>WACJ01000536.1:1800000-2200232 GCA_008973525.1 Stenopsyche tienmushanensis
TGTTATGTGACTATCATTGGCCAAATGTTTATAAATATACGAGTTATTTAAATTATGTTAACCTGTCAAAATTGATCATTTAAAACGACCGTTGCTGTGTAACGTGAAAGTTATATCCGAGTTTTATAAACGTCTCGCTGACAATAAAACCAAAATTCCAAACATAGATCATTTGTTTGCGATTATTATCCTCCTCAATTTCTGAACATGAATGGGTGTACTCCGAAGTGAAATTTAAAAGCCCTTATCAAATATATTAAATCATATATTCCATCGAATGAAGATTTCCGTTGAACTAGGAAAGGTAGTAAATTGCTCGACGAAATAGTGTTCGTTATTAAATGCTTATATTAAAGCCGAAACTGTATTACTCAATTTTTGATTTTTCTACAGGCTTATACTAGTTTAAAATAAAAGCTTCCATTGAAGTGTGGAATACAATTGAAACTGTGAAACTGATTTTATCCATGCCAAATATAATAGAAGCTATCAAAAAAAGTAAAGGTCTCCTTGCAAAATATTTATTAACCTTGATTTTGTCTTATTGAATATTTTCCATAGTAAAACATTTGAATGCTCTAACCCTGACATTTTTTTAATTTGTTATAATATATATTAGCTTATATTAAAACGTAACATATTTACAGCTTATTTTTGTTTTGCAACTTCATACATTTATTTATCTAATCCAATCGATTTATATACGTCTCTTTAAAATATATGATTTGCCATTTATATCCTTATTTTAATGATAGCATGTTGCCCTTTTTAACACTTCACCTCATCACAATCATAGCCTTAAACAAATATAACAGTTTTATATCTCAATCTATTATTTTTGAAGGTACAAGACGAACCACGTATATATTAATATGTTGACTAAGTTTATATTAATTAACACTTTACTGACACTCTATCGACTATCAACCAGTCGTTTGCCTAATTTTACTTATGCGACACCCATTTGGAGCAAAACTTATAGAAATTTAGAAAAATTGCAAGGTGTTCAAAATTGATCTTTGAAAGTTACGTTCAACACCTTATTATAGTTTTTATACCATCCCTAAATTTAAGCATAAGCAATTAATGTGATTCTTAACAAATACAGATTTTTTTAATTATATTGAAGACACATTTAACGGCAACAATATTTCAGTCATGTAACCATTTTGCAAAATTTTCTAAAGAAAAAAATCAGTACAATTAATTACCGTATTGTATTCAATGTTATTTTGTACTAGCAAGTACCCGGCATGCGTTGCAAGTATCTGTGTTTTAATTATTTTTATTAAAGTGCTGTTATATATTTTTATTAACGCTAAAATATGGGTATCCAATCGCATCATGAGAGATACGCAATTATTTGAGAGGTGCATTAAGAATTCAAATGTACCTCTTCAATATTTCGAGTCTCCTGTCGGACTCATGGACGCGGAATAACTGCCAACGCCTTGGTGATGCTCGCTAGTTTCGCCGTCTCTTCTATTGATTGCGGTGTTTCTTCGTTTTTCGATTTCTATCGCTTCTCTCGCAATTTTGATGCTGAAGTTTTCAACGGTTGCTATGGTTTTTGTACCAGCATAATTGATGTGATGATCCAATTGTAAGACTGCGTGTAAATGTTCTGTCACTCTATGGGCGATATGTCCAATCTACGACATGATGCAGGCTGCGCATTCGATATCGTAAACTACCTGATTTTCGTTTTTATTATTGTTCTTTTTATTGGGCAGGATTTTTTTCCTATTTATTTTCTCGTCCCGAAGATCGTGATGATGAACTGCTTTTGGATACACAATATCGAATAGCGTCTGGTAATAAACGAGAAGAACGTGAGCAACCCATATACAGATATCCACGTGAGAGGCACGCACGCATACCCTGTGTGTGATGCTCGCACCAAAAACTACACGTTTCAATTCGGATGGTATATCAGTCGGAATCATTCGGACATAACATCTTCTTTCCATTTCAAACTGTAGTTTCGATGATATTATTCATCATCTTTTTCACTAAAAGCCTGGTACCGTTACTACATGTCGTGGTGGATTTATATTCCGGACAAGAGTTATGGGCACGCCAATTTTTAGCGTTAAAATACACAATTTGTATATAGAACGATGAACTAACTAAATGTTGTCCACGTGTTTTGTTAGTGTGTTTACATATCATTTAATTAATACCTGTTCATATAATTCAAATCAAAAAGTCACTTTTTGCACTTTATCACGCTGATATACCCACCCACATATTGAAAACCGCGAAGCATTATTGGTTTGGGGGCATAGGGATCTTGGGGTTTATTGATCGTCCCCGTCTTTGTAACTGGGACGTCAATGGAGTTGTTGCGTTTCATATTTTCGTTTCCTCGGTAGCTTCCTGTTACTCCCCGAGTGAGTCTACTGCGTTGCACATTTTTGTTTCGTTCGAAGCGTTTTCATTATAATGCCGTCAACGAGTATGGAAAGCGATGTAGCGTTTCGCGCTCCAAAATCGCCACCGAGTACACCGAAGAGCGTTAAACAGCGCGTCAAAGAGTACAGAAAGAGGCAAAGAGCGTTGATGTCCGGCTTCGTATTGCATCGTCCGTTGCCAGCCGCTCAGCCCCCGACGATCGACGGTGTCGAGAATACGGGCGGCCCTTCGACGGATAACGAAGCATCGACGCCTCCAAGATCGACTTCGACCGAGGCAAGTATATCATGTCGAGGAGTTCCTTGATAACCTGCTTGTTTGTGCAAGTCCCTGCATGTGGAATAGAGTTATTAGGACGTAACATATGAAATTGCCGAATTTGTAGGTGCGCGTATTTTGGTTCAACGCTAGAACTACCAACATTTAGACGGAGTTATTCCTACCAAAAACCACTCAGAATAACCGGTCTTTAAAACATAGGTTTTTTTTTATTGACACCATCTTTGGGAAAAAATTAGGTTCTGAAGTTTTTTGGATGTGGGCTTCTCTTGATTCCATCCCTGGTTTTACATTTTCAGTGTCAAGTTCATCTACTAGTTGAAGCATTCATCTTTTTAACTGTTGTTTCCTTATATAAGATCCAAGCATTTATGATTTGCATCTAAAATGAATTTGATTCTATTTCTTGGTTATGACATATGCGAATGGGTTATCCCTTTATTTGTCTGCTAAACAATAACCACGTGGTTGGTGTAACAAGGCTTGGGTGCGTGTCCTGGAGCATCATTTGCATCTAACCATTATTCAGATCGTTTTCTGTTATCATACAGAATTCACTTTTCTCGAGAGCTTGATCTGCTGTATATGGATTGACTTCCACCACGACTCTGAAATGTTCTTCCTTTCCGCAATGATCTTTCTTGCTCGATGCTCATTAATGAGGTTCATTTTACTGGAATTTTCGAATCGAATTTGTACTTGCTACCGTTGTGTTGTCTCAATTTGAACTCATATTAAAAACCATTGGGAAACGCGGTCGACGCTTCGACTGACTGAAATTCGGCATTTTGATATGTTACGGCCTAATAGTAACTTGTTGGTGTTGCTTTCGATGTTCAAGTCGCATTCAGATATTAGAAAATGTTTTTTCTAAGCATGTATGTATTACGAGTTCGCATCCTTTGATGGTGTCGCTGTTCAGTTCATTAAAATTCCTATAGTATAGTAGACTATGTGTTGGACTGTCATTGTTTGGGTTCGGCTTCAAATCCAAATTGTTTTTTTAAGTGGATTTTCTCACAGTTCCTTCTTTATGGGACCATTGCCAACCAATTTTACATAGTTTTTTGTAGCGTGTATGTTTTTAAAAATGTGATCGCCAGCCTGTAGATTTGATCCCAAGATTGAGTTACTAATTCAAGCGCTTAATGGCGGTAATACTGACAGATACCCAGATCTTGGTTGTGAAAAATAAGTTTAATTACATTAATATCGGAGGTATTCATCTTTTACATTAGGAACTGTCTTAGAGGGCACTTGCCAGCATGTGTGTGCCAGCAAAATGTGGGAACATCTGGGAATGAGTCATATTGCGTAGTGTAGGTTTGGAACTAAGTAATGTAGTGTAATACCATTTGATTTTTATGAATTTGTAGACATTGAGGAACATATTTGGGTAAATTTGTACAAATTTGTATTTTAAAAGTTATAGGGTTTCCGTTTTTTCTTTCCTTTGAAGCTCGGTATAGTACGCGGAAATTAATGTTGTACATTTCTAGCCCCAAGAAGAATAATTTTCTCAATAATTTCAAAGATTTTCGTATAAAATAGTATATTAAAGCATACTGATCAGTAAGATCCATATGGCTCATATTTGTGGTTCAATCTATTTGGTTGGTGCAAATGTAATTGCCGGTTTTTTTTTTTCAAATAAAATGCTCATATTTTGTCTCGGTGAAAATAATGCCCTTCTCATTCACTAAAAGTTTTTTTTAATCAATTCCTGTTTTAATTTCTCCAATTGTTTACAGTTTTTATCGTCGTTTGTTGTTTCATTTTATTTTGAGAGTGCATAATATACTATACCCTTAACACCCTCACCCTGATTCTTTTCCAGCGTAATTCTCCTTTGGGGATAGAAAGAGGGGCTTGCATGGGGGTTGATTAATATCGCTTTTTTTGCAATATGATTGTATACACCCTACTTTACATTACTGGCAAACAAACATCCACAAATCTGTTGCTCAGTGACAAATCATGTGGCACCCAAATGGATAGCTTATGGAGATGTCTTAAAATGTTTGATTTGCCAATATGCAATTTCTCCGCACATCTTTGTGGGGTCAATTTCATTAGGTCGTCCAACGCGGGGTTCAAATTTAAGGGATGAATTCCCAGAACAGTTTCTTTGCTTGAATTCATACAGCATGCAATTTCATATTTTTCTCAGCTATTTGCAAATGTTTTAGCATTGTTACAAGAACCAAGTTGAAACAAAGCTTGCCAAATCAGGTAGAAAGCGTACATTTTTAAAGCGATGACAAAAATATGAGCATTTAAACCGTTTCTAAATAAGTACCGTTGAACGGCATCAATCCAATAGATCGCATTCCCATGAGTATTGTAGCGATTATCTTATCTTTTTGTGCAACAAGCGTTACATTATTTTATTCAATAAGTTTTTTTGACAACAACGTTAGCGTTTAGACCGATGCAGGTATTCCCTGTCATTTAAAGAAATTTAAAGGAAAAACGTTCGCATAAATTTATCCCGTTTCTGATGAACTTTGCATGTCCCACATGGGAACAAGGGAATGCAATGAGTCGATCGATCGTCTCGATTTAGAAATGATGAAGTCGTATAGGGCCGCCTATAAGTAAACTGCTCATAGGTGGCCCTATAGTCCCCGAGCATAGCTTGGGACGCCCTAATATCCTGTTTTCACGTCGAGTGTAACCCATGCTAATAAAAGGCATAAAAATATCTCAATGGTGGGACGGCACTGGCTAGATAACGCATGCGCATGCGTATTACTCTTAACACTCGCTCATCCTCACAACTTGCTCAAAGTCAATAACACAACATAATTTTTCGAATTCGCATAGGTTGTAACTTGTACAATACCGCGCGCATCTTTGAAACATTTATTCAAAAATGTATACTTTACATTAGTGGCTTTTAGCAATTCCCTTTATGGGACCATTGCCAACCATTTTGACACCACTGAGCCACACCTCCCGTGAATGTGAACCCAAATTAATTGAGTTACTAGTCCGATCGCTTAATCGTGGGAGTACCTATAGCAGCGGTTCCTAACCTTTTCAGTCTTGTTACCCCTATGGCCTATCGGGGAAACTAATTTAACTCCCCTTTAAAATTTGTGCCCTGCCACGTGGCGCTATCTTCCCTTTGTTTATGTTAACTTTGCCAATCACAGAGCTATCGGTCGATCTTACCGATTTAAGATATAAAACAGCTGACAAGATATGACACAAGTCACGTTCTTAGAGTCCGCATTTGCGGACTTGCGGCCCAGCTAACAAAACGAACACAATATTAATAAAAAGTGTGGCAATACTCCCCACTTTTAAACAGTACATGAGGTGTTACATAAACACCGGTCTAGAATAAATAAACAAAATAAGGGTGATGCTCGTGGTTTAATTACCAAAACAAACGCCCGGTCAAGTGTCTTGATTACCTTGGTGTTCAAAACAACTGGGCAAAGGAGTTTAACCCTTTCACACTGGAAAACATACATGCTACGCTCTAATGTAAATTCACTTCTCTGTCAGCTCCGCCGCAGCGTGTAATAAGCTTGATAATGAACCAGGCTCAATAAATGAACCTTGACCCTTAAAGGAGTACTATCCCAGGGCCTGGGACACCCCCTCCACAATTCAAAAAGAGCACTCTTGTACATTTAGCTCGGAGACAGAATGAGAACGTAGCGCAGTTCGGGAGACAGAGACCGAGAGCTTCCCCGCATACATCGGACGATTGTATAGATCGTTAGCCCAAATTTATCGACTAATAATTTCGATTTCAAATTAGTTATTGGTTTACGCAAAGAAATGACTGAATATTTTGTGCTATCGACAGTGTTTGCTGTTCATCCCTGCTTGTTGAATGAGTTTTTGTCCGATTATCATTTCTTTCTAATGCAGGAGCATATGAATCGATTTCTTGTGTATTGTTTATGTAAAAAAATGTCGTGGTCTTGTACGCTATCAACAGTGCTTGTTTACAATTGACTGCCTCGAATTGAAGATTGTCTTACGCTGATAGGAGCTGACAGAAAGTAATCGGTGTAAAGCGATTATGGCATCAACGACTTCATAGATTTTAAATTTGCTCGCTCCTCAAAAGGTTAACACTGTTGATAGCACACAATATTCGTTGATTTTTTTCGGAATATTTCTTAATGTTCAACTTGCATGGTATTTGCTTTCTGTTTTTCAGCTATTTTTGCCTATTAATGTGTTGCGAAAATAAAAGGACAGGGTTACCGTGCAAGCCTGCCAGTTTACTTCTGAAGGAATATATTTGCAAAGGAGTGGTAATACTCGGCTAATGATGCCACTCCAGGACATTTAAGGGGGAATAACAGAATTGATCAACGATAAGAATGATGCGAGTATCTTAATTATCACAACAAATGCCTGCTTTCGAGACAACACGAACGAAAGTCGTCTTATCTTTGTTGAAAAAGCTTAATAGCTTATCCAATGATTTTTTACGAAACGATTTTTTGTTGAATAATGAGTATAAGCATTTTTATATTTATGAGTTTCTAAATATAAATATATATATATATATATATTGAAAATGTTTATACGTGTAGGGGTACTTTTACGGCACGACTGCCATCGATGCACGAGTGTACGATGAGATGCAAGACACCCGTCTCTGTCTCACGATTTCAGGTCCGATAGGGTTAAGAAAGCTAGTCACACAAGGCAGATATCAAAACAATTGTATAACTATAAAAAAACCCCAGGATAATAAGAACAATACACATGGTGTAATGACTAAAACATTATGGCTGGTAGAAAAGAGATGTGGAGAGCACATGGACAGACAAGTTTGTCTAAAAATTGTTTATTATTTTATTCTGTACCAGTGGCGGATTTATTAGTATGCGCAGAAGGTACGCGTTTCGGGTCTCAATACTTTAGGCCGCGTAATAGGGCCTGGGGCCTTTTTTTGCGGCCCACCTAAACTTGAGCTTTTTTATTTTGACCCATGTCAACCTTTGAGTTTGATCCCTCCGGATCACAGTATTGTATCGCTATTCCAGCTAATTGTTTTTACGCTACGATTATCGGAAATTGTTGGTAAAATAATATTTATGATGCAAAAAATGAAGTTGATGAACCATCGCTGTGTCTGGACGCTGGGTTCAAACGTGCGCAAATAATGGAATTCTCTCGGGAGGACCTAATATATTGTTTTTTTTCTTTTCTTTTTATTAAACATGTATTTCAAGGGAATTATAATGTCCCGTTTTGGCAAAGAGAAAAAAGAAAATAAGAGTATGATACGTGTGCGTTCTGATTGGATGACTCGCACAGTCCTATCCCAGCTTCGCAGTCTTCTGGCTTCGATTGTCCGAGGCTATACGTTCGACGTTTTTATTATATTTGTCTATCCAAGGGATTGGAGGTGTTCCAACTGGTCTGATGCTATTTGTGCGTGATTCCGAGGTGTCTGTGGACGAAACCGAGTCGTCCGTGAGTTCCGGTTAGAAGTTAAGAGAAAGCGGTGGGTTGGGAATTGCGCGTATCGATCGCCCCACTCTTGCGAGTGGGTGACCGGGGAGAGAGGGAGCGTCGCGTCTCCTCGCCAGTCGTTGCGCCGTCAGCTGCCTCGTGTCACGAGTGGTGCTTCGGGCTGCGATGCCGAACCCCAGCGCTGAGCGTCCGAGAACGTATTACAAAAGGCAACGTGTCCAAACACTGGACCAAAAAGTCCCCAAGACTGTATTACAACGCGTCGGAGAATTTCGAACGAGGCAAATATTCTTAAAAACTGAACCGGGAGCAGACGGCACAGTTAGCCCGTCGACAGACGACGACATATCGACGACAGCCCAGAGGATCTCGACAGAGGCAAGTATACCGTATCCAAAGGTGAACGCCTACAAGAGCGATGTACCGCACACTGCTTTCGGCCGGACTCATTTTTACCACCTTCGCACTACAGCTGTCAAGCCATCGATAACAGCGCGCTCGTTTTTAATCAAACATCGACATATTGCGTTGTTTGCCAACCATGTCGAGCGTTCTGTTCAAACGTAAAAATAAAAACAGAAATTCGCAATGGAATTCCAAATATAACTTTAAAATATTTATACATCGGTTCAATGACACTGGTAACGTTGCGAAACGCAACAATGGCGGGGCGCGATAAATTCGGTGGGTAAATCCCCGAATTGAGTAAAATTCAAAGCAGAATACGGAAAAACTATCGATTTCTCCGACAATATAAACTTCCCCCTCCCCCAACACGCTTTGTGCAACGGCTGACGCTTCTTGATTTTAGACAAACAACACAATACGCGAAGGTGTAAAGAAGTTATTTGGACATTGGAAATTATGGCATTGGCTATAAGAAGGCGTTGCAAACTTGCACCTCAACTCCCACGACTGAAACGCAACATTCCATCCTGAATAATATAAAGGCTTCGTTGTATAACGAATACCTACCCGCACCGCCAACATAAACTAAATACGAAAAGAAAAAAAACAGGAGGCAAATCGCTGAGATAGCTACAATCCCGCCAACGAATAAAACTGTCCGCTAATATTTGAAACGCTGAATTACCACAGGAAAGTGAGGACATCATCGGGTCATGGTGTGATATCGAATGCACAAGTATTCTGCATCGAGGTGGTACACCACCACGATCGTAGGTCTTACGATATCTGAATTCCACACATATCAAGACGCCTAAAATTATCAACGCGCTGAAGAATTTTATTTCTATATCAATGTTCCCGGTATTGGGTAAGTTGTAGAATAGCGGTGTTTCGAGACATTTTGTGTCGGCTTAATTTCGTTCGGAAGAGTCGAGTCGCTTGTGCTCATTCGTTGACTCTGCTCTATTTCAATAACTGTACCCAATTCTATTTCGGTGTAGGAATCAACGGGGAATATTGAGCTTCCCACTCGTGGACATACGTTCGCGTGTTACAAAAAATACCCCGAATAGATTTCAAATTACAACCTTGCCATATTGGTCAACCTCGATTCGCGGCGAAGATGAATCCTGGATTTGTGAATGTCGATCATTATGAATGAATCAGACTCACCGTAAATAATCGCGATCGTCATGTGGAGGCATTTTGTGGAGTTTATTGAATGATTTTGTGTGAACATTTTGAGCAAGTGGGTATCCAGAACGTCAAATTCCTTCATTCTTGAAGATCCCCAATCAAATGCATACACGCATAGGCGATTCACATAGCCCTATTATAGAATCCCATTGACAGCGCGCTTCGTCATCTTCGTCTATCGTGTGCCTCCTCCCTCCGGTCACCCAGTGGCATGAGTTTTTTGTTTATTCTGAAGACCCAGCGCTGGGGACATTTGGGACCGAATTTATAGCAGCTCACCCGATTCGTTAATATTCGTGCATATGGCTTACTCAAAGATGGCGAAGATTGAAGCTTTGACAAGCTTGTCCGTGGTTTCCCGGTTTGATTTCATTTGTACGACGTCTAAAATTGGGTCCCAATGACGTCAAAGAATCTCCCTCAAGATTTTCTTCATGAGCATCGTGAGATATTCCTCGTCAGGAACAGTCACGTTCCATGTTTCACCCCCTCCACTACCATTCTTAAAAATCATTATTTTAGATGTCACTGATCTCTGCAAAATATTTCTTATAATTCAAACTGGCATCGATTACCATTTTGAATTCCAAATGATCCCAAATATCAGGAACTCCTGGATGTTTTTTATTGGCAGCAACTCCAATGAATTTAAATACTGCCATTGCTTTCAAAGACTTCTCCCTCAACTCCCATTGCTACTTCGAAAGCATTCGATAAGGGCACGCACACCTTGAACAGTCTTACCATTTTACTTGGAATGTCCATCCCCAACAAGATTTTCATTGTTTTGCTCAGTGGATCTTGTCATGTATTGGTAATCCCTGAGGAGTTGATCTACGACAGTGGACAGAACTCTGCCAAGTAATTACGTTGTGGAATACATCAACAAAACTTAAGGAGACATTGTTGATTTGCAAGTCAGTCAGTTAAGATTGTCAGATTGCAGTAATAATGAATAAACATCCAGAGTTTAACATTGTCGAGGTCACTGCAATAATGGGTGTTCCGAAGATATTCTCTTCACTTTGCTTTAAAATGTTGCTTTCCATTGTCCATCAAAGTCATCTTTGCAGAATCTCAATGGTGAATGAGTTTGCACAAAGAACCAATGTGATAATTTCAGTTGTTTATTAGAGATTGATGCCATAAGATAGATAGTCGAATCGACTAACATTCGCAGTTCATAATTAAGTGTGTTCAAGTGCATGCCTGGTGTGCCTGGAATATGTACCACACACTTTTGAAGTCGGCTTCGCTGTAGTTAACAGTATTTTGATTGGTGACTTGTGAATTGGGCAAAATCATGCATCAATCTCATCTGGTATCCTTATCACTATCAACAAAGTGTGGGAATGGCATCCAATTGAAGTTGAAATAAACATAATCTCGATATTTCTATTAAAACAAAGTCCAATGAACTTTCTCCTCGTGGGATAGATATTTCTTTTTTAAATAATACCGTCAAACTTCTTTAATTCAGCTGAAAATAATATTATTTTAGTGGCAAGAGACAGCCTTGTTGGTTGTCATAGCGTAGAATAAAAATGCATTTATGCGTTAAAATATTTCACAAAATGCCAGTTGTTATACTGGTACTTTCTGATACGAAATCACATTTTTATTGTATAGCCTATGTTGATGACGCAGATAGTTTGTACATGTGGAATGTGATGATAGGTAACCCACATGGCTTAATACATGACCTATCACATTGTGTATCACAACTCCAATTATAGGGCAAGTGCTGTCACCCTCTAAATGGTTATCAAATTTTGGCAAGGCAATTCTTCGACTGATTGGTTGGAAAAATTCATGCAAACTATGGTGTTCTTTAAAATAGTCACTCTTACAATATTCATATTATCAAATCAGGCAATTTCTCATATTGTCTTCATCTCCAGGGTGCACGGGTACTCCAGGGTCCATGTTAAAATGGGGAAATACTGAAAATATAAACATTTTCTTGTATCAAGTTCTCTGTTATCACTAAGACTTCAAAGAATCTAGACGATAAACAAATTGTATGATTGGAGTGGATTAGAGGAGGAAGCTACTCCGTCTGTACCGGCATGACCAACAATGACATTATAGACATGTTAAGGTTGCCATCAAGGACAATTCACAAAATTGAGTATGATCAAATGTGCAGCAACTCATTGCCTGGTGACCCTTCCATCTGAATTCGTAAGTTTTTGGGACGGACTGTGCCAGAAAAGAAGTCTGGACAGATTCTTTGGCAGTGAGCAGCTCTTATTGAAAAGATAAAAATGACAAATCTTGCAAAGAGAAAGAATCTTTTACATAATCATGCCCTCTATTCTCGTAACAACAGTAATGGAAACAAAGCATTTTGCTCACATCATTATTTTAAGTGTCGTCATCATTGATGGGCAGGTTATACGTCTTGTCTGAAAATCTGAAAGTGAAATAAAATATGTACCAAAACATTCTAGCGACCATATTCAAATGTCAGGTTGAAGAAGTTGCCACAGGAAGACCATGCGCATTCCATCAAAATTCTGTATCAACATAAATGGCCAGGAAGGCTCTAGGATAACTTTTTTGATCATGTTAGCTCTGATAGAGAAACTGCTAGGCATTTTGATGTCGAAGGTGGCTTCATTGAATACATTCCATTTATGAAGTAGTACTTTTACAATTTAAATTCTTACAGATGTTTTTCTTTAATGCATGGGCGTATTGGTGTTCCGTGCCAATTTTATGGACTATATAAAGTTTTGCTTGCCTGTGTTATCCAGGGTGTATTCTATTCAGTAAGGATTTGTTTTAAATGCCTATGAATTCAATTGGTTTTCCGACATTAGATTTGCTTCCACTCTACTGTTAAATTCCACACTATTAAATTTTAAATTCAAAAACAATTCTGTACTATCAAACGTGAAATTAGTCGGTTATTATTTATAATTTTACAAAGGACTGATTAGGGCTATTATAAAAAAAGGATTCTTTTATTGGGGATTTTTAGTTTGAACTGTGTAAGTAATTTTTATTGCTGTATATAATATTAATGGTATTGCATGTAGTGTCTGTATTTAACCATTTGCCTTTAAGTGCCACCACTATGGTGGCACTCGAGCAGTAAAGGTTAATAATGGCTTTTATATGTGTATTTATATCGTATTTTGTCAATCTTGTATGTATTTTAATGTTAAACGTGTTTTATGTAAATTGAAGAAAAATTGTCTTAGCTTTTATATATTGAGTGTTCCGCTTATTCATTTATAAAAGTGTTTGCTTTCTTTGGATTTCCTTTGAGAAGTTTTACTTCTAATTCATGTAAACAACCGTGCATGTTTTTTTGTTGCTTTTCTTACATATAAAGTGTAAACAAGTATTTGTGTGAGTCTCATTTCAATTTTATGGAAGTGAATATTGCAACCCACTGTTTTAATTCAGTGATCACTAGCTCGACTTGTGTCTCTATCTTGCACTAGTGCAATATGTGTTTTCTATATGTATTATAAATATAATTTTAAATTTTCTTAGAAAAGATCATTCCAATGTCATTACATTCTATCTATTAAATTTTCTTAATAAAATTTTTGGAAATCTAATTTGCACTTTTGTTGCATGAATATAAAATTAGGCATACTTATTTATCAAGAGCTTATAAATTGTAATTTATATCCTAATTCCATTGTTCATTTTATTTAAGATTGCAATGAATCAAGCCAAATTGGAAGGTAGTAAATACTCTCCTACAACTAAAATATGTCGACTCTGCGCCCAAACGGAGGGTCCATTTTTGAATATTTTTGGAATTGATATGAATTTAACTACTAAAATTAGGGAAGTTCTGCCAATTGAGGTAAGTCAGTTCAATTCAATTTTTAATTACTGAGTATAATAAAAGGTCGTCCAATTATGACGCCAGACACATCAATATGATTCAATCGTAGCCAGGATTATCATCACTCAAAATAAAATTATTTTACTTCTAGATGAATCTATCCATTGTGTTCAATAATAATGTAAACGCGTTGTAGCAATGTATACCTGTCCATGGTAGAAATTGTACTACCATCTACAGAAGACATGTAATCATTATACAGTGCTAAACTCTAGACGTCACACTTGGATGAACCTATATCAGACCCTCGGTAATCCGACAAATGTTTTGCAAGGCAGTGTCGGATTGTTCAATTGTTGAAGAACGAATACTCGACCCCTTGTAGTCTTGAAATTTTTAGAAAGGAGTACTTGTAATCTAAAAAAATATGAAAAAGACGATATATATATATATATAGATAGATAATACAAGGATTAATATTATAAAATTAACGTCATAAACACAATGGCCATAGCAGTTATATAAAATTAAAATCTGTTACCATCATCAAACATATCTGATGATTTTTGAAGCTTTTTGACTATTGCTTGATAGCTTTGGGGTAGGTGTTAGACTCTACCGCCGCCCATGGGCAATGGTTGAATCCCTGGGGTAATGATGTGGAGTAGAGGTGCACGAAAGTGGCCTCGTCGGTTTGCTCATCAAATGCAGCTGGGGTAGCCCAGTTAACATGAGTTGGGTATGCAGTTACCCTGTGCTGCTTACCCATAAAGGGGTGTGTGGAACTGTTGATTACAGAAGTTGATGGAGTTTGTGTCAAAGACATCATCACTATCCTTAATAATCTAGTGCGTACAGGGGAGAAGGGTCTTTGTGGCTGAGTACTACAAATGACCAAACCGATACGGGTACCATGGGAAAGGGGTAGCCCCTGCAGTCCGTTATCTGCTGCAGCCCCCTTCAAACTGAGGTTGGACTCAGTGGTGGCAGTGAACCCACAATAGTATTCCTTTGAAGAACCTCTTCTTCCTCCTATGCAGCTTCGGGGCACGTGGTCTGAAGCTGATCTTCCTGCGGTAAACCTCGCCTCCTCTGGAGGGCATGGAGCAAAAAAGGTGGGCGCCTGACTGCTGGAAATAGGGTCATATTATAGACTCTCCAATGCTGTTAGTCGTTGTCTGTCGTCTGTGTCTATCCCTTGCTAGCTGCAAATCTTAATTTTTGTTGTCTCCTTGTATAACAACATTGCTTTCATGGTCAATATGGGTTCAGAAATAGGTGTATGCCTATTTCTTTCCTGAAGAAACCACATATCCAAAGCTTCCTTCGCTTCTAGATGTAAAACTTTCTTGAAAGTTTGCCTTTTGTTTGGCTCACAATCAACGGTGGAGACGAACTTTTGAATGTTCTCGGGGCTCTTTTTTGTATCATATTATAAATTATGAATCGTCCTACGCCGTATTCATTTGTCAACTTATAAAAAGATTCATTGCAATTTAGTTGATCCAGAATCACACTTGCATTGATGAAGCTTTACTGTACACATGTACTATACTTGTATTGGGTTGTCGGATTACAGAGGGGGCCGGATTACCGCGGGTATGCTGTATGTTAATATGTATATTTATTAACTAATTTTTAATTTCTTCTTTCAGGTAGATGAATTGGATAATCTTCCACATAAAATATGTTTTTTATGTTCAGCTAAAGTTACTGAGCTTCATAGTTTTGTTAATAAATGTGTTGAAACACAAAAATATTTTCATGAAGCCTGTGGAAAGGCCCCATTTATCCAATCAAATAAACCTAGAAGATTATCGACGACGCTTAATGGCGTTGGGGGTCAATTTCAAAATGATTCAAATAAAAAACCAACAAATAGTTCTATAAATTCTCAATCTAAAACCCTAACGGATGATACTAAAATCACAACACAACCAAACGTTGCCTTAACTCGCCTCGAAGAAGAAGACAGTGATCAATCAAATGAATCTAATCACGCTCAAGAATTTGATGAATCTCGTCCCAGTAAAACTATGTTAGATAGTAGTGCTGATGAATCGTCCGTAAATAATACAAAGTATGTGAAAGCAGTTCCACCATACGTGAAAACTTTAAAAGTAACTGGTTTTGGTGCAGTTAAAACGTGTGCCGCATGCAACATAGTTCTTTCCGATGATTGTATCGTAACACACAATTGTGATAAATTGAGAAGTTGGCTGAAAGAACATCCTTTGTGTCCCCCGAGAAGAAAACAACTGTCCTCACCTGAACATTCCATAAACGATGATACAACATTGCGCGAGGAACAAAATAATGAAAAGAAAATAAAATTAGACACTGAAAATTTATCTCAGAAAAGCGACTGAGGAGCCTGCAAGCAAACCGCGCGTAATAAATAGATATAGTTTTTTACTAGGTAATTATAAAAAGGGTGCAAGTAAGCATCCCTACATTACAACGGATGATATCAATAAGCATATAAAGAGATTAAAGTTAAATCACATGAATTCGTTTTTTTATTGAACCAGTGAATTCATTTAATTAAATGATCATAATCACCAATTGTGTCAATGTAAATGCAACATTTGCAAAACTAAAAAATTGGCAATGTAATAACGGTCAGGCTGAAAGGTTACTGAATTTTTTTGTTTGCGTGTATTATAAATTATATTTTTTATATTATTTATATATAGTCGTAGTTCAATGCTCACAAATAAGTAAACCTTAATGAACATGTGTACACGTTATTTGTTGTATGATGTATTACATATAATATTAAGAAATCGATTGTGAAAATATAAATGAATTGCTTACATTATAATAATGTGATTTCAATTACACAAATAAACATTTTTGATAACTTAAGAGTACGGTTTTTTAAATTTATATTGTATTATTTAATATCTATTTAGAACTGTTCCGCATTATGAGGAACCGTGTTGTATACGCAAGCTCCTCGTATAAAATTTACAATTAGCATTTTTTAAGACACCTAAAAAACTGAAAAACTGTGAATGAGATTTGGAATAGTGTAAATTTATCGCTATTATTGTGCAGTTTAATTATTTAGGCCATTTGGTAAAATGAAAATTAAACCAATTAGTTATTTTTTAGCTTCAAAAAGATGTGTCAATATGTCAATTTAATAATAGGTAAAATTGTGAATTTTGTAAACCTTGTGGGAAAAATGTGTGATATAAACCATTAGCTTTATGTATTGTTTAGTATTAATTTTTTTATGAAAATCATTTGTAATGTAATAAAAAGATAAACAAAATTTATCATGATATTGGTTTCGAATTGTGCCAATTTATAATCAATAAAAAACTGCAATAAAATTTATTGGCTGGATTTTGGCAAAGTTTCACTTTTACTAACATGTAGCAACGTCACCTAATTTCCTTTTTATTCTTGGACATATTTTATTGGTGATCGATAAACTACTACTACAAGGTAAGTGTGTATACTATGGATTCTGGATTCTCAGGCTTTTTCACAGTCTTGAGACTCGAGACATGATAATTTCAGTCCGGGACTCAAGATGTTTAATTTCTCTTCAATTATATACAAAAAAATTTAAAGTAAATATTTATATGTGTTAATATGTATGTATGTTTGTGTAAGATAAAAGAACCATCCTGTTATATCTTTTTGTTTATCTGGTTTGTTCATCTTCATTGGAATGATCTAAATCTTCTGTTTCAATTTTTTCTGTTTCTGTTTGATAAATTTTCATTCATTTATGCAAAGTTCATTGACAACAGGGACTCACATTCAAAAACAATTCCAAATTCACTCAACTCATATAACTGAACTGATTTTTTTACCAATATATATGAGCATTTTCCATATGACGGCGATAAGTCTAAATTTATCTTTTAATAAACAAGTCCTTTTTATTTCATTTCTATCATTGTCCTCGATAGTATCGATTTACTATATTTTGATATTTTAATAAATTTTCTATTTAATTAATAAAAAAATCTATTTAGTAAAATAAAAGAACCTAATGACTGACTGAAGTGCTTGTATTTTTTTTAACTAATATAAAATATGAATTAATTCTTATGATATTCCGATTATGCCTTGTTGTTTTATTTCACATTCTGATTAGACATTGTCTTAGTGTTTCTACGGAAATAAATGAGATCAATATAATTTCATACTCATACAACTCAATTTTAAATTAATAATCATGAAATAAAATCGATGTAAATATAGACATTTTTAATTAAAATTTGAATAAATCAATATCCCATCATTATCGAAGTAGATTGACAGTTGTTTGAAATTTAAATTAATTTTAGGCATTGCTCAAAAATAAAATGTATTGCCAGGACAAAAAAGCTCATTTAAATGCATTAATTTTATTGAATGCCTTTATGAACTTTGCAATATGCAGGTTTTTGCGATTTAATTCTAATATATGTAATATAACAGGATTGTAAAGCAATATAGCAAATCGATTTTTATTTTAGCTTATTGTTGATCATTGAGGTTAATGCCGCCAGGAAAAAAAATATTGCAATGATCGTGAATTAAAGTTGTAAATAGTTTATGTTAAATTCTCGTTTGAAATCATAAAGATGAACGATAGTTTTACATTTGTAATTAAATTTGGGGAAAATATTTTAGAGTTGTCGGGAAATGGAAGAGAGGTGTGGTGCATGTTAACCCCGGCGGGTGGCGGCTATCGGGGATGTCGGGCCCGTTGGGTAAAGTGTGTCGGCTGTGCGCCGACACCGAAGGCCCGTTCCTCAACATCTTCGGCGTCGGCATGGACTTATCCGGGAAGATACGAAACCTTCTACCTTTTGTGGTCAGTGCCATCTGCAAATTGTCGATCCCTCACCGCTGACATCTTCTAATCGCTACCTATTCTATACTTTTTATTTGTAAACACATCTTATTATCATCCATCTGTAGAGCTTCCACTATCTGTATATGCTTCAAAACGACAAAGAATAGTAACACCACATTGTGATCATTGTCAATTTTATTCCTAAACAATTTAAAGCTGCCAATAAATAATACTTCAATATCAATAGTTTCTTGTAACTAAGTAGTTATATTTACAGATATATTTTCATCACATGTTATCATTTAGTTTATTGATACATAAGTTACGCTAATACTTTTGATAATACTTGAAGTTAAACAATGCAGTGAAACAAACACAAATAACAAAATATTGTTATCTTAAACAGTTGTCATAATGAAAAAAAATAAATAATTGCAAACATAATTATACTTGTGTAAGGGCTTGAATCAACATCAGTATAAAACTTGGCCTTGTGTGTTTGTAAGGCAGCATCTCTTTGCTTGTAATCATCTCCATATCTTCATAACAGAAAGTGTTACTTTACATAGATAGCTAGTTGAAGATGGAATTAATACTTCCAATGTTTGAAAAACATCAAGCAAGTCGTCAATGTTGAACGGATTGCCAGTTTTTGTTTTCCAGAAGTGATTTTAGTGCCGGTATCCACATTTTAGTGCACTTCTTCAGTCCTTTGGAATGCTCTTAATTACCTCAGTAGTCCAATTACAGTGCGACTGGGATCATGTATGGCGATGTTCAGCTTATTAAACCAATTTACAACCTGAACAACTTCTTTAATAACAAACAGATTTGATAATCTCTTAGAAGCAATATTTTTCTTATGAAGAAGACAATGAAACAGTTCTAACTGCAAATGAAATTTCGTTTATTCTTACTCATAATAAAAATAAGTAAAACGGGATATATTATAAATAACACGAACCAACCGAAAAAGTTATATTGGGTTGTCTAAAAATATCAAGATATTCTGGACATTGAAAATGTTTTGGACAAAACTGATCTGGACGTTGGAGTTTAAAAGGCTAAATTTTGCAAAATGTATCTAACAAAAAAGATAAGTGTTAAAAGTTAAGTAAATTTTGGGGTTCTGATTTAAAAATAATTATAATTAATGAAGAAATCTCTTTTCCGAACTGAACTAGGGACTCTTCAATATCCATTCATAGGAAGGCGTTACATCCATCTCGTCTGTATCATACATTCAACTCCTCATCGGCTGGATATTGAAGGTAGCATGACCTCCGAGTTTCATTTAGAATGGTCACCCAGTGGGCCCCCTGGATGAACATATCGAAAAGTCAATTGTCGGAATCGATATAGAAGACTACGGAGGATAATGCTTTTATAATTGAGAAGGGAAATTCTTTGGTCCTCCTCAAGGCTATCTGCTTGATGTTCCTCTTGTGCTAATTTTCTTTTACATATTCACATACGTATTTTCTTTTACATTCTTTTTATACTTTTTTCTATTACAACAAATAAAATATTTGATATTATCATTTATAATATTTATTTTTTTATTTTATCTATTATGATGCTAATCAGTTTGAAAAATTTGTAAATTTTTGTGGAATGAAAAATTGCAAAAACATTACATTTTTCTTAACTTTAGATCAAAACCTTTTTCCATTCAGCTTTTGGTTATTCCTTTTCCTAGAATCCTTTTCTTAGTATTTTTTCTTCTCCTTTTTTTTTGGTTGGAAGTATTTTTTTGATGTAATTTATGGCATTTAACAATAAGAAAGAAGTAATTGTCCTATCTTGGAACTAAAAATATAGTTTAAATTAAAAGTAAATATAGTTTTAAGAAATTAAATGCTATATAATGATGGCACGTGGATAAATATCAGTTTAAATATTGAATTGCATATAAGAAATTGGAAAAAAATGTATACAAAAAAACTTTTTTTGGTGATGAATCTTCTATTAAAATGTCTTATTACTAATAATAAAAAGTATATAGACTACGATAGGCTGTTATATAGTAAATTAATCAAATTCTACTATTAAGGATCAATTATCGGTCCAAGATACTTAACGGGACCCCAGATTATATGTTTGTCTTGGGGGGGAAACCGGTTTATGAGATAGATTTCTTAGTGTTTTTTGTAAAAAAAATTTTAACAAGGAAAGAATGATTAGAATTTGTTTAAACAATAATATTATTTCATAATTAGCCTTATGTCAATTGTAATTAAGTATAAAACCTTTATACAAATATATTTAATAACTAGTCATAGCCCAGCCCACCGTCAACACTTGTCGCCATTTTCGTCTGTCCTGGGCCTCCTCCCTCCAATTGCCCAGACGTGCGGTGTCTTTTTCTATTTGAATGCAGTATCCCAGCCTTCCTCATATTTGCTTCCAACCCAATATTAAAGAGAATCGGGAGATTGCGTCCCCCAGTCTAACTCTCATCGTCTAACCCCCGAAAGGCTCCAATAGGGCCCCGTTGGAACGTACAATGCTGACCGATCCGGTCACGCACATCTTCGACAGCCTCACCAGCTTACCCGGAATTCCCATATCCAACATAGTCGTCAAAAGTTTTTCCCGATTGATGCTGTCATATGCCTTGCAAAAATCTACAAGTACGTGGTGGAGATCGACACCGTACTCCCACATTTTTTGAGAGAATATTTTGACCGTAAATATTTGGTCTACAGTTGACTTGCCGGATTTGAAACCACACTGATATTCTCCGAGAAGTTCCTCCATGATGGACGACAGCCGTCCGATGATAGTCCTTGTGAACAATTTTTATGCTATATTTAAAAGGGATATGCCCCTGTGGAATCTTATATATATATATATATATATTGGAAGAATTTATTTCTGAAGGTCGGGGTGCAATGAAGAAAAGTGCTCTTCGGGTACCGTTCCAAGCGTTTTAGCTTTTTTTGTTGGCACTTGCATCTTTACTAAATCTTGATTGACTCTTGTTACGTGTTCTACTACGTTGGTCCATGGTATCCTGTTTTCCTTTTGGATAAGATTATATTTTGACTTTGAACGACTGTCGAAATCTTCCTCTTCTTTAATTTCATTCTTCTTCCCGTACTACAGAGGTATAGAGCTAAGAAGTGAATAAGAGACCAGTCCATACTACCTATCGCGTGCTCCAGCACCCTTTTGCGTACACTATAGTGCTCATTATATTGGAAAGAATTGATTATTTTTTTGTGTAACTTTGAAAATATGTTCTTGAATAGTTGTACTTACAATTTATAAACTAAAAAGGACCGAATTTATCAAGTTATTGTAACTTAGAGGCATGTATTTGTTAAAAAATAAAACGATCTCTAGTATAAAAATAACTTTTGATAGGCTTTGGTTGACATTTTTTATAGACATTAATTAATTGTAAGATTGATTCTTATGGTGTTATTTTCCTTTTCAGATCGATGAATGGGATGATCTTCCTCATAAAGTATGTTTTCGTTGTTCAGCAAAAATAGCAGAATTCCATGAGTTTGTCAACAAATGTATCAAAACCCAAGAACATTTTTTCAGCAAACTTGGAAAAAATAGTTCCAAGAAAGATGATAAATTAAAAAAAGCAAGAGCCGCATGGGAAGAAACTTTGCTTAAGAAAAAGATATCTAACGATGAATATTGTGATGAGCTGATCCAGAAGGCACTCGATTCTTTACCGTCTCTCGCAGGTGAAATTAAAAGCTTCGATACGGACGCAGGAAAATTGAAACCAAAAGATTTATCATTAAAGGATGTCAAAGTTGTTTTAACTAGAATCGATAAAACTAAAAAAAGCGATGAAAACCAGGATTATTCAATTAGAACAAGGAATCGGAAAAAAGAAAGTGAAAGCATAAAAACAAAGGATAATGTTGACAAAGATACAAATTCTCCTGTTGGAGAGCTATCTAATAACATCACTTATCTCGATGTTTCAGATGTCAGTTCTATTTATACTTGCAAAATTTGTAGCAGAATATTTACACAACAGGAAAAAATTAAAAATCACTCTTGTATAACTTCTGCAAAACCTTCTGCGGAAGCTAATAATAATGACGATTCCCAAATTGAAAATAAAAAGAAAAGTGTGAATTTTCATCCCGTCGTCGAAGAGGTAATATCTCTATCTGATAAAAAAGATAAACTAAGAAAAAAAGTCACAAAATCACAGCCAGTTACTAATACATTTGGCAATGTAACCGAAAACAGTTTGGTGGTACCCGCAGCTAGCAATTCATTGAGTAATAATTTACCCGTGAGATTGCCTGCTACCTCTGTATGTCCCGTTACTCAGCAACCCGGTTGCTTTTTAGTTCAGCTACCGGACAACAGTTATGTTTTGGTTAAAAATCAAGAAAATCCAGTTCCAGTAAACGAGCCTCCTAATCCTAATTACTTCATTCCTAATACCACAGTGACAAATACAAATGTCACCATAAATGCTCCTCGCTTATATGGTATTACGGATAGTGAAGGTCCTTATAAGAAAATTATCCACAGCAAATATTTATCGAATTCAGTAAAAGACAGGAAACAAACTAAGGCAAGCGAACCTTATCCCGTAGGACTATTTTGTAGGGGCAATCAAGAAATAAATCTGCTCGACGAATCAAGTTCATCGATGCCGATGAATACTAACGATGACGGCGATAAAAGTGACGATGAATCCATGGAAGAGAGTTTAAAAAATAAAGAGTATAAAATTATGCCACAAAATAAGCCAGGAAAGATAATCATCACGAGTATTAATAAGACTACCACCAAACAGGACCCAGTTCATATTTCAAAAAAAAGAAGTCACAAAGGTCATAAGGTGAAAAAAAGTCAAAAGCGAGATTTGAATCAAAGCCCAAACAGTCTCGCAAAGAGTGCCACCGTAGAAAATTTTTCAGCCGAGGATGAAGAGCCGATATTCACATTTTTTAACATCGATCCTAATTCCGATCCGACATATGTCTTGCCGACTACTAATACGGTTCAGGAATCTTTGATATCGACGACAGCACAGCGGTCTGGCGTTAACGAAAAAGTGAAAAGAAAATCAAGAGTTCTCCCCAATCAGAAGATTGAAACAAAAGTAAATAAAGATCTTTACAGGTGCTACATTTGTGATCTACAATTCGAGAAACAATCTAAACTCGTAGCTCACATAGACATTCACTTTGAGAAACATTACGAAAATGATAGCAACATCATCAAGGGTCGCAAAAGAAGAAAGATCTGAAACTCCCTATATGAAAGTTTTTATCTATATTGAAAAATGTTGATTAGTATTTTAAAATGCATATGATAATTTACGAATACACAAAAAATGCAATGCTAAGTTTGTGTGTAGAAGTACGGCAAATCATATGTAATTCTACTTTTGCCTACTATTACAGTAATACTCCGAAGATATGTCGTAAATATTTAAATTAAAACATGTGATATAATAATTCATATACAGTAGACTCTTTGATAATCTGATAAACGTATTGCAAGGCGGTGTTGGATTGTCCAATTTGTCGGATTATAGAGTACTGTTTCCGACTCCTTGTAGTCCAGAATTCAGAAAAAAAGGAGTACTTATCTGAAAAAATATGAAAATTTATTGTCATCAGTTTTTCAGATTGTTCCATTTTAGCAGGGCCATAACAAGGGGGTGGCAAAGCAGGCGCCCGTCACATGCGCCATTGGACTTACAGAATACCGACACAGTTGAGAGTTGCACATGGCTTATATTTTACTTGACCATTCTACTTTACATGAATGAACAATGATTGATTCTGTCCGTTTTTATAATATATACTCGGTTGTCTAATCCCTCTTTTCGTTGTTATCTCTTAAACATAAGCCGGCATAAGTCCACAATTAAAATTTAAACAACCATAAGTCATGTCAGCGGTCCGAAAAGCGGACCGGTTGGATACACAGACCTTGTGGCCACTCCGTCCTCTTTTAGGGGGTTTTTACGGCATTTTCGGGGATATATGCATACCTGGGATCTTCCATGATCTGTACGATTTCAGAAGCCTTTTAGTTCAAAGTTATCAAATCTGGCTAGTTTTTACCCCGTGGTCAGAGGCGCAAGTTGTCACTCGAATGGGAGAATGAGAGTGTCCTTGTGGACGTGGATATTAAATTCAGGTTAAAAATAACTTTTTTTTAAATGGATTTCCGAGAGGGTCGCAAGTTAGATACTTGCCACGGGCGATTCATATCCTTGTTACGGCTCTGCATTTCAGGAACAAATTCATGATTTTTTGGAATATCGGCATAAGTTGGAGTATTACTGCTATAAAATTTATGTTGATTTATGAACACTGTGCAGCTGTTTGGCAGCAAATATTGTAACGACATTAAAATATATATAATTAATATTAATGTGAAATCATATTGAATGTTAAACATCTTACTGATTGATTGAATTATAATCCAAAAATCATTTAGGCTTTGGTTTGTATTATATGAAGAGTGTCAGTGAGGATATATTAATTAATTGAATCTTGGAATTGGAAGAATGATCCCGATAGAATTTATTAAACTTGGTTATATATATAGCTGTATGTTCAATAGATATAGAATAAATGTTGGATGATTTTCTAAATAATTATACGAAAATTTATTTTTACATCACCAACGTGTATTTTTTTAAGGCATATTAGAATTATAAATATCGTAGGAATAGGTGTTTAGAAAAATATGTACGAGTGCAGCTTTGAATAAAAACTAGTGCAATGATTCCGCTCATTTATTTTAAAGGCATGTCATTATAAATTAATACTCAAAAGAAATAATTTAAATCTGAAATATTTCAATAGGAATATGTAATTGTAAATATATTTTGTAAATAATTGTTTTTTTTTTAGTGGGTACTTCTTATCGTTCCATACGTCTGCGCCTAGTGCTGATGTGCACTGCTTTAAAGACTGTCATATCCGAACACTTTGAATATTTTAATTTACAATTGTGAATTCCGCGAGAAAGGATGCTGCAATGTTGTTCGTAATCGATTATAATCATCCACTTTCATATACATCACATGTATAGCTCATATCAACGCATTTCTTTATGAACTCATGTGTTTTGTTGAATGTTTAATACGTGAGTTTATAGACTATATTAGATATTATAGAATAAACTATAATGTTAACATGCTTATCTTTTATGTGCCATACTTTCCAATCCTTAAAAATCCGCATGTATGATCATTTCAATGTCGTTTTACATATTGAGCTGCAAATATCTATTTTATTTGAATGTGATTTGCTAACAATTTGATGGGATTAATATAATTTTTTTAATAGAATCAGATTTTGATTAATTGATTTACAAAACAATTTATTTCTATACAATCGATATATTTCGCAACAATTGTTATGTAATCGTTTGGTAAAATTGTTATTTTTAAAATGTTGTATTAAGTTTTTATTTATAAATACATGGTGCCGAAGTCGTTTTTATGCTTTTAAAAAGAATCTATTTATTTAAAATACTTTTTGCTATATCTATGTTTTAATGTTTAACCCCAAAGTGTAAACATTCTGTATATAAAAATAAAAATTATTTTACAAAACTTGTTCTTTATATTCCGAGCTTTTTTTAGTGATTGAAGAATAAACGTAGTATGTATTTTTCACAGATTTTGGCATAGCATAACGAATTATTACCTCGTGATCAGAATTAATGTCTTTGCGCAGTTCTTTAAACAGACGTGGAATTAAGAGCTCCAAATTTGATGAGAATGTGAGATGAATCTTACAGTGGAATTGATATATTTAACGAAGACAAGCAACTGAGCACACGAGCTTGTGTCTGTTGATTCATCAACTTGAAAAGAAAACAACGGTAAAACCTTGATTTAAATCCAAATTTACTCTTTAACATCTAAGAACTGTCCTAGTATACGGCGCTGAATAGTATTATTGGACTGAGATATTCGTTGCATTTTTATTTCACTGGAATCCCCAAGAATTAATTTCACCATCTTCAACATGCAGCGTTTGATGAGCTTTTTTCCAACTGTGTGAGTTTTATTTTTGTTTGGCAATTTCCAATTCGACGTCATATGATGCACATATTTTTCTTGAATTTTCTATTTTGTCCGAGAACAGAATAATAAATTCTTAATCGTAAGGTACAGGGTGCGAGGTGGAGAAGAGTGGGGCAGCTCTAAGGTGAACGTCTCCCTCGTTTACTGCATGAATGTTACTAAACCTACATGACAGAAAATATTTGATTCTCTTATGAATGAGCCACCACACCCTGTATTTCCACAGAATATAGGTTTTTTTTATTATTAGTCTTCCTATTATATGTATTAAATAACTTAAGGGGGTAAGTGAAATTTTACTTCCACATTTTCTAAAAATAACATACAGATTTATATGTAAAATAAAAAAAAATAGATTTACAAAATTATTTATTTATGCACATGTGTGCTATATGCTACATAGATTTTTTTCTCACCACATATGGCAACTCATAATATAAATATTTTAGGCAAATTTACAATCTGTTTGGTGTATCTCTGTAATAATTGCTACTAAATACAGCAGATTTTTTTTTATATTAACCAAAATCCGCAATACGAGTATGTTTTTTAACAAGTAATAAAAATAATATAAATTATAAAAAAAATTGCCATTTCTGCCTTAAAATATATAATGTAATTATATCGCCATGCAGAATATTTAATTCAATTAATAGATTTTTATTTCATACTTCTCTTAATATTTTTTACGTAAAGAAAATTTTGATCCGCGTACGCAGACTTAAAAGTAAAATTCAATAACAATTTTTAGCCATAACTTGATGTCGGTATCATACATTTGCGAATTAAAGATATAACATTTTTACAAGAATAAACAATGTAATTTTAAAGTATCAATTTGATTCAATTGCGAATGCTTCACAAGCACTACGGAATGTAAGAGGTAATATGCGATTCACAAATAGAAAATGTATAACAGTAGTGAGGTATAAAAATATGTCAACATATATTTGATACATATTAATTCTAGGCTTTGTAAAATTATCATTTCTTCCTTGTATAGTTTTTATGGTAAGGCGGCTTTGTTATTTTATAAATTATACGTATATTAAACCAAATTCAAATAGATTATATAAAATAAATAATTTTAATTATTGTAAATGAGAAACATTACAAAGAGATCTTTTTACATACAAAGTCTATTAGAAATCCAAAAATTTAAAGACCAGGAAAGCTTTTTAATAGAAACAGCATATAAGGAGTACATGGTTTGCGTAGTTTAAATGCTAGTCAGCATGAAAATATATTAAAATCTTCCTCATTTCTATAAAATTAAAAAATGTTTATATCTTGATTCTTCATTTTCATTCCAAAAAATTAAGAACAAAATCTAAATTTTAACTAATACACTGGACATTTTATGAAATCTGCAAAATATTAAGAATAGATAGATGTTAAATCAAATAAAATAACAATGTTAATATTCACTATTTTTAATAAAAATTGCAAATCTTATCCAACATGAAATAAATCAACTGATACCGTTACTAAAATACAATCCACATTCTGTAGTTTTAAGATTATCAATTAATCCAACTTAAACATTTCATCATTACCTATTCATCGAAAAATAAAATTAAGCACAATCTAAATAGACAGCTTTTATTTTAAAGCCAAACTATTTTTATTTCATCTTATCTAAATTGTAACTTTATAATGCATATTTTGTTGGTACACACGCACATTACAATAAAATGTTTATGAAAATTATCAAACATGTTATCTCTTATAGCCTCTTTAGCAATAGCTAGATGCATTTTTATTTTTGAGAGGCTGCATTGAACTACAAAATATAGACCGTGCTTTATAATAGTACCAATTTATTTTTCAGGACATGTTATTACAGAATACAAAAAATGACATATTTACAAAAATTGTACACTAACGGCACAAAAGTATACATATATGTATAATTAAGTGTGTCATGATGTATTATATAGTTAGTCGCACTTAACCACTTTGTTTATACAAACACACATTAATTATTAACTGAGATGTATATATGTGACTTAATATAAAGAAATTCAAATTTATTTAACCCACTTTATTAATGAGCTCATCACATATTGATGTTAATTCTTCACAATTTTTCGTCTTCTGAGTTAAACTCTCCTGTAGTGACGAAATCTGAATATCAGACTTTTTCAACATTGCCTGCAATTTAATTATTTCTGCTTGGCTCGATTTTCTGACGACGTCTATTTCCTGACTTGCTCTGCGTCAACAAATAAAAATATGTTAAGAAAAAGATTTTTTTTTAATATACACAAGCATTTTATCAATATTGTGAACTGACTTGTCAAGTTGACTCATCGCGTGTTGTCTCAGCTGTTCATATCTTTCTATTTGTTTCTTTAGGTTTTCTTCATTTCTAGCCACAGTTTGTTTTAGGATCTCTTCGTTTGTTTTGTAGGTTTGTATCACAGTTTTACATCGTTCATATTTCCTAGAATGTAAAAATGTCAATTAAAAATAATTTTCAAAGTTGCCAGTAGATTTAGTGCACATTTAATTTTACAACTTACGCGTGAATATCGTTAAATGAGTGTTCAATACTGGCTAAATGTGAGCTGGCTTCGTCTCTCTCTCTTGCTAGGGTTGCACGCTCTTCAAGCCATTGTCTTTTCTCCGTTTCGCGTTCCGCAATCAAGGTAGACATAGTTCTTTCATATTCTTCCATTACAACACTAGGATTTTTTAAAATATCAAAATATTTTTAATCGAGATTATTTCTTAAAAATGCAATGATATAAATGTACAACATGTAATAGATACCTCATTTGCCGATGATTTCTATTTTTTTCATTGACCCGTTCAATTAACGATTCTTTTTCTTCGGTATTTTTTGAAAGCTGTTGTTGTAAGCCAGCAATGCGTTCATTAGCTTGTTGCAGTTCTTGTTCTTGGTTACTTAATAACTCTCGAACTGATTGCAATTCATTTAAGAGTTGGGGATCCATTTCAGGTTCCTAACAAAAATTAAAATAAGTAAATATCCATTCAATGTTTTATTATACTATATATTATATTTTCATAAATCATCTGTATTATTTCTTGATCAAACCTTACAATCATCCAATTCTATTTACATCAAATTTATAATTTACATTAAGTTTGCATATTGAGAATGGAAATTAAAGTAGAACACTGTCTACAAATATTTCAATATATAAATCTACATAAAAAAAAGTCATATATGTATATGTTATACTTCTACAGTTTATACTAAATCTAGATATAAAAAATATTATTATACAGTCTATATAATTAAATTAATATTTACAACTATAGCCCATGAATATAAATTTAGTAAAGTTTTAAAAAAAGTATTGTTTATTAACCACTTCCCAGTATGTTCTTATGAGTCGACAACTAATCCATTTGTGATAAAAATGTGATTCAGAATTTCCAGGAAACAGTTAATTAAGATGTTAAATAAAATCATAAATATATACATAGAATAATTTAAAATGACATTAATTTTGAATTCTCAAGTAATACACACAAATTCCATTAAAACAGTTTAATGATACTTAGAGAGTTCAAGCACTTTTAATTATAAACAATGGATTTTTGATAAAATTTACCTTAGGTTGGATAACGGGTGGAGGGGGTGGTGGTGTATTGAGTCCTAAGTTGATCAAACGGTCTATTGCAGCAATAGCCGGTGATGCAGGCTGAAATTTAATCTAATTACTCGAAGAAACATGCAGCGATGTATTATTTTTTCCCCATCACCATGAGAGAAAAATGAGCCAATTAATGCCAAGTGTTTTAAAATTTTATTTGTATTTAACTTTACTTCTATTAAATGAGAAATGGTGATTATAAAAGTAATACAATCATGACACATCTCCAGTTGGTGTACATATTTGCACCTACATTGATATTTTTTGGCTTCTCACTTTTACAACATGTTAATACATTTACAGCATCTTGTAAAATTAATGCTATTTGCATATTTATCAAACTTAATAATCAGTTAATTTTAATGTTACCTGGGTACATAAAAATACGATAAATATATTCTGCTGTTTAAAGTATAGTGGATTTAATATGATAATGACTGGAGATGTGTTAAAATATTAGTTTATCATTAAAAAAAAGGTTTAATAATGTAAAATTTGGTTAATTTGAAACCCTTCAGTTTTATTTTTTATTTTAATAGGTGAGTGTTTAATCCGGTTTCTAGGGATGAAGTAGATTGAAAGCATTTTTAGTATACCCACTAAAACTAATTGAATCCACACATAATGATTTTTTTTTAATATAACAAATATGTGAGAAAACAAAAGAACATTTGATTTTAAAAAACAATTCTTATTTGTCTGGGTTAAACAATCTCCATTTTTTTTCAAGAACACATTATACTTGGATAATGGTGGAATGATTATTGGTTTATTCACACCATTGACTACAATCTGAATCCAGTTTTTGTTGTAGTATTTTATCTATTAGATATGTAATTATGCCTAAAACTTCTGATTAACCATATTTTACCATCAAAAAAACTTAATATTTATATTCACCACGTATTTTTAATATGTAAACAAGTGCTTTTCAAATCATTACTTTTAAAAATGATCAATTTATGAATAAAATAAAGAATCTATTTAATATTTTTTTAAGCACCTACACCTACAAGTACCAATCTTTAATTATAATGGAAATATAAAAAATGAATAATAAAAGATTGTCTTCAATTCTAATAGATTCAAAAAAAATAATAAGCACTCATCAGCATAATTATAGTATGTAGTATAATATATTATAGTAGTGCTAATTTGAAATTTTAAACTGAATCAATTTGAAAAACTAATTCTATATGATGTTTGCAAAAATATTTAAAAACATACCAAAGAAGCTTTAATAATTTGCGTAGGTGGCGGAGTGCACGGCTGATATTGCTGTCTCGCACTTTTTGCTGGAGACACTACCTGAAATACAAATAGCCAATTGCAATTATTTAATGTACATTGAATGGTATATAGCGACAAGAGTGATGTTTAAAACACAATTAACCTGCATTGGCTTGTCAATGGACTGCAGCACATTAGTGTTATTCACGTTTTGAGGAATAGCAGGGACGCTGGCTATTAAAGGTTGAGTGTTCTGTGATTGCAATGAAAGAACACCGAGGCTTTGCTCAACGGATGACATTGTACTGTAATAAAATATTGAATTTTAATAAATGAAGTATAACATTAGTAAATTTAATCACAGGTTTGTGTAATCAATTATAATTATATTTTCTATTTTATCTTCAATTTTCTAATAAGAAATTTCTACTTCAAATTAAATTATTTAAGGAGTCATCTTACTTTATCACACCAAAAAAATCATTGTTTTTTTTTCAATTTAATTTTTCGAAAAGACATGTGTCTAAGGAAGTGTTCCATAATTTTGATGAAGAAATTCAGATTGTTTCAATGCTTTACAGATAATTCGCATAATGCACTCGAAGCAACCACTCCATCCAGATTGCACCCCAACGGCTCTGAAACCGCTACGGCCACAAGCTTGCCCCTATACCTGCTTTTGTTTGCAGGTCCGAGGTTTCTGTTGGGGACCTTTCTTATCTTTTTTCTAGTATGGAGCAAATGGCAAAGGAGATTTTAAAAAGGCAAATAAGCAAGTGGAAAGTAACAGCACGAAAAGAAAGAACTCCGTATGAAGTGCTTCGAAAACCAAACAGCTTATTAATAAATTAATAAAAAAAATATCTAATTATTATGGCTTAGCCAGCCCGCCTACATCCTGATTCAACAAAAAAATTGAGAAATGCTATTTGGGCCACATACTATCACCAAATTTCGACTGATGAAGCCCCTCAGCATTCACAGTGTCCGGAAGGCGCAGATTCTTGGTGCGATTTGCAAAAACATACAACTACAAGATCGTTATATTTGTACAAGCAACCTCCCTCTCTCACAGAGAACGTTCAGCAAATCTTAAGACCCATTTATGAAGAATTAATACCTGATAATTTATCGGAAAGATGCCTTGGCTCATTTCAATGCATGCGTATGATCTCTGCTACTGAAATATTTTTTGTAGCAAAAAAATACTAGAAATCGCTATATATATTGCAGCCATAATAAATCTTAAATAGATTCATTTCATTATACGGTGTATTTATTGTGAAAAAAATTGTTAAAAAGTGCCTATATTTTGGGCCATCAAAGTGATATGACTCCTTAAAATGAAATAGTAAGATTGAATAAAAATAAATATTTAAATAGCATAAAAGCACTCACCCCACAACCTTTCCCTGGTCAGAATTGACAGCGCTGATGCTGGAATCGGAACTACAACTCTCTGCCAAACCACTGGCTGTACTTACATCTTCTAGAAAATGATAAACACATGATTTTTAAAAAAATATACAAATGTTCGTAAATATATTTCAAAACTATAGCATAAATATTATAGGCTACCACTTGCTTTGATTTAATATGTAGATTTGTTATATTGATAATTAATTATAATAAAATCAATTCTCAAACCTTCCACTTTGCTAGTAGCGATTGAAACCTCCGGTGACGAATGAGATTCTGTTTCTACTCCAGGTCTCACACCCGTAGGCAATCGAAGCAACGGATCGAATTTAACGAAGAGGCTTTCCTTGCCAAAGTCTCTGACGGACCCGGATTTTCCCCCTGGTCCAGAATTCCCACAATTGAGAAGGAAATCGAAAGCAGTCGGATCTTTAAATACTGGAAAAAGAAACAAACAACGATTAAAATAATGTTCAATACTAAAAATAGACATTACTTCACTTTGTAGACAAAACGGAGGATAATGCGTATTCCTGTGATTTCATACGGATATGGAAATGCTTTTCACATGCAAAATGTGTGTCCAAATTTAATTTGATTTACATATCCAACAAAAGTTGCATAAAACGGTACTAGAAAACAGCATATACATAGTATTTCGACACCAAATGGTTGTGCAATGCTGCAATACACAAACGAGATGGCAAACAAATGGCAAAAGCAATCGACGCTTTATGCTTCTCTATTTGTAACAAGTATGGAGTTTGATTTGCATTTAACAGCCCCATTGCAAATTTAATTTTCATCGAGTGCATATATACTGATAAATATGTTGCTATGGTTCGATTCATATAGTGCGTGGGGAGTTAGACCAAAAACTAAACGAAATTTTGACATAAGAAATTAAGGTAGGCGTTGAACCAGTTTTTCGACCGCAATTTAATGTGCGGTTGTAATGGGGTGAATGATTGATGACAACCGTCGTTTTCTTTTGTCGATAAAAAGAAAACTTGATCCTTTGAACGCCTACGATATTTTTTTTCATCAATCAACTATCCACGAAAAACAAATTACGGATTTAAATAGCTCTGTTGCTTCTATCGTGTTGGAAATTTACATTAGATGAGTCATGAACGGCGTCAGGGGGATATTTTGTTACAATCATTTATATATGCTTTTATTGAAAGATTAGATGTCACATTTGACCTCAGATCATAAAAAGTGGTCTATTTTTTATACATTTTAGAGCAGAATGTTAGGAAGAGCTAATTGATAAGTTTGTATGATTTGAGTTTACCTGCGCAATGGATAATAGATTGCAACAAAGTGGTCACGCACTGACGCCATCAACTTCCTGTCATATATAAGGGACTCGTTAGACGCGTTCATCCGAATGAATATATTCGACAGGTGTATAGACAATGGACAAATCAATAGGCCATTAGATGGATCTTGGGAGGACGTCAATCGTCAAACGAGTCTCGTCATCGTCGCTTCGCACCATTCAAACACACCGCAAATAGCATAATGAGCATTGAAAGCCCAGTACGAAAAACCTTCAATAAAAATTCGCTTCCATTTACGGAACCACCAAGGCAATGCATCTAACAACAAATTGCAAAGTTTCAAATAAAATGATTACAATCGTTTATATCACACGGTCGTTCGCGTGAGCCAGGTGTATCCAACCTTTTACAGATGCGCCTTTTCTAACTTCTCAGGTTTATGGTTGGAGTTTGAAAAATTGGGGTAGATATAGGATCTGTTTCACTTAGGGGAGGTAAAATAATAAATCAAACACGCATATATATACACACGAAACAAGATATATAATTTTATGCAAATTTCCATAGTCCTGAGAAATATTGACAGACAGATTAGATTACAGATTAAATACTTAAATTCTCCTTTAACAGCAAGCTGATACTCAGTTTATCTACTATTCATTGCTACTTTTACAAATCAAGGCTTGCTTGTCACTCGCTATCTCTTACATAGTCGATCCTACCTAACAATATGGAGCATGATGAACCATATCGGTTCGGAGCCAAGAAGCTTTAAGAACATAACAAGGACAAGAAGAATATCAAATAGACGGCTTTGAGGAGAGACATATAAAGAACCAATTTGCAACGTTAACAGCATTGTCTTCTGTTGGCTTCTATATCGTTTTGAAATCGCCGAACTGAGAGAGTCGACCTGAAATAGGAAAGCACTCAGTTTCGAATTCGCTCGGGTAAGTTGCACGTGGACGGGGAGACACCCTCAGTTGGTGTAGGAGCGAATCCGAGATGCACTTAAGCGTCACGTATGTCTTCACCCTAGCCCTAGCGAAGAAAGGAGGGACTGGACTCTTTGCACTCCAGAAAGCCCTTTCCAGTAGAGTCAAAAAGGTCGTCTAAATTAGTTTACCCCTGTCTCCTGAAGAAAACTACACAGTATTTACAAACCTCCCACATTCCCTATTAAAACGGTCGCAAAAGTGTTCGTCAATACGTTTATTCAGGAGACCTGCTGAGTGAGCGTTCTAAATGAAACTCGGATATTATGCTACCTTCAATATCGAGAGAATGAGGAGGTGAATATATGATACAGACGAGATGAATGTAACCCCTTCCTATGAATGGACGTTGAAGATGTCCATAGTTCTGTAGTGGACTATTTGTGGCTGCTCTATGATTATGATTAGATTTGGAATATGGTGAACTTGTTATTCGATATTACTAGCCATCTCAATGACATAAACTCGAAACTACAAGGCATAAATAGCATCAATTCATCTAAAATGAAATTAAAACGGATAATATCTCAGTTGAAGATCCAGAATATAAATTAATTTCCACATTTGAAAGAGGGCAAAGTCGAGCATGAGCAACGGTCATACAAAACAATGGACGACTAGGTGCTCGATATATTGTCATAGTTATAGATCACTTATGGCAAAAATTAGAAATTTATTTATTTATTTAGCTAAAAATTGAAAATCGGCAATATGGGCATTTGGCGCATGTTTCTGGGTTGGTTATCCCTGGCGCAAGCATTCGAATGTCTTCAAAAGCAGAAAAGGGTACAGGGACACCGTCAAATCCGTTGCTGAAGCTAATTCGAAAACCAGAATACGAGCATAAATAGTGCAGATGATCGGTTTTGCAGCCATCAGACCGAAACCTCTAGCACACATTGCTACGGAGTTTGGATACGCGCAGAAAAGTACACTCGGAAATAGTATCGAATGACATCTTTCGAAGGCCGACCAGCAAAGACGTCAAGCGCTACGACACATATTGGCAATAAAGTCGTAAAAATGTATTTAATGCATTACTGTTAGAACGAATAGAAAAACCGATGTCGGAAGTCGAAATCGAATGAATCGATGATAACACTTTGAGAACCGCGCTTTTTGGTATGAAAATCCTGTGGGGGCCGCTCGTTTTAGGCAAATTTCGCAAAAAATCAAGACCTTTATAATAATTAACATATCTTTTTAACCTATGAGTGTATATACGTGAAATTTTCAGGTTATGTTCTACAAATCAAAGGTATTGATCTGTGATCTTCATTTTACAACTTTCAACCAGTGGCTCTCAAACCAACGAAATACATTTTTTTTCTTTCTATAAATATTACTTGTTATTTATATTTCATTTAAAATTTATTTACTACATGAGGGTGATAATACTTCGCAATTCTATGGAAGGACCGCCACTGGATATGTATATATCCTTTACTTCAGAATCGTCCAACCTTTTTTGTCTTGGGAGATACTTTTCAATTTAAAATTGTCTTAGGATCGACTTCTAATATGATTCTTATAGGAAATTTATTTACTTTCTTCAAACTTAAAACTCAAATTTATATACCCTTTATATCTGTAGAAATATCTGTCAACGAATAGTGAAATATAAGTGTCGGTAACATATTTTTTTTATGATGATGTAGGCCTACGTTTTTACGCCAAATGGCGTCAGCGGTTCATAACGGTTGGGGAATTTTTACGCCAAAAGGCGTCAGCGGGTCTCAAAGTGATAACATAGTGAAACATACTGTTCTGCACACAAAGAAATCCAATTAGCAGCGCGATGCCGAGCGAAGCGTCGGAGCAAGGAACGCAAGACGACGCACTGTCGACTGTCAGCTTTGTCAGCGTTATAAAAATTACCAACGAACGAAGCCACAAATTGAAATTATTTCAAACACATGTGTGTCAATTAAATTCCGCTCTCGGTTACAAAGTAATGAAAAAAAAAATGAGAGCACGAAGAGCGTAGGATGTTGGGCGTTATTTACTTTTTTATGAGCAGAAGAAGCCACAGTTCCCTCAGAGTAAGGTGAGAAGACGTCCAGCTTTTCCGAATTTTAACAATTTGTCCATCGTCGTTTTAAAAAAGTGTTCGAGTTTTGGAAAGATTGTTTTTGTCAATTATGTGTGCTAAAGTTATCTGTTAGGTTTAAGATTTGTTTGAGAGCTGGCTGTCCAAAGGATTTGTTCAAATACTTAGTTCGTTAGAAAGCTAGCGGCTGGTCTGCTAGGGCCGGCCTTCGTTTTGCTTACACCACTGTTATATAAGCATTACAATCGTTGCCCGGTTAGGTTAACTGCCACAAGTCACTATAGTATATTATAGTCGCAGCCGAGAGTCCGTCCCCACAAGACATACGTGACTACAGTCGGTACACTTAATAATTTTCTTCCGGTTGCTATATTTAAAAATTATAATAATCAGTGACATCTCAGAATACAATTTGGTATGTATTCAGGTTTATATGAAGAAGATAAAATAAATGCGTGAAACTTTAGCGCGGTGGAAGAGAAACTTGTTAGCTACTAGAAAAATTATGCATTGCTTTTTTTCCATTTTTTAATGAAAACTGTTAACTAAAATATAAAGCTGTGTTTGTGTAATATACAATAAAATAGGCTTGCTACTGGTGTAGTGGTTGCTTTATGCTACATATAAACATACACAGTAAAGGCGACACACTATAAACGATTATCCTTCTCTTTCCAATCAGCCGCTGCTTAGAATTTCACTTTTAGTGACGTTCAAGTCAATTTGTTTTACCGCGCCTATACGAGGTTTACCGTTGTGTGTGTGTTTGACTATAATAAAAGTAGAAAATAAAACAGAAAAGAATATTGACGTAACAAATTCAAATAATTTAACAAATAAATTTGATTTATTAATCTATATAAGTTTATAAACGCATTTAATTATTCAAATTACAGTGTACTCTTGATTATCCGGGCGCAGATTATCCGGTTTGCGGATTATCCGTCCCTGATTTTTTTTCCTATATGATTGAGACACGCACAATAAAATGAACATAATACTAAAAAAAAAAAGTATTAAAGCAGTATTATTATTAGATAATGTTCATTTACATTCGAACGAAAGCATATTAAAAACAAGCGATGGACTTATGATTGTAAAATATTCCCCCCTTAATGTGACATCTTTGATTCAGCCTATTGAGCAAGGGATTTATAACATAAATGTAGCATTGGATAACGTGGAGTGGGGGCGCTCGCGAGGCAGAGTCCCCGTTGCATGAGTTTAAAGAGTGCAAGAAATTTTCTACTTTAGCTCCCGATATAATTGGAAGCGCCGAGTGTTTGAAATAAATTAGAAGGCGCACTGCAAAGGCAAAAAATGCCATTAGTAAATTATTGGAGCTTCTGAGAGACTGAAACATATCCAAAACCAACAAAAATCCACCTCATCCGGTCGTAAATTTTCACCATCTTATGTGGATGATAAAAATGAACGACGAATATGTGCGTTTGAAATGTGGCTTCGGAGACGAATATGTTCTGAATGTCATGGACTGCAAGACGCATAAATATTTGTGAAGGTGATCACAAACGTGGAAGAAAGACGCTAGAATGACCAATCTAAATAAGATCTCACAACAGTCGCGCGTGGAAATGGATCGCCTTCAGAATTGAGGATACGATTTTATAAAATCACTGTTCAATTAGTGTCGCGATGCATTCTTTAATGTCATAACATTAACCGACGATCGTTTTAAAACATACAGGAAATATCAAATAATTCCAGCACTTTTATCGCGTTTCAAAGGAATCGATGTTCAAATATGAACGAGAATTCATCGAATATCTTGAATAATCGTTTTCTATAAATATGCGAGTATTTTGTAACTGCATTGCTGTGTCCGACATCAACAATGCAGAGAGCTTCAATGTGTTTGTACAGTATTATATAAACAGTTGTCGAAGAAATCCACTCAAAATGGATCCCCTTTAAGCGAAGAATTCGATCGTCGAGAAATTAAATTTGAATAGGAACCGATACCGGAACGCATCACTTTCTTCCTAGCGTTTTCGTTCGAAACGGTTGCATCGTTGTATTCGTCAGGTTGCTAAAACATCACTCTGAGATGCGCTGCTTACAACAATAAAAAATACAACCATTTTAAATTTCTTTCTGTTATACACAATAAACATATACTTGACATCCGCTCTTAAAATAAAACAACAGAGAGATTCAAAGCGCACGAGGCGAGATCTCTCCTAACATTCTAACCGAATCCGACGAACGATGTGTATTTCTCATCAGGCATTTGTGCCAAGAGCAGCAACAGCTAAAAGCCACTCATATTGCGGTTTTCCAGCACTTCCTCGTCTCGGATATTGCGCATATTAAATTTGTGAATCATATATTTTCGTTTTTTTTTATCAAGCTTTGTAAATCAACAAGGACATGTGTAGAATATGGCGAACGTCTTGCGCACAACACGCTCTATATGGAAACAGCTGATTATCGCGGTCAACTGCATTTTGAGTTGAATACGTGTCCAAAAGGCGAACACCATAAATAATGGCGAATGATACTCAACTATAACATTGTAACTTTAAATTGTTAAACTGTTGTATAACATTAAATAATAAAATTGATATAGTCGATAATCTATCAAAAGCTGATAAAAGAAAATAATCATTCATATTTTAGAACGCCCTTATCGAACACAACAAAACTACATCATTAGCTTTCACATCATTTCCATTACTTTCAAAAGACACTCCAAATGAAAGACGTTAAATCCATTTTATTGTTAATGGATTTATTTCACCCGTTGAAATTGCATTCGAGCACGCCCACAACTTAACAGACACGAAGTTCACATTCACGACGAAATTCTATGGTTGATTCATTTATCGCGCAATCCGCGAGGAACCAAAGCTTTGTTTCAGATATGTTCAAAGCTTGAAAAGTCAACAATGCATTGACAATCTCAAATGTTAAAATGACCATATTGTGCATGCCCTTTATGGCCTTAGCGATCTGCTGTCAAGCTTTATCTGTTCATTGTTCCAGTAAAACGTAAATATTTCAACAAAAAAGGCGTGGCAAAGATGTTACAATGTTGAAAAAGACGACTAATTCGGACGCAAAAATGGCGATGGTTTCATCGCAAGGTTTAGACATTTTTGATATCATTGTGAAATCGCTGGGTTATTGATGGCATACAGAAGCTCAGGATCCCATCTCCAAACGCATCAGCTCAGATTGGACAGTCCATAAGATTGTTGGTTTTGTAGCGAGGTGCAATGTTTTGTTGTACATTAGTAAGCATAAACATAAAGCCGGTCAGTAATAATATTGTTCTGAAATAAAAAGAGCGCGCCGGAAGTTTGTATAAAAATAAGGCGAGAGTCCGTTTGAGTCAGAATTTTGAAGTCTGGCGGATCGGAACTTTTGCTCGTTCGTCCCCCGCCGCGTTCAATTTTGGTCCACGAGACTGAATCCTCATATTGAACACCCATGCCTTGCGGTCCTCGCCGAGTATCGTGAAAGTTTAAGCAAATATAATTTGATAATTATCGTCGCCTATACAAGATGGGCAACTATAGAAGACAAAAAACCGCTACCCACCCCTTGAAGAGGGATTGAGTCTGTCGTAAATCGAAGCAATGCTAAAAGAGCGGAGCCTGCGGTACCGAGAGGCATGCGCTTCTTCACCTTGGCGCCCGTTTGTGGCGGTGATTTTTGTTATGTTTTAGCAAACAAAGAAGAAAACGGTCCCCATCGAATTAGCTTGGGGGACTCATACTTCAGTTTAAAAAATAGATTTAATAAAGTTAAACTACACAAGACCTTCGGGGCGGCCCACGAATATAATTGAAGCATGCTTTTGATATTTCATATTCTAGTGTTAAATCCATCCAGTCCATGTGTTAAATCAGCGTATTTTAGATACCAGCTGAAATATAAAATATTGTGGCAGACCGAATAGATTAAAAAAAGCTGTGAATTCAAATGCTAGGAATGATTTTCTGTATATGGAAATAAACGTAATTCAGGGGGTCAAAAATTGCTCATATTGTTTGGATTCCAATATTTTTACCTATCATTATTGAATTTTGACCTTCTAGCAAATTTGCAAAGATAATAAAGGGCTGTTTGTATTAGCATTATACGATTTTAAATATCAGTCTTAAATTAAAACAATTGATGACAAAGGACTGCTTATCTTTCTGACGATAATGTTTCCATGGAACCATTAAGCAATATGTATTTATCGTTAAGAATCAATTCCTGTTTGTATTCTACAAATATTTGTCTATGCGTCAAGATCCTAATTTAATTTCCTGCGTAAATTTCATGCAATCAGGAATTGCTGTATTACAAAATATCGATCAATTTTCTTTCATTTCCACCTAGTTTTTTTTATATTTGGATCTTGCGTTTGCTTTGATTAATGATCAACGCTCACCGGGAACCGATCGCAAGTTCGCCATTTCGTACGTATATTTAGATTTTAAACAGCATTTGCATCGTAAAATACGTTCAATAATCGAAGCCTTACGTCCAAGAATTACTGACTAGATAACGTGTCGGTGTAAAAATACATCAATTACCGACGAAGTTGTAGAACACAAGTTTATCGGTGTCAGAATTATTTTAGTCGATATTTTTTGGCTGGCTATTGGCTAGAAACTGCGTTTCCAACTAAAATAATATAAAGGGACTCTTCACTCCGACTATTAATAATACATTTACATCACAGAGACAAATTTATAATTCGTGTGAATACATAAAAAAAGGGCATTATGATGTCGAACGAAAGACGGCGCGAACATGGAAAACACGTTTTCTCCAGTGTAAAAAATGGACCGAAGAGATGGGACGCTGTTAGCGCGACGATCTTAGATCGAGAAGGAAAACGTTCGCTAGCCGTGAAAGCAATGACAAGTGTCTTTAAAAAATATCTACTTTCGAATACGTTCAATCGGCTCCGATACTCCTCGTCGCGAGGGGCGTAGCTCGGAGTGATGAACCCATCGTTCAAAACAGCTTTCTAGACTTGAGGCTATTCAAGTACGACTACTCGATCCGTCTACTATGCTATAAATGGTATCATCGCATAGTAAAAAACCCTATCCATGCGAAATGGAAAATAAAATCGATCGACAATCGACGACGGCATCCGAAATAGAAGGAGCCGACGGACAATGCGAGAGGGAGCCGCACGCGAGCCGCAAAAGCTCGCGAGCCGCACTCCGCGACTCCGAGTCATTAGCCTCGTACGAATATAACAAAAACGATGTCGGTGTTGATGTTTTTTGTTGTCGATGTAATCGCAATGAAATTTTATATTACAAGAGGAAAATTAAACAAACAAGATAATGCACTATCGGAAATATGACAGTGGTTAATTTCCTAAAAGAGATTAAATAAAATCCTAAATTACGTTAAAATAAACGATCACCGCGGTCGCTGATACCGAGAAAAATGAATCATTCCAATTCGCGATTCCACCGAAACAAATGTGCATAAATGCAAACGTCATTCTGTTAATCCAGGAGAGATAAAGTACTTGTGATTTTTCCTAGACGTCTGCGTTCGTATTCCAAAAGCGTGGGTTACGAAATATCGCAGACTCATAAGCGAAGCCAATGATTTGAGGAGCATCATAACGTGATGCATCGAAATTTTTAGACGATGAAGATCGAAGTATGACAACATATGCAACAAAATGGATTCAGATGTTGTCAAGCATTAAAATATACGCCAAGATGAAAGAAAAATATGCATTAATTTTTAAAAAATCAACTTCTGCCCGACGATGCGTAGCAATTATCCATATCTATTCATATTTGTGGTGCGACACAAGTGGAAAATTTGATATTCCCATCGTCCTCGCCACGCGACGCGGCCGTCTTGACGACAGCATCGGACGATCTTTTCGGCGTTCATAGGATCGAATATAAATCTCCACTATCAAATGTAATAAGATAAGATGACAAATCGGTAACAATAACCCAATGATGTTTCTGATGCACAGCATTCCATTTCATTTTCATGTTACCATCGAAAGAATTGATTACATCATGACCGAATGATGACCAAAGCAGTGATATTTAGCCTAGCGTTGTAGCCTTTGAAACTGGGGGTCCCAAATATTCGAATATGAAATTGGTAAAATATTCGAATCTTCGAACATTTTATATGTATAAATTAGAGTTTTTAAGATTTGCTCGAGTTATGTTTTTAATTACGTTGAAACGTTCGAAACGGCTTTCCGATCGCGTTTTATTAGCGTTTAAGAGATTAAACTAGAGCTAAATTTTTACTTATATTCGATATTATACATAATATATCCGAAATAACTAAGCAGTTCATCTGAAAGAGAGAAATAATCGTTCGTAGTGTCTCCACATTCGCCGTATAGATCATAAACACGCTACGCGCATGCGCCGCGCCGCCTCTAGCGCGTGTGTATTTATACGCAGTATTATACAACCCTTAGTACAGTAGCAAGACTATTTTATTACATTTTACACAACACACAGTCAAACGTCAATTTTCTTGGAAATAAACTGTTTAGAAGGATTTCTACGAAATGGAACATTTCGCTGATATTCTCGAAACAGAGCCGTTGCCGCGTTTTGGAATTTTTGTACTTGGTTTTCCCGGCTTTTCCTATGATCCAAATCTTGGACATGTAAGAAGTGAAGTGCGCCGCGTTATATAATTCATTTTTAGAATAACACTATGATGACCTAGGACAGCGATTCTTAAACTTATGTAGTCCGCGGACCCCCTCTTGAACGAGCTTTTTTTTGCGGACCCCATTCCAACCCTTGTGAGTTGATTTTTCAAACAAACATTTCTCGGTCAAATTAGAACTTTTTATAATGTTTTCTGTAAATAACTCCACGAAAATCTCTGCGGACCCCCAGAAATGGCTTCACGCTCTTTAAGAACTGCTGACCTAGGGCACTGTTCTGTAACGGGGGAGCTAGTATCAATGAAATTCATTGAAACGCAATATTAAATTTGAACGAACATACAACATAGACATATATTTAATCTTGTATAATCAAAATTATTAGTTGAATTTCTTATGCAGCGAGTTATGCCAAGATTACGAGATTAACTGTGTCTGCAGATATTCCTCTTCAGTTGAATCGATTAACTTTTGTTAAATTTTATGCGTCATTTTATGGTCCAGATATTGATTTCGTCTCTTCATACATTCCAATTTATTCTTCTGTCCAATTTTAAATCCATTTTTTCCCAATACAATTCATTTCATTTACATCTATTCATTCCAAACTCTAGCACAATAGTAAAAATGTTGCCGAGCACTGATTTAGTACTTAGACCGAGTACAGATGAAAATAAAAGGTTTAGCGCCTATTTTTGAGAGCAACATTCTCACTAGGAAGCTAACGTTGCGTACGCAGGAATTGGAGTGCTGTACCATGTATCAAAAAAGTTACGTGTTAGAAACTGTCCCCGTAATGAAACTTAGTAACGCAGAACTGAGTGATTATTTAATATTCCCTTGTTGATCGAACCTGTATAATTTTGACAAAAAATAACGACACTGTCTTTTGTTGTTTTCAATATCGTTTTGTAATCAAATTGGGGGGTCGAATCTTCTCAAAGAGATAGCCGAAGCGGTCTTGAATTCGCAAGGGTGAGATGCATCAGAACAAGGATAGGAACAATAGCTCCATTGTTAGCATATGAGTTATTTCAAGATGGACTTCATAGGTGTTAAATAGATTTTTATCCTATCTCAAACAAGCACTCCGGGCACTCTGGAAAGCTCTTGTCAGTAAAATCTATACGATCTTCTCGAACAGTTTTTCTTTGCGCCCTTCTATACGTCCAACTGGGTGACCCACAAGGCGAACCTCCAAATGTTGTATAAAAGAAAACTGCATCAGTAACACGTTCAGCTCATCTAGCAGATGGATTCTACTGTATCGATTAATGGCAGCTATAAATGTTAATTTTAGTGACAATACAAGGCGGTCGCTCGAAGATCGTTTCTTTTTGTTTTGCCGCAGACTTTCTAAAAGAGATGGCGATATTCTAGCACGGCTGGAACTGGAACTGGGACTAGGCGGCTCGAGCGAAAGAAACGCGAGGACAGATTAAACGAGCCGAGGACGAAGAGTCGAAGCCCACACACGCCCCCGACTCCGAAACGATCCAGATTCCGCGGACGAAGTCTTCTCAGACGGTCGTCGTTCGCGCGAGGAGCGTGAACTTTCGTTTTTTACGTCAGCAGTCAAGTGGTTGAACCCGCACTTTGGTCATTACGCCGATGACTAACTCGAGAGGCGCTTCTCAAACTGTGCCCGGATTAGGCCTGATCCACACTATGGTGCCAGTAACGGTTCGATCTCGCTCCGGTCTCGGTCCGATCAAATATTCTTATACAAGAAACAATCAGAGTGTTCACACTATCGGATCGTTCCAATCCCGTTTTTTGTATGAGAATATTTGACCGGACCGAGACCGAGAGCGAGATCGAACCGTTACCGGCACCATAGTGTGGATCAGGCCTTATCGATCGACCTTCCGTCGAGCCTTGACCGTCTCTCGGCCGGCCGCATCGTATAATTACACCCCGACCGGAGGGACTCGCATCTCCAAACCTCGACAGTCTTTCGTCGCCTACGACAGAAACCTCATTACGCTAAAAGGAGATTTTGAACGGCTTCGAAAGCCATCGAACGCGAACCGTTTTTCCGATAATTCGTCTGGACGCGTAATAGTTATTACACTATACGAGAGCTATTTTTAACAGCGGACACGCCTTAAACCACTCGACGTCATCGCGTTATAATAGTGGAAGCGCGTGAAAAATATGTATGTAATTCCTAACTTCGATGCTAATCAAGTAATATTTTGGACACAGTGCGGAAACAATGACTGCAGAGACGTCACAGATTGATGATTCGCGACGCGTATTCCGGCACTCAATGGACACGGAATATTCTATCAATTATGCTTCTTGAATGAACCGCATACATTCGGAAGCGTCGATCGTTCCGAATAAATTCACAAAACAAAGTTTTATGGAAGTACATAGGTACGTTTTGTAGGATGGCGCGCATGTGGGTAGAAGATATCTCCAATTCCGAGTCGGGCTATTCCACCTTATAAAGAAACACCCACACTTTTTATGAAATTCAAACAATTTCGTCGTATTTATTTTGTCGGGCGCTTCACTATCGAGTTCGTTCACACCGAAAATATGCACATAAAATCAGATTAACTGCTCATTTTCAATATTTGAATGCAATACCTTTCGACGAATGATTCGCGCCACATGCATACTACGCGTTCATTCTTTTGAATTTTCGTGTATGATATTAAACAAAATTTACGATTACGTTCCCCATCTATAAAATGCGATCGTTAGCAGAAACACATTATGTGTCAACTTTATTAATAACGATCATCGATACAACTTTCATTCAACAAATCGTTAATTTCACGAACAATCACACCGTCAAAATATCATCAATAAACTGAATCAAAAACACAAATAGAAGCCGTTCATTATTTTGTAAAATTTATATTGGTGAGCGACGCGTTTTCATCTTTTAAGAATACATTTTCTTTCGAGAATAAAATTTTAACATCGGATCACTTCAAACATAAAAGCAATGTTGTGACCTATGCGTTGATAATCATAAAATATTCTGAAATCACTTCTGGTCATAATTTTCTTAATTGGGTTTGTATCATTATTACGACTAGAAAAAGCATGCAAATTTTTATAAATGGGATGTGGACGACGTTCGAAGAGATGTTTGAAGGGAGAGCTCGTCAGCCCTATCGTCGGCTCCGATGAATTAGCGGATTCGCTCACACGCGACTGATATAATCAGCACTCGAATACCGTCACTCGCGGAGCCATCGACCAAATCCAACGCGAATGTGAGATTATCCAGCTGTAATGAAATCTGAATGTATATTTAGAGGGCGCATCCTCGACTTGCGCTCCGCTATTTAAGCGCCGCGGACGTCTGAATTCCCGAGCCTGTCTATAAATTCAAGTTCCTGGACAAGAACTTCCCTTTTATTTAGTCACGGGCTATATATAATTGCGGCTGCAGCGCATTCCGAACGAATATTTGCGATCGGGCGTCGAGGCTCGGAACAAACGCCAATATGCACGTAATCCAAAAATAGGCAGGGAACATCCGCACGGAGTTCTGACACGCGGCCGAGAAACGTCAAACGGGCGTGCATTTTCTGCGGGATGACTTCGTCGCTTCGGGGTGGCTGTGCTTTTTGAATGGATTTAAATCGGACGAGCGACTCGGAAGATCAGAAGATCGATCGTTCTTCGGACGCGTTAACGGTACTCGGACTCGGAGGTGATGCAGCCTACTTGGTTACCGGAATGAACAAATAATTGAGACTGTCGACCTAAAAACTCGAAGCGTGCGCGAAAATGTCAATTCGTGTAATTTTGTTAAATAAAACAAAACGTTTCGTGTAAAAAATGTAGCACTGCGCTTTCGACTCGGCGAAGGCCGGAGTCCGGAAAATTGGCTGCGGATTTTCACACGCCGAGGATCATTTTCATAGGCGAATCGAAGGAATGCATCCAATCGTATAGTCGGATATGAGTATTTCTTATCTGGTCGGAGGTCGCGCGGAGAACACGTGCGGAGGGTCGTCGAGGAACGTCAGACTTCCGAGACGAACGTCAGATCGACGCCCATTTCACACTTTAAAGTTTGAAAATTGCGGATGTTTACATCATAGCGACTGACCGTGCGAGGAAAACAATGAGCGATTCCGAGCTGCGCCGCTGACAGGAATACCGTTATCGCCCTCCGTAACTCTTCGGCTGATCGCAATATACACACTCACATTATTTTAGACACTGACTCCCCCGCCAGAAGCAGACGCGGACCGAACTATCACAGCAGAGCGATCGTCGAAATGTCAACGAGTGGCAAACGACAGTCGACGAAGACGACGGCGATGACAGCGTTCGCGACGACGACGACGACCGACTCCGTCGACGGACACCGACCGACTGACTCACCGGCCGACGCGCCGCCTCCGCCTTCGGACTGCAAGCAGGGATATCAAACGCACTCAAATATTCCACAAACTATTCCGTTATTACACTTTAAATTCTAACGTCCAATATTCACAAATATCGCCATAAACTCTCATTTATTAGTCCGACATAACAGTGGTTACTGACACTACACGATGACGTCAACGACGTTGCAAAACGTATCAACGATCACACCGACTTCAATCCGCTCGACTTATCTGACTGCTGATAACATCGGCTTACGTTTGTTAGACGCCAACCTTAGAGACAGTGGAACCTCGCTTACTAACGAAATACACCCGGGCCTCGTATAACACGGTTATATGGTTCCGCAAAAACGTCGCGTAATACAAATCCGCGTTATACAAGGTTTGAACTTCATACAAAATAAGGGTTTGCGTTCCAAAAAATCTCGAAGGTAATTTATATATGTATTAATTTTTTTTAATAGACAGATATATTTACGAAATTAATCGAAAAAAAAACTTTAATAACATATAATATATTATTCATTCATCATCGCTATCACTTATAATTCTATATGTTTCATTCTTTTTCGAAATCTGTTGTGGATTTCCATCATCGGAGAGCTCTGGAGTATTTCTGATTTTAGCCTTCGAAAATTCTGAAATAAGCGATTGTCTGCTTTTAGCGTATTAATCTTTACGTATTTCATTACAAGGTTCCAAAAACTGTAGTAATTCTCTTGAATTTTAAACTTCTTTCTGAATTAATAAAATGTAGAATTGGCAGAGACAATCCAACGTAAGAGAGCTAATTGTTATCACAGAAGAACAAAAATAGGAAGATGATGAGTTTTCTCCGCGAATTATTTAATTCTTCAACACCGATACAATGAAGCGAAGAGTTCTGACGTCGATGCGGACATTCCTGAAATGTACGTTTCTTTTCTTGGGTTCGATTATGTTGATCAGTTTGGTTGACAAAAATTCTATGAAGGTTTATTGGTTAACCGATACCTATTATTGGTATCTTATTTTTCAAAATGCTTTCATCCCAAGATCGTAGAGTACTACTTGATTAAACATAAACAGAAAATTATTGGATCCCATAAAAAATATATATATTAAGCCGTATTTACTATATAAAAATGATGTTACGAAGATCAAAAACTTACCTATTGTCCGCTCTATAGACACCAAAAAGGCATTCGATTGCGTATAACACGTTGAACGCATTTAACACTTTATTGTCCGGATGTTCCGAGTCAAATTTGGCCCGAAGTCCGGACGATGGAAACCAGCTAATAGATTGAAACGTAATCTTTTTAAACAATGGTTTTCAATCTGTGGGGCATGTATCAGCGTGTTAAAATGCAAAAGTGATACATTTTGACTTGAATTATATAAACAAGTATCGATTAAATGGTACGTAAACACACGAACAAAACACGAGGACAAAATTCAGTCAGTTCATCGTTCTATATACAAATTGTATTTTAATTGTGTATTTGAACGTATTAGATGAATAATTGTAAAATATTATTTTAATACAATTTGCTATATTTTGCCCACGGATGACATTTAAATATATATCAAGTTAAAGTTACGTCATTCTCATCGCGCGCTAGCGGGGACACGGATTATAAAGTGTTAAAGTTCACGCACAGTTCTCTGTCTTTTTCATCTAGATTCAATTTAAAGCCGTATTTCAAAAAGCTTTAAGGAACAAGATCCGAAAATCGGGAAAGTAACAAAAAAAAAAAGGATCGACGAATGAATCTTAATACGAACGAATAGCTATAAGTAGTCTTATGAATTCAAAATTGAAAATGGGCATGACTGAGAAAGTGGAACAATTCAAATATCTATGCAGTTGGATCACCTTAAGCATGGACCAGACGATGGTATCAAAACTTACATGGAAATAGCTAAAAGCCAGTTTTTAAGGCGCTTTCCTATACAAATGACAACAGAATAAATGTGTAAATCTTTTAAATGCATCTGAAAATGTTTTTTTTTTTGCCTAAAATCTTTAAAGAATGCAACTAGATGCTTAAATTTCTAGATAACTAAAAATCGATGCACTAAAAATATTTTTTATCTGTAGTGCTATTTAATGGTTTTCACGAGGATACGACGAAGATCTGACGATCTGAGGGCTGCAGACATCGAGTGATGAGGGTATTTGGACTGTCATCATAGCAAACTCAAGATTAATAGTAGCAATCAAATATATTACATATGAGTACTGAGATAGACCGCCTACAATAATTGATGATTCGACAACGGCGCAATAAACGCAGAGACGACGAAAAGCGAATCCCTTACGTGTCCAATATACGATGCGAGACTCGTTCAGCGTTTCATGAAATACTCTCATATATGTCGTTATCTAGTTAGTGGTTATGCAAGATGCCTCCCACGGAATCTCATTTTGTACTTCCAATTTAATTCTCGAGTCGAGATCTGTATCTCGATAATTTTTGTGATAGTTATCAAAACACAAAATCAACAATGAAGGAATCTTATTCGTGTCTCATTTTGATTACAAAAGCGATATCGTATTGCAGTTATTTTAAAAAATATAAATAAATTAAAAATCATTCAATTCCAAAGCAGCTATTTTCTGCAATCTATATAAATAGGTATTAAATCAATGATTTAATTATTATAAGCTTAACGATATAACTAAAATTATAATCAATTTGATTCAGTATAAATAGAAATATATTGCCACTCAAAAAATACTCTTTAACAATTAAATTTGTCATCAAAAGATTTCTAAATGAACAACATAATGGACAATAAATTTCCAATTAAAACTTTCAGAATTAATCTCAAAGTGAAATTGGGATTAATGGACATTTCAAGCAATACAGAAATTAAATTTATTGATTATCCATTAGTATTCATGAACTATTTAAGTTAACTTTCATTTGCATTATGACAAATTTAATTCCTGTAACTGTAATGTCTCAATCTACCGAAAGAAAATAATCAAAATTATTCAAAGGGCACTAATCGACGTCACATAAAAAAAGTGTAACAATTGTAAGCTAGATAAATATGGGATCAAAAATTTTCTAAGCATACAATATTATCATGATAACACCATTACATCATACTGGAACATCGCATTTAAATAAGGATAAAAAGAATCATGTCTTAAAACTTAATTAAAAAGAAAAATAAAACTATAATAATTATTAGTCAATTAAAGACTTTGAAGCGTGTGAATGTGATGTTAAAAACATGGCTGGCTCCTCAACCTCAAGAAAATAAGGAAATAAAAGAAAACAAAAAAAAACTCACATTCCTCCGGCGGTTTAAACTCTTCATCCTCGGCATCCATCAATAATTTATTGAGGTCATCACCGTCAGATATCAATTGTTGTCCAGTTAATAAATCAAAATCACCCATTTCCAAGCTAAGTGCATGCGCACTGTGTTTATTTGAATGCGTCACAGGCGACATGCCCATAAGATCTCCAGATTTAGACATGGGGGATAAATTTTTGGCAAACGTTATTCGATTGAGCACTTTACTATCGTGGATATGGTTTCCCGGCGATGGAAAAGTTTTCTCTGAAGATTTCGTTTCAATACTGCCTACAATGTTATTTATGATATCATTTTTCACTTTACCTATAACTATTGTACGATCGAGGTCGCTCAAAGATTCAGAGTTCACTGCTTCGTTTACGCTCGGAGATATTTCTTCATCTTTAATTATACCATCTACGACTGAGGAAATCGATGATGCTTTAAGATTAGATTTACTGTTTAAAGATTCTTGCATTGTTGAACCATTAGGGTGCAAATTATCCTCTAATTGACATTCATTTTCACTGAAAGGAACAAATGTTTTTTCCACATATTCCTCTATATTATCTGATCCTAACACTTTTCTATTCAAATTTACAGATTTATTATCGATGACAGATTTGATTTGACTGTAGATACATTCCTCCTGAATCTCATCTACTTGAAAGCCATTTTCAGCTTTAGCGATATTCACATTTTCAATTACACTTTTTTCAGAGTCAGATGAAAGAGACACGCTTGACTCTCGTTCGGGTGAATTTCGTATCTTACTTTTGGTCACAAAAGGGTTATCTATGTCTTCCAGATCCATCTTGTCAATACAATATGAAGCATTTGAAACTTCAATATTGTTTTCAATTTCACTGTTGAAATTTAACTCGAGAGATTTTCCTGATGTAGTTTCTTCTCTGTGTCCATTTTCAAACGTTTCTTCTACTTTCAATTCTGAGGATCTATTCAAAACATCCTTTGGTAAAATAATTTGTTCTATCGCTTTAGTTTCAATTTCCTTTGACAATGAATTGTTTTTAAAATCATTTTCATTTTGTTGATGGATAACATTGAAAGTGTCATTGGTTTTTTTTTCATCAGATAAACAGGCATCAGGAATTCGTTCAATAGAGTTGTGCAATTGGCTCTTACTTTCAAAAGGATTTTCTAGATCTAAGGAAATATTTAAACATTCATCATCAGTAATTTTATTTTCTTTACTTTTGAATCCATTGATTTCAACACAACTTTGAATAACATTTTCACATTCTTTAAGATCAGAAACAGTATCTTTTGTTAATTCTTCCGGCAGTAAAGAAATATCAGATACTGGACCAACGGAATTCTGTAATTGATTTTTGCTTTTGAAAGGATTTTCTACATCAACAGGCATACTATCTTGCATGTGTTTATCTGCTACATCGATTTCATTGGATATATTAGAATTTTGAGAAAAGTTTTCACAATCTTGACGGTCAGCATTGATTATTTCTGTTACTGATTCTTCTTTTCGTAATAAAGATATATCCGAAACAAGTCCTGTTGAATTTTGTAATTGACTCTTTTGTAAATCTTTCGATTCAAAAACTTCTTTTGAAATGTCAACATTAGTATCTATACGTTCTTGTAAATTAGAAATGGTTATTTCTTCTTCTTTGAGTGGCGATGAAATATGAGATATGGGTCCAATTGAATTCTGTAACTGATTTTTACTTTCAAAGGGATTTTCAAGTTCTGTGGAAATATATAAACTGTTTTCGTTTGAAGCATTGATTGGCAAAACATTTTTTTCTGCATTATTGATCTCATTTAAATTCTTGGCATTTCCACTATCTTGAGAATTACTTTTGGTTGAATCTGTTGTCAATACTTCAATTTCGGAAGAGCAAGAAATATCTGTCATTGGACCAATAGAATTCTGCAGCTGATTTTTACTCTCAAAGGGATTTTCATGTTCTGTGGAAATATACAAACTATTTTCATTTTTATAAGAAGTACTATCTGGTAAAACGTTTTCTTCCGAGGGATTGATCTCATTTAAATTCTTAGCATTTCCGCTATCTTCAGGGATTATTTTGGTTGAATCCGATGTTAAAACTTCATTTTGTAAAGAGCAAGAAATATCAGTCACTGGGCCAATTGAATTTTGTAGTTGGTTTTTACTTTCGAAAGGATTTCCAGAATCAATTGAAACATATAAGTCATCAGCGTTGTGAACGTTATTATTAGTTACATCAGTTACTATTTCTTCTCTAGGTAGCGATGAACTGTCAGATAACGGTCCAAATGAATTCCGTAGCTGATTTTTACTTTCAAAAGGATTTTCAAGTTCTGTGGAAATATATAAACTATTTTCATTGAAAATATTATTTGATAAATCAGCTTTTTCATGTTTACTTATTTCAATTCCTTTTTTAATATCAGTACACTTTTGAAGGACATCATTAACTATTTCTGCTGCTATTTCTTCTCTTTGTGACAAAGACATATCGGATATTGGTCCAATTGAGTTTTGTAATTGGTTTTTGATTTCAAATGGATTTTCAACGTCAGTTGAAATATGCATGCTTTTTTCGTTGGAGGTAATATTTACATTTTCAATAGATTGATTAATGTTTGGAATTTGATCAATATTTTCAGGTTGTTGAAAGCTATTGGTGTTTTTGACCGATTCATGCTCTTCTTGTCTTAACGGTATATCATATATTTTTTCAAATGTAGTGTTTAAAGATACTTTATTTTCACTATTAATTTGATTAGTTTCCTTACATAAGTTTTCTTCATATTGAGTAATATTTTCAATAGAATTGCGCAAAGCTTTTTTACATTCAAAAGGATTTTCCGCAGTTATGTCAAATGACATGCTTACATCAGGACACACATTTTTGTCACTGATGCTGACTGGACTCGATGGTAATTTAAGATCGATATCGTCAATAGATTTTGTGATTGGTTCGATAGTTTCTTGAACTGTAACAACAGAAGGTTGTGATTCTGCAAACTGTGACAATGAGTATGAATCATCACATTCCATAGGTTCATAAATATTATCATTTAAATGAGAAACGCTCATATCGCATTCCATGGCTTCGTCAACTTGAATTTTGCTAGGATCATTCAGAGCAATTGAACCGCATGATTCAGGTGTAACAATGGGAAAAGATTTTGAATTTTCGCTGTGTTGATTAGTGTCTGCATTGATAATGCCTGAATTTGAATTAAATGAAGAAAATTTTTCAATATTGATTTCATTTTTCATATCTTCTGTTGGTGTCTCAACAAACAAATTTGTAGTATGATTAGTTGGTTCAGAAAGGATTTGATGATTTTTATTGTCCTCAGACTCTGAATGAACATTTTTTGCATTTACATCATTTGTATTGGTTGTTTGATTAGCATACTCATCAATGGGTTTACTTATTTCGTTTGCTCTATCATTCACATTTACTTGATAACAACTTTCTTCAGATTGTATCGGAACTTCAACATGATGATTATTGTCGAATATTTCAGGTTCTTGTGTGGAAGAATTTATTTCATTCGTTTTCTGGGTTTCTCTTTTGTAATTATCAGGATTGACGGCTTCAGAGCTAGGCACTGCAGTTGGTTGATTGTGACTTTTTTTAGCTTGAATATAATCAATAGGCGTTGAAACCTCTGGTAAACTTTCAGATTCTAGGATATAAATTGAAGCATCTGATCCTCTACGGTTATCTGACAATTGTAATTCAGTGTCTTGATCATCTATATTTTTCAAATCTTCATCAACTGTTTTCACTGTATCGTTTACAACAAAAGATGAATCATATAATTCACTATTTTTCATGTCAAATAATATATTTTTTAAAATCCTATCATTTTCTGTCACATTATGAACATCAGATTCTAAAAAGCTGTTGGATAATATTAAAGTAGTATTATTTAAATCATTAGAGTCGATACTGGTATCCAGATTTGATAAATTTGTTTCTACAATGATTGAAGATGTTGTAGAGATTGAACGTGTCGGTTCTTCTAAAATATTTTCATCTTCTAATATAACTTCAACGGATGGATCTCGGACATGATCTACGTGATATCTTTCGACTAAATTTTCATTAATCCGAGGCGAATTAAAGCTGCCTGAAAACGATTCTTCTGATGGTAGAATAAACGAATTGTTTGCCGTATCAATTTCACAACCACGATTTGTATTAACGTTGATTAGTTTGTTGTTTAATAATGGTTTTATACTATTATCATTTAAATAAAATGGATCTTCGCCAATTTCATATGTTTCAATATTCGAACTATTTAGTATTGTTGAATCTGGAGTTTCGAATGATTCAGTAAGTTCATTATAAATTTTTTGCTTTATTTGTTTTCCCGGATGCTCATTATCTTTTTTCCCAGCTTCAGTAAAATAAGTGCTTTTTTTCAACTCTTCTATTTTTGTGTAGTCCATTGAAAAAATAAAAAAAAGCAGAAGAAAAAGAAATTAAAATCAAATAAATAAAATAATACATTTACTTTATATATAAATTATAATGTCTAATATGTTATTATAAAACCCTTTGTTTAAAAATATCGCATTCAATCATTGAAAAATAAAGAGTACACACAATATTAATGTTGATAAAGAAAATATCATGAAATATTAGAAGGATTCAATAACATATTAGACAATTTTATATATTATAAAAATTATGAAGAAAATTTGCAAATTAAAATCTGAGTTTTAAACTTTGATAAATTAAAGATACTTCCATAACAATTCTAAACACAAATCTGACCACAAGAGTGATGCATATTCCATCTTTGTTACTATATTATCGAATATTATTTAAGTACAAATTAGTTTAAGTATGTAAAGCTAGCTCATTTTTAAATTATAAAACAAATGATCTTGCGGTAAAGTTAAGTGTGCAGTTAGTTCACACAAAAAAGTTTACAGTATAGTCATAATTTTAGCGAATTTTAAGCAATTTCATTGCACATATTTAAACTCAGATAATATATTTGAAGCATTGAACATTAATATAGAATATATAATTTTTGCATTAGGTATTTTAACTATATTTAAAAATTAATTCATTTATAATCAGATTTATGTCAAATTAATACTACAAGTTTCTATTTAGAATAACAAAGAGCTAAGCAATTTTTTTAAAGTATATTTACTGGATCGCATTAAAAATAAATCAGATTTATATGCAAAATATATAGTTTATGCTTTAATAGCATAGGTGTAGTACAACAAACATAACATGTGCAAATACATGCAATTACAAACAAATTTTAAACAATATGTTTAAGTGCTGTAGAACTTGCATAAATAGTTAAATTAAGCCTATTGACAAATATTTTACGCTATAACGACAAAAACGTCTCACCGCATTGATTTGTTTTTATATTAATATCGGAAGAAACAACACTCGGAGAATCATCTCGAGGTGAACTGTCCTCGTTTGCACTGCCGTAGTCTAATGAACTATCAGATGATTCTGTAATGTTAATGTTATATAAGGGAATTAGTAATGAATGATTTAAAACAAGTTATTTTTAAGCAACATATAACATATAAAATATTAAGCTTGCTAAAGATAGGATTGGTATTGCAGGTGCACATTTAAATTTTTCATTAAAAAAAAAGCACATTAAAAGGATATTTTGATATTTAAAAATTGATGGATACATGATAGTAGTTCTTTATACTTCTATATGGCTTCTTGGTAGGAGAAATGTAAAATATTTAGTTTAAATACTACGTTGCTAGTGAATTCTGTTGCACATATATTATTTACAATATTTAATTTCATAGCAAAAATATGTTTATCTATTGTATGTCTTGGAGATTATAATATGAAAAATACATTCAGAAAATTATCCAGCTATCTCCTTTTATACAATCAATAACAAGCAGCATTTACTGTAAGGGCACAACATATTACTAAATTATTAAATTAAGACTGTGTTATTTTAATACTAGGTTAGAAAATAATACTATCAAAGTTATCTAAAAGCAGATATATAATATCTCCTTAGAATATCATGCAGTTTTTTTGGGACTCCAATTAATTGTTATGCTTATATACTAAGATAATATATATTCTAGAATATAATAATTTTATAAAAAAAAAACATCAATATGAAAAATGATGTCTGTAAAATGTTAGCAATGTAAATTGTAATTATCATGATAATATGCATGTTTTGTTAACAAAAAGTAATAAAAAAATATTTTTAGTGAAAAATGATAAGACTCCCAATCAACTATGAATAAATATTCATAATAATCTACTTTCATATTGACTGTATCACAAACATACATTTCATTTAATCTTTGCTATTTCTGAATATTTTAAGCATTCAGGTTTTAATAAAAACAACAAAAACGTATTCACTGTATAAAAAAAATGCAAATATTCAGTTCCATCAAATTCATCATAATGAATCCAATTAAATCAGTTGGAGGAAAAAAAATATCTTTCCAATATCATTATTTTTTATTCTTACTTCCCTTCTAATTCAATCCCTTCCATTCTTTTACCTTTAAATAAATTCCCATAGCATTTGGGCATCATTTAATATTTGATCTGCATACATCATTAATTATTTTGATTTAGAAATTAACATACATTTATAATTAAGGATAAGGATATACCATATCTAAGCATTCAAATGAAAAAATACTTCAATTGTACTGATTGATATATTAAATTTATCATTCTAGGGGGAGGATGATATCAATGAAATGAAAAGGACAAGTTTTTATGAACATTGATGATGACCAAACTGTTAAAACTGATCTTCTTAGACGTCTAAATGTTTGTAATTCGATTCGATATAATCGTAAGCTTTTCAATTAATACTGCGAAAGTAAGCAAAACGTCACAAAACATAATTAATAAAAGCTAGGATACACATAAAAATAACTTTGTACCTAATTACCCAATTTTTTCTACAAATACCCGAAAAGGACTTCTTTACTCTAAGCACAATTATGTTAAAAATACCATAATATAGACGTGGCCCAATCAAACATGCATAACAATATATCTTTACTGAGCTCTTAAAGAACTTAAGAAACAAACAGTTGTACACTCAAATTAGTTATCGATTGATGAATACACTCCGTGGAAATGATCTATAAAACTAAAATGGACCAAAATCAGCATCAATTGAAATTTAAGCTTACCATCAGATATTTTGTTGTTTTTTGCAATTACCGAAGCAGTCAATTGATCATTATTATGCAACACTGGGGGTTTTTCAGTAACTTTTTTACTCGGTGATTGATCCCCATTTGCATTCTGAAAACAAAATAAAAACACCATCATTAAACATTGATTAAGCGACTAAAAATCATAAAATATTATAGTTATATGAGTAAAAAACACCCTTTTGTAATTTGTAAAAATCCATGTAACAATGAAAGATGTGAAAATCGAAATAGTGCTGATGTAAGAATTGTACATATTTGAAATGGAATTAATAAAAAAAAACAAATGAAAATTGAAAACAAAAAACAAAATAACTTAAACATATAAATAGTATTTAATTTTCCTAAAAAAAATCTTTCTCATTTGAATAACATTATAGGTTTGAATAAAATAACATTAGAGATGAAATGATTCTTCGTCTAACTGGTTGAATAAGCAAATTTGCAAGATTTATGATGGAAAATTGCTCGCTAATCATGTTAGATGTATAAAACAACTTTCAAAAAACAGTGCATATGCACGATGCAATTTATCATTTAAGGGGATGCATTCGCTGGACTGAGTTTATGATGCAATGCTCCAAAAATAGGCTGCATTAGTTTATTACAAACAAGATTCCTCTACGACAAGGTGAGCATACGCACACGATACGGGAGCTAATTTTCTATCTAAATCTATCTATCCTATATCCATAGAACATAATTTATTTTAACAATAGTTTTTTTTTTAAAAATGAATCAATTGAAATACAACAGCATCACTTAGAACTCCATAAATTGTAATATGTGGGTGTTAATTATTAGCCAACACAATGAATCAAGCGGTGTATCGTAATTCCTTTTATTGGTTAATTAATTATATCTTCCAATCATTAATTGATATAAAAAATAGTACAGATGATATAGAACAATGGAAAAGAAATCTAATTCTTAATAATGTTTATAAATGATATACGAATTTAAAATGTCTCCGTCATCGTCTATTTTTATTAAATTAGAATTATTTACTTTTTTCTAATAAGGTAATATATTCATTGATTGAATGATACCCATGAATAAAATTTATTATTGAATAGGCAATCATTCGCCATGTCAGCGGTCCGAAAAGCGGACCGGTTGGATACACAGAACATGTGGCTTCTCTGTCCTCTTTGAAGGCTTTTTAAGAGATAAATACGCACCTGGGGCCTTCTATGATCTATAAGACTGTGAAAGTATTTTTTTTAAAACAACAACCGTCATCTATACGTTGGGTCAGGTACTTTTGGGACTATTTTCGTATATTATTTTAAAATATATATTATGAAAATATTCAATTTGTTGCATTTATAATAGTCATTATTTAGCTTTTAAACTACGGGGGGGGGGGGGGCATGTTAGATACTTGCCACGGACGCTTCATAACCTCATTACGGCTCTGGTATTCTTATATATTTTATGGAAATAAATCTATAAAAACAATGATGTTTGAGGATTGTTTCTCAGTCAGGTGAATCAATGTTATGGTTGTTTTTTTTATACATAGTGATTTTCATTATACACAAACAGTTTTGAGAAATTAATTAATGCAAAACACAGGAGTCAAGACAGCTGGGCCAAGGTCGACTCATATGAGAAACACGGGTTGCCCGGCATAAATTTGAACGTCTTCCAAGTCACGGGCACGCAGTGAGAAATAAAGCAAAAAAGCTATAATAGCGCGCAAAAAGGACACTCTTGTTTGTCTTAAAATATTTTAAAAATTGGATATATATGGCAGCGACTCGAATGTCGTTAATAAATGATCAATCGCCTACATCGAAACAAAATAGCATTGATCAATGTTCGACAACACGACACCGCTAAATTGAGAAAAATTAAGGATGTACGTTGGGCGATTTCATATTCAGTGGGTGTCGAAATGGATTCGTACGCATTCAGGAAATCGTTTCATGAAATTGAATTTGTCGAGTGTCAACTTCATCGACGGGATCGTCGATGCGCGATTAAAAAAGTTGCGCTTTGACAAGTCTACTACAAAAACCAGTTTGTCGAAGAATATCAAAATTCTTCAATAAAATTATAATTTCATCAGTATGTTAAATTCCGACGTGTTTAAGCGTCACATTGGATAGAGCAAAACTAATGAGTTTCTCCATTCTCGCATAGGCGTGATGAACTATTCTGTAATGATGGCATGTAAATCGATTCTCGAGCACGATCCTGGAGGTTATCGAAGCGTCGGAAGCTTAAATTACCCGCAAAATACATCGACGCACTCGCATATCATAGCAAATTTCCGAAGCTGGGAAACCACGAAAGAATGACGAAAATATTACGCTAGGTCTATTTGAGCTATATAAAATTGGCAAAACTTTCCGAGAATCAATGCCAAATATTTTTCGAGCGAGTTTCAGAACCGGGAGAGGGGAAGAGCGCGGCAAACCGTCAACGGAGGATCGTTTCGTGGTGGTTGTGAAATTTGTTCAAAACGAAAAATATAATCGTATACTTTGTTAATGAGTGATATTTAGATCGTGGCAGATAGTAGAAGTATGTGAAATGAAACCTCTCCGGAATCCGTCGGTACGACACTAGCGAACAATTCTTTGGCGGGACTCTTCCTCAGGAACTTTGAGAGGAAATCCATGCCTCGAGCGGTGTCCCAGTTGGCAAGTGGAAGCCGAAGTAAGTAAGCCGAAAGGTGTCGGGCAGTTCCTCTGGCAGTGTTTGTTTGTATACTGCGTGTTTTAGCAAAAGCTGGCTGGCAGCGTGCTCTTCAGTCAGCTGACCGATTCACAGTGAGCAACAGAGAGATCTCACTGCAACTGGCTCGACATCGAATCGAATACGGAATCGATCCATAACTCTATCCCGACGACGCACAGGATATAAAGCGTTACGCGTCGGCGGCAGCGGAGTCTAAATCTGGCCTTACTCGGTTAAAAATGAAGCATGTATCTGCTGCCGATCCTGACTCTCCCTTCAGACCATACTTATATTTAATTCAAGAATAGAAACATGCGCCGATGCACCGCGAACCTGCCGACGGGTGCATCTCCGCATCACTTCCGATCTTCGTTCGCAACGCTGACGACCGAAATAAAACCGACGCAACGAGAGGCGACGATAAGAACTGGCACATTCACACGCCATTGTAATCGATATCCATTCAGACGAGATAGCTACAGCAAAAGGTGAAGAAAAAGCAGATCATCATCCGCGGCGAAAGTGCAATAGACGGTGCCATCGTCTCGTCAGCTCGAGGAGAAAGGACAATGAAGACGAAACACAATTGACACATTCCCATGCCGCAACATTAATTAAAACATTGCAACAGAAACATCACACCGAGCTAACATCGTTTCTGTTCATATTCGATGGTCATACGTTCCAAGCCTCGGTTTACGCGATTCGGTTGAAAAACGCGCAAGTAAAAGGCAACGAATACAAATAGACCTTAAAGACGAAGTCGATAGTTCAAAATCATCATATATTCATTTTCATCATGATTTTTCCGCATTGAATGTAAATAAATAAGAAATCATTAAAACTCGTTATTTCTTCAAAATCAGCGATATATTCACATTTGACTTTATGATTTAATATTAAATATGTGATCAATCTAAACGTAATAATTTAACAAAACCGCACAAAAATGATTGCATAAATCGACGCTCTCAATAACATCGTGTAATTGATATCGTCATGTCTATCGACTCTTACAAATATTTGAATGTAAATTGAAGGATAAACACCGAAAAAGTATGGTTTCTATTTATTTAGCGTTAATAGTTTTCTATATAACAGGGTAGTATTTCCAATATATTTTCCATCACCCATTTGCGGTTTGGAATTTTCTTTGAATGCGAATTTCTTTGGAAATTCATTATTTTGCATTTTTTTAGTAATTTATAGATCTTTACTTAATGTTTAGATAGTAAATACTATTGTTCCTCGACTTATCACCGCAAAAAACACCGAGAAAAACCTTAGTCTTTATAAAAACACAAGCGTTTATAGAGAAGATTAATGGAAGAAGTAACTAATATTATTCGCTGACAGTTTGCTCAACAAGTCTGGTGGAAAATATTGTGGATGAACTAAACAATAAATACTTTATTCGACTGATATAAATTTGAAAGATTATTAGAACATTTATTATTATTAAAACACGTCAAACCCTTTTCTACATATGACCATATATATCGACGACCGAATCACCAGAATCGTTTTTAAAACCACGATATTCGGGATCGATTCCTATATCTACCAATTTGCCTCAATTAAAAATACATTGCACTATCAATTCATCGACTTTGGCAAATTTAGAACGGCTGGATGTGCTAAATTTGCAGCCTGGGAATAAGAATACATCCGATCTAAGCACTTTTTCAATGGTTTCTTTTAGGGGATTGTGTTTTAAATCCAGTTGACAAAATTGTATTCGGTTAACGCTATTTTTTCTCGATTTAAATACCATGAAAATATAGTACAGAGGGTTTTGATGTTTTACAACCAAGTTCCCCATAAATTATGTAATGTTTTTATATACGTATTAGAACAAAAACAAACTCATCAAAGACGGAGCCAATTCTCAGCAATGCGACGAAGATTTTTTTTGCCTTTCCAACGCAAACGTTTTGGATCAATATCGAAAGATATAAAATGACGTAATTTTACTTCAACAAAGGCTATTTTATAGCGGCGAAGTGAAGGAACAATTTGAGCTAATGAATCGAAGATTTGCGAGATGAAGACAACATTCAAAACATGATTTACGTTATAATTTTGATTGATTTTTATATGACAGAATACAACCCATTGAATGTTTTTATTTATTACCAAGATAAAAACATGTTGCCATACATTTTTGGATACAAATTTCACAATCCCCGTGTATGTTAATTAACAATTTAGATCTTAGCTTTTGATAATGTATAGGAAATTCGCAATAGCGAAATATCATATTAGCTTGATGAATGAATGATTTTGAGAAGCAGTGTATAAGCTATTTTACTGCTAATATAAAGCGTTAGATAAAATCGAATGTTTACAATGTGGAATCGCTGGAAATTTTCCAAAAAATAATTAGAGAAAACATCTATTACCATCGCATTTGTACAGCAATCTGTCGAAGTACGGAATTGCGCCTCTATTGTTTTGTATAGGAAGTAAATTCAGCAACTGGTCGTATTGTGTTAAAAGTGTTCTATCGGAGCTAACACACATATGTGAATCGTGAACAACCTCACTCAGAGGGAACACTGAACTAAATCATCAAAGCACCAGAACAACAATGCTGAAAGGCCAGAAACACAAAGAAGGGCGCATGTCGGGGGATGAAGACGGAGCGTCGCCATCGGTCCGTTTGACACTGATAAGGGAAATGCAAGTGACGGTGCGCGTGCGCAAAAGAAAAGCCTGCCTCAACAGTGTTTAGGCATCACGCGGCCACCGGGACAAATCAATAACAGGGAATCAAATCCAGGCGAAACCCTCGTTATTAAGTAGACAACGACTATCGAAACAAGAAACCAAAACGAACACGAACGAGAAATAAAGCTCTCCATTCAATTTAAATACACGGCAAAGAGCACGCAATCACGCAATCTTGTGCGTGCAGACGATGTTAAATATGAGAACAAAAAGCTGGCAATGAAATCAAGTATTGACAGAAATATCTCATCTACGACGAAGACGCTATATTTAAAAAAATGACGCTACAAGACTTCGATCATCGACTTAAATTATGCTTGCATTCAGGACATCTGAGAATCATAAACAAAGCTCCAGATTCCCAAACAGTTTTCATTTTAATACACCAAAACATGCGAACAACATAACAATATACTAAAATGACAAACTATCGACAAACCCTCTCTGGTCCCGTTTGTGTAATACGAATAACACACCTGCTTACTTAATTACCATCAAATGAAAGCTCGTTGTGATGGACTGTAGACTATTGAAAAATATTTATATCCTTATCCATCAGAAAAATGAAAGAGCTCAATTGAAATTGAATTTATATTTTGGGAAAATAAATATTTTATAAACATAATACTAATAGCTAACTTCTAACAAGCGAGAGAGATTGGTTTTCTTTCAAATTTAATATTGAATGCGAATGAAATCTGGGCTTTGTTAGAAACGGATATCTTTGATGATTTTCAGTATTCTAGATGCATAAAGAGCTTCTGGATTACACATAAAGATCGCTCAACCTTAGAAGCGGATAGAAATGTTTCCGAAGATATAAAATCGATTTATCCATGTCATTTATAACTGCGATTTGTTTTTAATTCCTCGGTTAAACGACCTTTTATAATTATATTTATAATCAAACACAATTATTCCCCATTTCACCGAAAAGCGGAAACAACTTTACTCTATATTAAAAACTAATTTCATCTGAAAACCTATAAGATCATCATCATCATCATAGTGCAGCCACAGTCAACTTTGAATGGGTCTCTTCAATATCCATTCACAGGAAGGGGTTACATCCATCTCGTCTGTATCATACATTCACCTCTTCATTCACTCGATATTGAAGGTAGCATAAACCTCTGGGTTTCATTTTGAACGCTCAAAATGAAACCCAGAGGTCTCCTAGATGAACGTATTGACGAACGCTTTTGCGATTGTCTCGATAGGGAGTGTAGGGGGATTGTAAAGACTGAGTAGTTTTCTACGGGAGACAGTGGAAACTACTCTAGAATCTAGACGACCTTTTTGATTCTACTGGAAAGGGCTTTCTGGAGTGCAAAGAGTCCAGTCCCCTCTTTTGTCGCTAGGGCGTTGCCGGGGTAGGGTGAAGACATTTAATCTGTAAATAAGTACTGGTCAGGTGGCCAATAATTAAATAAAATAAAATCATGTAAGCATAGTAGTTAGGAGTAGTCAAATAGCTTTTAAGTGGTTAAGCCGCAAAAAAAGGTTAGTCAAATTGTATTAGCCAGGGGTAATTATGTCGATGTAAAAGGCGTAAAATAACACATGCATTTGGCAAGTGAAATTTTCCCAAATATTGCTTTTTTGGGCAGGAAGACATTCATGACTCAGCTTTTTGTCGGCAAGGAAAACAACTACGATCGAAGAAAAATATACTAATCATTTTAAATAGCGAATGGCATGAGGAAGCAAGCACTAGATCAGATCATGATAAATAATGCGCAAATTACGATCAATTACGGATCCAATGCTTAGCACAAGTACCTATACATAAATGAACATAGGCAAATAAACCTAAAACTGCTAGAAAAGCAATGAAAAGTAGCAAGTAATGAGTCATCTGTTTAATTTTTCTGGTAACTATTATTTGACTATATGCAGAAGAAAACATTAAGGGAGTATTTAGCATCGAATGCAAGATTGAATTTAGCAGACGAGTAGCTTACCTATTTTATTATATATTACACAAAAAACAGTTTTTTTTAACAGATAGAAAGAAGCAATTTTTTTTCTAGGAGCTAAGAAGTTTCCCTTCTACCGCACGAAAGAGTCTCGCGCATTTTTTTCTAAGCACCATTGATTTTCACCCTTTTATAATATTTGGGGATCTTTTTGCTCGAAGTATTCTATTCTCGCATAAATATGTTTACACATGCCGATAGCCGTATCGAATGCATCAGACGTGTATACATGCGGTGATTAGTGTTTTTAAAGATTCGTAATTTTGTGCCAATATAAACAAGATCTCTTCTATCGATCCGGTCAAATCTTATAGAAACATTTATCAATTAAAAAATACTTGTCCATTATCGAAATAAATTCCTGAAACGCTTCTGGATAACCTCGTTACGCGAAGAACCATTAATATATATTTCAATGCGATCAAAATTAGATGATACTCCTGTGAAAATTTTGTCCCTATACAAATCACAAGGGGTTTTTTAATCTATTATACTTAATTTACGATGTCATTAAATTTAGAAGATTTAAAAGTCTTTCCGCATATGAATTATTTAGCCATAATGACGGTATTTGACCCTTGATATAATTAATTAATGTCGGCTTTCGGAAAAAGGCTCACGCATAGCAACACTACGTAATGTATTCGTAAGGGGCATTTTACATCTAATATTCAAACCGAATCCAGGAAAAATATTTCCCTAAGGTTTTTTAACGGCCCGTACAAATGAGATCGTCATTTTAAAGGAACGTGGAAATTAGTCGAATAAATCCGAATATATATGATTTTTTTTTAATGATCATTTGATATGCTCACCTCGAATGAGCTTTTAACTCATTGATGAACGAGTGTATGATTGATGTGATTCGTAACAAAACATGACATGCATATGAGTCATTGGAAAATAGTGTGATCATAAGAACAACTATACAATGGGGAGTAGAAAATAACAGTTAGATTTTGTAAATGAAAGAAAAAAAAAATATTCATTCAATATTTATTGATGCGAAACATTTTCAGCGATTGTAAAAACCTAGACATTGAAAGTTTTTTTTATGGAATTCAAGATTATTTTTATATTCGTATAGACTTCTCCCATGATGTGTGTTATGTGTGAACATTTAAAACAAAGGGCGGAGATAGCTTTTCAAATGACATCCTAATCAAAATTATCAATTGCATCTAATAAACGACTTTCGACCCCCAATGGGCGAATTCCACGAGCGCGGTTTCTTGTACATGGTTTACTAGAGTACCTATTACTGCAGTGAAGTTGTTATTTTTATAGGAAAGCATTGAAGGTGCAACTGTGATGACGGAGTAGCTGACAAAAGTAATATTGTGTAAGTAAGTAAGTTAGTAGCAAGTAAGTTGACTGCAAGTCGGAGATACATTGTTACAGAAAAATGTTAGCCAAACTCATGTAATAATGAGTATATGCTGAGGCGTATATTATTTGGCTTTAATCCAATGGTCGAATCCTCGTGACAAGTTATTTTGATTTGAAATTCATACTAAAAATGATTAAAAAATTACGCAGTCATCAAATTTAAAGATTCCAATCATTACTACTTTAAATTACTTGACTTTCTAGATAGGGAATTCATGTGTTTTAAAGAGCGAGTTAGATTTCTTTAAAAGATAATCGAGATGAACAAGAGTAAATATTGCACTATTTCGATGAATACAAGCAGACAATTTCTATATAAATAAATCGCATAAATCAACAGGCTATTTTGCGAATTTTTCGAACCGGTTCAGCTCCGGTTTTCATCTCTACAAAAAAAACGATTTTACTGGTTTTCAATCCAGTTCCGGTTCGAATCCCTGATATTAATCCAAAAAGCCAATCGTTATATCCATCTGTTTGAAAACAAACTGAGATCAAAAGCGATCTACCAAACGATCGCTTCGACAGACGGTGAGTCAATATGAATTGGCTGTACCAAAATATTTTTGAAACATATAAAAGCATTTAACGACTCATCATGTATAATTTACATGTTTAATAGCGAATTACATTCCAGCAATGATATAATGATTTTATGTGTCGAAACTACTTGAATTACTCAACCGCAGAGCATTAAAAATGTATACTAATGAGTTATAAATCTCAATTCAGTAAAATTTGATTGCCACGCATAAAAAATTAGATCGTAACATTTATAATTGTCTTCAAAAAAATACATAATTTACATAAACGCGCCAAGCGTTGCAATACAAATAGGAGTGAAATGATCACTGCCATCTATCGATGAAGCGCTTAAGATTTATCTCAAGCGCTCAGAGTAAAAATCATCTTTAGTTTTTGGATCGAAAAACAGGATCGATATATTTTAGGGGAGTTTTCCTTGCAAATGGCCATCAATTTTAAAATCAAACAGGGCTCACCTTCCATTGAAATACTTTATTATCCGGTTTGACAACGCACATATTCCATGTGAGATTATCAGAGAATACCAGATTCGTAGCGACGACTTTTTTAGAATTCATAGCCGAAAATCCAAATAATTATTTTCGCAGCCAACAACAAATTCACTAGCGCCGAACGATCGCTTCCGATGTGACACTGTAAATATACGCAAGTAACACAATGAAATTTTCGATCGCAATAACTGTACTCTCGTTCGTTATTTCGAGCATGGCCTTCCTCGAGCTTCTTCTACATTTTAGGTGCGATGGGTCACAGGAGGACTAGAAACAATCGACTCGGTTGCACCATATCCTCGAACGGCAGGGAGCTGTTATGCTTGAACGAGGAGCAGACGATCACTGAAACGCTGAAGAAAGAATTGCAGTGCGCGGGATGACAAAGAGGACACATGTGCGTATACGCACGTCAATGAGCGACAGGATTGCGAACTCGACTACAAAAAGCATATTGGAATTTCAACAGCTCCGCAAAGCATGAGGCGTGGAAAATAACTTTAAGCAGGATACCTCCAGGGATCCACAGCATGCATATCGGAAAGAAAGCTTCGACATTTCGAGCCGAGCTATTTTTCAATTTGCCTAATGCACATTTGCCACAAATCGATTGCCTGCCCAATGCTACCAGCGAGCAATTGCCCAAAGTCGCATAAAATTTTTCAGAAACAGTTTTCACTCGCAACTAGAACTAAGCTCCGAGGTCGATAACTTTTTAAACGACGTTCACAATTGTAGTCCCAATATGGTGTAATGCTAAATAAAAAACGTGCAAATCATACATAGACAACTTAAACTATTGTCATTAACGGTTGTGATCATGAATTCGCGAGAATATGAATATTTATTAAGCAGATAGCTTTAATTGATAATCTATTGTCTTCTTAATCGAACATCAAAGACCGCGGTCACATTGGGATACCTTTAGTCATTAGGTGGTCGTGTCTCAATGACGAAAACAATGAGAAGTACCACAGGATCAGAAGTACCATAACTAGGGAATCCAATCCCGGGATCCCGGACAGTTTTAGGTGCTCATGAATCCCGGGACTAGTAAACGTAATTCCGAAAAAATCGGGATTGAAATTTTCATGACACAGAAATCGATGAAGGCTACTAAATCGAGACATTCGCGCCGAAATCTGGACGCTTGGAAACAGTGGCGTAACTACTAATTGGCGAGCTTATGCGACGCCTAGAGGCAATAACTGTCTAATCTATGTATACAAATAAACAGAACATATATGTTTTTCAAATTTTTATATTAACCTCTCCCTAGCGGTGATGTATTTACTACACCTCGACTCCAATAATAGAAATATCAATATGAAATATAATAGATACGGGGTTCAGAGTTCTTGTATTCCTCCGTAATATAATTACGAATTACATCAAAGTATTGTAGTATATAAGTATTCATCTGTAGCGACGAAAATAAATAATTTGTCGGGAAATCGGGAATTTTGCGAGTTTTAGTTCGTGTCTTAGCAAACAGAAATTTTATCAGTCACATTTATGGTGTTATACGAAAATGGGGGCTCATGCCTGATGACGATACCTCAAACGAGTGTGGAGACTGAGCGTGCATTTTCAGCAGCAGGTTGCCTGGCTACTAAAATCAGATCCATACTAAATGACGAAACACTCGATGTTTAATGTTACTTCGGGCATATTTTCAAAATAATATTTGAAATTTTTAGTGATTTATTTATCTATTTTTGAATTTTTTTATCTTTTCTTAAATAAATAAAATTCTTTCAAATTTATCTATCGATGTGTGTAAATATATTAACGCGGCATTCGAGTATTTCGCGCAAAAGGATCCGCAGTGTTAAAACAATTAATCGTATGAGATTTAATTTTAAAAATGCTCAGCTGTCTTGGGTCGCACCACACATTGACAGGAGCTGCAGAGAGCCGATCGTACGAAGATGGCATGAAAAGGGATAGGGTGGTTAACCTCCGAGGAGAGATTGAAGTAAACGCTCCCGACATGCAAGCCGTTTCTCTCGCCACTATTTTTGAACATCTAAATGCACTTAATCAAACAGACGCGAGTGCGCCACGGCAGGAAACGATTGTCTCTGTAAAATGCACTGTTGTGGTATTTCAGCATTATCATCATCTCCCAACTTCATTAACTGGAACAAGATGGCCTAATAGATTTAAAGAGAGAAAAAAAACCACTCAACTTCCTAGTTGCCCAACTTCCTACAATGGTTTCATTGCCTTCCAGCAAAACATAGATAGGTACTAAAATAAAAACAAGTCCACGGCCATTATTAACCCGGCGTCACCATCATGAAGCCCGTTTTTAACATCACGAAATAATCCAAATTTATTACACACAAATAGACGTTTAAAGATTGAAATATGACTGTAAAATCATTAGCGTTATGCAATGTTCATAATACCATATGCATGTTTGCAAAATAGCGATCTTTTAGCACATATTAAATCCTAAAGAAAAAAAATATAGCAACATCTGATAACTCTAAAGAATCGGGCAATGAAAACCTAGCGTTTTATAGAGCATTAACGAAATATTACAGCAAAAAAAATACTATGCTTATAAAATAATGAAAATCAAGTTGAGGTCCAATTATATAGAACTATGAGTCCAAATCTAAATGATACCAATAAAGACTGAACTGTTTAAATACTCTTAATCATCGTGCGTATGATGGTGCACGCAGACTGTTTTATCTACATTTTCGAATCCCTCGAGTGTTAACTGGTCCACAGGCCCATCAACAGCTTTTTCAAATGCCTTTTATTGATCTAAAAGCAAGAGGTAAACTTTTCTGAGATTGGATTGAGCAATTTTATATTTTACAAATTCTTACATTTTTTAGTGATCAAATCTTATACGATAGTTTTTATGCGATATTGTTCGTGTTTTCTCTGTGTATCGTTTTTTTGCAGATCGGCAGCTCGTGCACGCAATAATTCTTTATTTATTCGATACATTTTAATCACGCATAGCGTTCATACATTAACAGAAATATAGATAATATGAACAACATTTGGATCGATTAGTATTTGGTAATCAATTCAAAATACGAAACAAACAAATTGCCCAAAAGAGAAAACTTCGCTGGAAAATTAAATTTTCATTAATATAATAAAATATCAATCGAGCGAGATCTTCGTTGTTAATAATTTTGAGATGGTTTTATTAGAAATATTTTGAGCTGAACAATTTTGAATTGAATTAATCAGTGAATCGTAGCTTTGTGCGACTTTTTTTTGTGCGATTGCGAAGTTATGCGGTTTTTTTTAAGCATTTTTTTTTAAATTTTGGATAAAATAGAAAATAAATCATCAACACTAACCGAAATTTGGAAAAAAATTATAATTTGGGACTGTGTAAATCACATTGCATCTGTTATCGCTGAATTACGACCACGCCCTTTATTCTGCTTTATTTTTTCAATGTTTCGACTTTTAAAAATACATTCTTCAAAGGAATTTCCAAAACTCCAACTACTTACGGAGTTATAGCTATTTTAGTGACGCGGCAACTTGGCCGGTCTTACCATAATGAAATCTTTTAACGCGTTTTTCTCGAAACTACTTTTTTCAGCACGGTTGACACATCATATCTCTATCTAAGTTTTAATTAAATTATTTATTTCAAACGGTGTACGAATCTTTTTTATATAACCCTCTATTATTCCTACCAGATTTATGTAAAATTTAATTCTAACTATTTAAAAAAAAAATAAAACTGACAAAATAAGGCCAAAAAATGAGTAGTTTCTAGTATCTTTACTAACTATGAATTATACTGTTGAAAAGAGAAAATCTACACAGAACAATGATGACATTGACACTGGGGTATACTATAATATTTCTTCTGAAGAAGAGAGCGATTTTAAGTTATTTTGAAAACTTTTTTTGTGCGTTTTTAGGTATATTTTATATAGTTGTTTCAAAGTTATGCGGTTTTTAAAATCCATGCAACGCATCTTCGCTTTTTCTATGTAAGTCGTAGCTTTTTTGAGCGATTTTCCGCGGAACGCATCTACCGCATAAAAAAAGGTTTAAGTGTATACAACTATAATATGTGCCTGATAATTTCGTTATATTCACGAGCGTTTGATACATAATATTGACAGGATCAGTCAGATCAATTAATCATTATTACACTCTATCGTAGCTATCAAGTTGTTCTGCATTCGGTTCCAATTTAAAAATAAATTTTTATTGTGTAGCCATAAGATTAACATTTTATGGTCCGTGCCTGCGTTTACGCACGGTAAAAATGACGTAATTTTAGTTTTAAAAAAATGTTTTACGAACGTGATATACCTTTAAATTTCTATCGAAGGATGCCAATACACACATGAGTTGTCATCTATTGTCGAAATATAGCCAATTGTGTTATTTTTGTTTACAAAAATATCGTAGAATACGTTCAAATACATAATTCAAGTATAAACTTTATGTACGCACAATTAACAAACAACATTAAGACACAAATTTAAGGCACAATTCGTTAACTGGCTTAAGAATTATGTCAATTTTACGAAAGAATGATTGTTTTTTTGCATTTTTTGCGAAACCCGCCCGGACTCCAGGTGAATTTTAATGCGGAACATCACGGAGTGTAAAGTATTTAAAAGCATATTTCTTACTTCACTCCGATGGCCTTCGTATTCAGCAATCATGGACTTTTCCATTTGGAGTATTTTGGAGGCTAAAATTGTCAGTATGCAAAATTGATGTTTAAAGGCAAGTCTTAGACGCTAATGAAAACGTATTCCCAAAAACCACTCGATGATATTTAAAGTAACAATTGGTCTGACGGACTCTGTAATTGGTTGTCAACACACGGAGCGTGCATATGATACATACATCAATCTTCGAGTTATTGAACTGTAGTTGATGAATGACGAAAATAATTATCTATAATGATAATTATACTAAATAACATAGCACTGCCGTTTATGGCGGTTGACGTTATTTTTTAAGGCTCGTTACATAAAACTGACCACAGCTCGACATTTATTTAATGCACACCGACATTTGAAAGATACAATGCGATGTGTGGCCGGTCACGAAAGAGTTATTTCGTATAAATGCATAAATCAATCCTCGCGTTCTAAGTATGAAAATCATTTTTTTACAATGAGCCTGTCACATCGCTTTGATTCAAATTCAAAGCATAATTCAATAATTAATGAGCGACGGGAGCCATAAAAGGTGGTCGCAGAATGTAGGCTTTTTTCCTTCAAATAATGCGATATGCGGTCATATGCCGCTGTCTCGTTAGCATATGGCAATGCATTACATTTTGGATCGAAAAGAATCGAGTTCCGAGAATTGTGTATGATTTGCGACGTTGAATGAAAAACAAAGAGAAATCAACGCACTCATAACGACCGGATAAAAATAAATTAATAAATACCTTAGCGAACGTGGATCCCATACTTCGGACACTAGCACAATATCACAAACAAAATGTATAAATCGTATTTTGCGATTTTGGCAAACGTTCTAATACGCAGTGACAAGCCGAATAATCGCACAAACACACGAACTTACATCACTGACTGGCTAGTTAACAAAGACGATCGCGATGGACAATATGTAAGCAAACCTGCAAGTATACGAGTCCGAATCAATTTATGGACGTAATTTGTGCCGTTATTGATGATACCGAAAGAAGGTTGCAGACCTCAAGGCTGATATCGAAAGCAAAAATAAATAAATAGATTGAAGATGTTTGTAAATAAACAAGCGTCACAACAATGCAATATTTTATAAGGAAGCTGAAAGCTGAAAAGGCAGCTGTCTATATCGGAAGGGAGTCAGTCGTATACATTGCGAGTCGCTTAGATATCGTTTGGCAAGTGACGACGAACATCGCGCGGACTATCGCAGATCGAGCACTTGGAGTGACTGAAGGAAACGGTGGAGTTCGCGCAGTGCCTCCACCTTTTACCGGGAGAAAAGCACATTATCCAGCGCAATAGCCGTCCGCACTGGGACACGAGTCGACTCGATCTCGCAGCGCCTCATCCTAGGGACACAAACAATGGCCCAACACCGACTATTCGCGGCGATGATGCATCATTTTTTCGAATGGATCTCGCTTCAAAATTATGAACGTGCACCGTGACATAATAAAAACAGGGATGTGAAAGCGGGGAGTCGCGTTCGTGACCCGTGACGACTCTTCAATTGGACCTGACTATCATATCAATCAAATCACTCTACGTATAATCATCATCATATAAAGAACACGACTGAAAGTTTCTATATATCGTTCATTAACTTTCCATATAGAATAGCACATCATATGGGGGGGTTCTACCATACCAAGTGTTATTTTACAATTCCAATTCTACACTTATTGTTTCTAAGCTTTTTATTAATTAAAAATACCATACTTCCAAGACCCCAAGTACACATTCCTTGCAATTTTATGTACACCAGGTGCTTATTTACTAACTGATTTATTTATTTCATATCCATGAAAATCGAAATAGGGAATTTTCTATGTGCAAGAACACTTTTATAGAAATTTTAAAATTTCTCCGATTCGATGGAAAAACACAGTGAAGCCAACGTCTAAAAACCGATAAATTTAAGGCGTATGGAACCAAATCATTTGGAATAGTCGAAATAGCTACAATACTATTTATGAGCAACTATTCTCTATAAAAGTAATATATTTCAAATAGAGATATTACAGCGTCGAATCTAAATCATATACATACATGGTTTGTGTACGTTTTTTTTTCAAAATCCTTGATTTACGATTTTGTAAAGATAACAGAACAAATCAATCTTGAATGATTTGAAAACAATGTGTGCAGAAAATATACGAAAGCAAAAGTTAACCTCAGTAATTAAGAATAGAAATGCTTATTTTTATATACATATTTATTTATTATATATTTACAGTATTCTATAAAACCGCTTATGACATGATTGGGGGTATGTGAAATGCTGGTATGGTTAGTGTTAAATTTTAAATTAAAAATAAAAAGATGTATTTGTACGACAAGTCCCAATTGGGTATTGTTCGCGAGCTTTTGTGTGTTCCCATTAATAATTTTAATGGTACTCGGCAGCATCGCGTAATTCAATAATTGGTACGTCGACCAGTGTCAATCCATCACATATAATCAAAAGAAAATACGCCATGGACGATCACTGGAATGCAAGCACACTTTGACATTGAAAAAAATATTCACTAATAATAATTTGGAACAGCGAGTGCACACGAAAGAGCAAAGACTTGCTCGGGCCATGATTCAATTTACATCTGAGAATTTAAATTCAAGCCCTCACGATTTAAATCGAAAACCCATTTGTTCAGGCGAATCTGTGAATATTTTTATTCATATAAATTCGAAAATTACAGTTTGGCAACGATTCAAATAACGATATCTTTCCGTATTATCCATTGCTTGAAACGTCAACGTATAGAGCAATCGAATCTTTTCAATTATCTGAGTATTATGCCAGGAAAAATCGGGGAGAAAATAAGAAAACGAGTCGTTAAGATATAGATCTCTATGATTTACGAAAACATCTATTCAAAACGTTTTCATATACTGAATATAAAAAAATAATAAATTTACATACAATATGCGCATATAAAAATATATTCATTATGTAACTGTCCGACAACAAATTTAACCACCGTTTGCATTGGTAAAAAACGCCAAAAGATGACGTCAAAATTTGATGGTTAGCTGAAGGTCTTCCAAAAATGAAATTGCAGTTGGTACAATTTTTCTTTCATCAAAATTAAGTTCGCCGCGTTAGCTATTAAAAAAATATTCTATCCAAATAGAAATCGACTAGGGAAGATAAGGAGTATAAATTTTAATAGCAAGAAAGACAAAATGGATGGCAATCCTAAGACCGTATGATTTTCTTCCAGTACTTATTGCAACCACATTTCAAAAATTTAATTCGTTCCTTTCATCTTTCAACTCTAGAATAATAATATCGATGGCAAATTTATCCTTTAAACACAAAGAAACATGATGAGCGTGAAAATAAATACATTGCTAGCATTCGTCACGACCGACTGCATACAAATATTTGGTTAAAATGGTGTATTGTCTTTCAAAGAATTATAAGTCATCGTCGATCGGATCTTGGAAAATAATCAATAGGCTGCCTTACACAATCGTGACCGACGATTGGCGTATAGATTAAAACGTCTGCAAAAAGACAACATCATAAAGATATTAATGGAAGACTTGTGATGTATATTTAGACTATTGAAATGGGTTAAAGAAAACAATATGATTCGATTGCTGAATTGAGTTCTAATCCAGAACGAATGAACATCAACAATGAGTCTAATTGGGCGATTAATTCAAGAGTGAACTGAGTATTACTACCTGTATTAATATGTATGATGAGCGAAACATGAAGAATTATTACGAAAGTGAAAGATTGAAAGATGAACAAACTAATTGATCATTAGTTAGATTGATGGAATAAATAAGATAAAAATGTACGTTATACGATGTACATCATTAGCTCAGGATTGTAGTCAAAGAAAACATATTTATCAGATTTTTGCTCCTCGTTGCATGTTACGTGAATTATAAAACATCTTAAACGTTGTGAAACAATTATGACAAACTTTTGTTGAAGTCAATTGAATCGCTCAAGAGGAGCATCAATTAAGGAGTTACCAAGACTAGCCAACAAAGGAAAAGGAGCTCATTATTCAATAAGATAATTCATGGCATTACATTCTTCTTGCTGAAAAATAAATGCTAGCTAAGAAGTTGCTAAGATTTCGTTCTATATATAAGATTTTCACTTCTTTCCTTGTCTACTGCTAAACTTTTCAGTTATGTTTACATTCATTTAAAAGAAAATGCGTATGAAATCATGTATGATTTTCTTATCTGAAAGAAGACAAACAAAGCAGAGCAATAAAGCAATGAACACATAGTGGAACGGTATCGAGACTAACCGCACATTATGAAAGAAATATCATTTCACCATCAGACATTCGATCCAACGAGCCACCCATTTTTTGCTAATGTTGCGCCTAAAAATAGACATGACTTTTTCAGCACACGCTGCGAGTTATATGGAAGTGCAAATATGTTTTCGCGTTGACCCCGACATACGGGACTGCAAAACGTGATGTCGAAATCGAAGAGAATATAAATTCGAATAGATTGCGGCAAATCCCCAATCCCCCGAAATAAACGCCTCGAACCGAATGTTTAGAAGAAAGCTGAGAAAGATTGCTTTTTTTGTCTGCACTGTTTTTACTGCTGTCGGTAAGAAAACACAATCACTACGAGTTTCCTGCGGCGATTGGAAACATGAGTCGTGCATTTAACGATTCAATTGAAGCACAGATTCGTTGACATAAATATATTGCAATATGGTTATGCATATTTGTTGCACATGAATGTGTATAAATAAATGTAAACGCTGAGATGATGCATACGCGCAACCTTCAACGATCATCAGAACATCAGCCGTGACATAGAAACACTGACATGATTTTCTCGAACAACCAATCAAGGAAATACGAGCAGTGCCAAATTGAGACTTACCAATTTAAAACATTAGCTTTCAATATAAAACTATCGAATAATATTGATAAGCACGAAACGAGATTGACTTTAGGTTGTCACGGCAATTCAGATGATGACCTAAGCATATCCACGCTTTTTTATGACCACTCGCCGTTCCTAATTATTGATGGAAAATTGTTGATATAACCAAATACAGATTTACTCAGTGAAAACCTACTCGCTTATAATCAATGTAATAAATTATTCCAGATAATCATATTTATGATGAACCCTTTATAGATAAAATATAATAATGATGATCACATCTGTATTATATCGAACCAATTAAAAATTAATCAGGCTAATTGAACGCGTGGGAAGTTCTATGAGCATTAGATCGAACCTAAAAATATCCATCGAAACGATGGCACCCAGTGGAAATTGATGAAATTTTGTCGGTATTATATTAACATGGCCAATTTTTTATTTACATGACACAATATCATATACGCAATTTTCACGTCGTAAAAACGCAAACGGACATGAAGCTTTTAAAGGGGAAATAAGTCTGAACGGGAAAGATAGAAGCGATCACGCGACGCTTTTTGCCTTGCTCGCAAATAGTCTCAATAAGTTCAGCAACAAAACGCTCAATGCAGCCGAGGGGTTTTTTGTGGTGTTGCGATGGTATTTCCATTCCAACGAATACACTTAAAAACCGATTAAACCTCGAACGACAACAACAACAAAAAAGTAAAACACGCCAACATTTTTACATGGGCATAAAATGGCTCCACCGTCGATTACGTGTTTGCAGCTCGGACAAAAAAGAGTTAAGCAAACAGGAGTGGACGTATAGTTTGTACATAGTTATGAGTGAGTTGGAATAATTGTCGGTTTTGAGCGCTGGTATAATGATTTATCTGATGGAGTCGGCATCGAGTGAATGGGACGATATGCATTTCGTCCGAACGATTTATGAGTTGGCATAATTTATGCCTTGGCTGACAAGTTCTCACTCCTCGTAGTCCATTAGTATCCTGGCAGCAGGAAGTCGAAGCATAAATAGTTGCCTTCCAAATATTCTAGAAATGCTTTCTCTTTACCGAAGCTTCCCAAACGAAGATGCATTTCATTATATGAAGTATGTTTTGTAAACTCGACTGAATTAAAAGGATTATTTCAATCGCAATTTTTTTTTAAATAAAAAAATGAGCTCAATAAAGACGTTCATTTTAAGACCATTAATCTAAAATTGCCATCGTTAGATATACATTTTGTCATTTTTTGTGGAGAGGTATAGTGGGTGGGATTTTTATTTAGTAATGTGGTCAGTCTTTATTATGCAGCAAAACATTTTTATGACCAATAAAAGGGCAGGTTGTTTTTTTGAATACCTATATGCAAGTAATTCAATCGATCATAATGACCCTGTGTGTTAATTGTTAGACCGGGTTTGAATGTTTCGAAATAGATTGCTTACATCGAATCGACAAATAGATCTTTCCTGATGATTTTGACAACTGCTCACTGGACACAATCGCCATTATTTTGTTAAACATTTGATTAAACATATTTGCTTCAAAATCTAAATGCCACGAGGGAAAGCTTTTGAACACATATCACCGACATTTTTAATTGTATTATTAAATTAATCCTTGACAAAAGCATTGTTAATGTTGATCAAATCAAGCGTGGTCATCTCAGGAGTCGCATGGCGTAGTTCTTTCAGCAGATCGATCGCGATGCTGAAGCATCGCCACACATATGAATAACAAAACGAACGATGGTCAAAGTCCATCGTAAAATTAGAATAATAAATGATTTCAATACACAATGGAACTAAATTGTTCTATATTGGATGGATGAAAAGACGTTTTATATAGGACAAAGCAATATTGCTCCATATTTTCTTGGCACCAAATCTGGATCTACATTCGTTTCCTAGGCCGAGGGGTCACGCAAATATGAATCACATGATTTGCATTTTTCAAATACATTTTTAATAATGCATAAACAATGTAATAAATATAGTAGATTTTAAGGGGTGTCATATGATCTTCGTCACGTCTTTCGCGAACGAATTAAGAAAAACAAGCGTTTTCTTTGTCCTTTTATATGCATTCAATGATTTAAAAACAAACATATTTTTGCATTACTGCGAAAATCGTTTGTATAAAATATAAATTTAAAATGTTCTTATGTGCGATATTTTCATTAGCATCCATACAAAACGTATAATATATGAATTTCAAAGTCAAAGCATTTATATTCATGCAGTTACATCTAGTTTATTTTAGCGGATTGTTTGTATTTGCAATATTCAATTTTCCAGTAAAATAAACGAGGTCGCCTGGAGTAGTTTATTACTGTCTTCCGAGGAAAATTTCTTAGTCTTTAAAAACCCCCTACACTTCCTATCGAGACGATCGCGAAAGCGTTCGTCAATACGCTCATCTAGGAGACCCACTGGGTGAGCTTTACAAATGAAACACGATGATTATGCTACCTTCAATGTCGAGCGAACGAGAAGATGAATGTATGATAGAGATGAAATGGATGTAACCCATTCCTATGAATGGATATTGAATAGGCCTCACTATGATGATGATGTGTAATGCTAAAATTAAAATGAAATGAAGAAAATTTGCCAGGATACTCCATAATGAAAATTGCTGACCGTGAAAATCTTCATAATGCGCACAATATTGCCGTCTATTACTCAGACCTCTGTGTTTATGGGATTGCGACGAAACAACGGGAAAATATCATATTTCTCGTCTTTGTCTTTTGCGGAATTGGACAGACGAGAAGAAATTAAATCCTTGGACTACATTTAAAATACACCATGCGGCATGTTGTCGCTTTTGTTTTAGTCTGCCGAATACAAAGAGTCAAATGCACCAAAAGGGAGAGACTAAATTCGCTCGATGGTGCAATTAAACCGATTAGCAGACCGTTTGATTACATGATTGACTGCTGACATCGTCACCGACGGGAAGAGGGAGTTTCTTGAACCGAAATAATTTAATCGCATGAAATCGTTCGATCCGCGGTGAATAAAGTGAGCAGAACCGAAGAGAACGCTTATAATTAGCGAGCCACGCAAATCTTTGATGTCGGCAGGCAAATAAACAAGCTGCACAGGACGATAAAAGTTATCGTCTCCGTCCAGACAGAGTCGTAACATTCGCTGCTTTAACGCCGAGAAAAAGACATCGAACCTCGAGGAAATTCCCTTCGGAGACGATCGTCTAAATCCGAAACGCGCAGCCAAATCGTCCACGGACAACACATCAAACAGATCCCGAAAGCCATCGGACCCAAATGTGAGTAGATATTCAAATTCGAATCGGAGTCTCGAAAGACGGGAGCGGAAATTATGGAACTGTTATTTCAATCGCGACATGCGTGTGTCGTTTGTCAATGAGCACATCGACATTGAATGATCGACGTTACCATAAACAATTAGCGACGAAGAATGATAGAATGCTAAGTAGTGTGAATTAACACATTGCTTGCGGGAAGCGAGAATCATCATCATTCGTTGCCACACACAAAATGTGGGAAAATGTAATATTTTTCACATAAATACGATATTGTGTTTTACACAGCCATCTATTAGTTGTGATGTAAATTTTTAAAGATTAAATATTTTATCCACTTTTATCTTTTATATTTTTTTAATCATCATTTTCACTTACTGAACAAAACACTTGATTGATACGAAATTAATTTTTTTAATTTTTTAATGAATTAAAAACAAAAATGCAGTTTGATGAGTTTTTTTCTGATCAAAATGCTTCTGACGTGATTAATTTTTGACGTTCATTAATTACCCTATGAACATTTCCCGAAATTAAGAATATTTGCCAAATTTTTTTTTTACATATGCTTGTTTGACTATTTTTTTCTTTCCTAAGCAATGCAGATCCTACCCTGAACGCAAGACGGTAGAAAGTTGTTAAGAGTTGTACGACGCATCTGAGCTCGAATGTGAAATAATTGGCGCATGGTACGTAAAAGGTTGGCCATCCCTGACCTAGGGTGTCACCTTGTGCTGTTTTTGGTATTCAAGAGCATTTTTGTATGTTGATTTCACCACTAACGTCTTCTTGAGGTGCCATATCCGTCACAGACGTATATGATCACTATAAGAGGACTTTCATGCCATGTTTCACCGTTGCATTCCATGTATGGTGACCAGACATTCCGTTTTTGGTGGAACAGTTTCGTTTTTTTAACAATTTGTCTTGCGTCCCATTTCGTTTAAAAAATTTCATAGTTTTGGAAATTGTGTCAATATTTAAACTTAATTGAGAAAATATGCAAAGATCATTCGATCTCATTAGTCAAAATTTTTCAGACGGCAATTACAGGCAATCAGATCGCTCCCACGGAAACACAAATGGCAATAAAACGACAAACGACGAATTTAAGTTTTATATTCCATCTACTATGAAAAAGTCCACAAATCAGTTAGCCTATCTACAATAATTACAGTACTGAATGGAAAAGTCACAGGGGCGAAAGTATTTAGTAAAATGCGAACATAATCGAATGAAAACGAGCCTTTTGTCCTATACAGCTGATGAAGATCGATTGATTGATTTTTAATGCTTTATATGGTGATTTAATAATAGTTGTATATACGAATAGAAATATTACATACATACAATATATATAACATGGGGACGAAAAGAATTATTACATAATTATATTAGCTCGTTTTATGATACCTCATAACATAATGTCAAAATAATTAATACGTACACGCAGTCGAACAATGTCCACCGCATTCTGAGGGTTGTGGCAAAATATCGATACGTTAAAATTGAATGAAAATGGATACATATATAATACGATATAGATTAGAAATTTGCAACATCTATGAATTGTACAGATATTCATGTTTATTTGAATCGGACTACCTAATAGAGCCTTGCTTGGGGAGATAAATGTTAGGAAAACATTCGAATTGCGGGGCGTAACAAATGTCAAAGGTTATATAATATTGTGCAGATATTGATGACATTAAATAGCAAATGATTGAATTAGAATCGCCGCGAGGTCCGTCGATCGAGAGCGAGGGTTAATTATCTGAGATCAGCTGTTCTAATGTCAATGACAGATAGGCACCGGTCGAGAGGAGTTAATCGAACAAACGAATACGCATTTCATTTCGGTCAAGATTTAAATATTCAAATTGAATTCGCGCTTAATTATTCTAACGCTGATTGGCTGCATCACAAATGACCGGCATTGCAGTATTTTTGTCGGTGTAAGACACGTGTGAATCGATCGATTGCCGAGATTACGAAATAAAAGAGGGCGTCATAGTGCGGGGGCGCGGAGACGGCGGGGCTCGAGGGCGACGACGGATCCAGGGCGTCGAGCGATGAGGCTTTTCAGTTTCGAGGGGTGAAATTGTCGCAGAGACGAGCAAATATTAAAACATACCTACATGAGTCGGGGCGTCACATCCTCTCGCCAGCGAGTCCCCGGAGTCTGAGAGGCTAAGGGCGCGAGTCGCTCGGAGGGAGGGTGGAGTCCGGAGATGTGAGCGTCCGCCACAAATCGAATAATTGATCGGCAGCGGGTAGGCGGGTAGGCGGGGTGGAGAGGGACGAGGGCAGCAGCGAGCAGAGCCACCTCGCGGCCAGACGTCGAATGACAGCCGAGTGCAGTCAACGTGCAGAGGTCACCAACGCGCGTCCGCAATCGCCGCACTGCATTCTAGGGTGACCAAATTTTCACACACCCCCGATAGCAATTCATCCCTTACTTTCGTTCAATAGAACATCAGAAAGCGACTCAACTTTGAACATTTCACACTTCGCTAATACAAATACGCGATCATTTTTAACACTCAGGGCCCCGCTGAATTCGAGCGAATGATACCACGTTATCCTGCACATTTTTGGCGGCTTTCAAAAAAATACACAACTCTTTTCTTATTGTTGCTAATTTGATAAAATAAACGCACACACTCTAATTTAGAATTTTGAAAAAAATCGATTTTGTTTTCTTTGCATTTTTTTAATGCTTAGAAATTTTAAAAATATATCCTCCGAAGAAATTTCCAAAATTCCAATTACGGAGTTATAGCTATTTTAGTGACGTCGCAGCTAAGCCGGTCTACTACTTTTAAACACGGTTTTAAATAACTTATTTACATCCAATTGGGTAAGAACCTTTCCTATATGACCCTCTATTGTTCCTACCAGATTAATGTCAAATTTTTAGTTTTTAGCACGTTGACGGCCACGGCAATTTTCAGAAATCTGACCCAAAATGACAATTTGATTTAATCACATTGTATTATTAAAAATTCTAATTCTAATGCATAGTTATTACCCAAAAGCATAAAAAATGGAAAATAACAGGACGAGATAACTCGTTGTTGGCGTCCTAGAAAGGTACTTACCATTCATCTGAAAATCAAATAAAAATGAAAAAGAAATCCTCAATTCATTTTTAAAATGCATTATATATTTTTAATAAATTTATTCGATATTTTTATACTGAAGTAGACAATGAGGATTATAATGTTGCACAAATAAACAATAAACAGTATTTGATTCAGTTTATGTGTATTTTTAGCCATATTGTGAGGTATTGCAAAAAAGTGGGGTCATAAATAATACATATTGAGTAATAAATATTAAGAGAAACATATTCGCATTGCGTAAAGTGCTCCTATATGCTATACTGTTTTTAAAAAAAGCCTTCTTGCAATTACTAAAACATTATTTTCATAGAATACAGTCGAAAGATGTTTGAGAGGAATCATCGCTATCAATGGAAAATCTGATCAAAGATATAAATCATAGCTGGATTGATCACTACAAAAAAGATGAAAATATAAGATCACGAAATAATAATAAAAATCAAATTTCAACAATGTGAAAAATAATTATGTTAATTACTTTCAAATACTAGAATGAAAAAGTGAGGGAAATTTATATTAAAGGCAAAATTTAGACGATATCCTGTATGTGAAAATTGATGATTAATGATTAATTTAAATGGGGATTATTAAAGCGCAATGTGCAATAATGTGCCATTCTTTTATCTTGAGTCTTTGAGAAACCAACATTCTGTAATTTATCGTGTTCTTTCGACCGAAACAACGTTTGTAGTAATAAATCATCCGATTACTAGATATAAATATTTTTAAAAAAGGTTACTCTGTAAGTATGCTGATATTGATTTTTTCATTTTTGATTCACTTTTGCACACATTTTTATACAAAAGGATTGCCCAGACAGATTTGCAAGACGGCTCAATTGAAATGATTCAATACAAAATTGAAAAGAAGCAATCATTTTGAGCACTCGGGAAGGCTTAATTGAAGTCATTGTGCACTTTAGACGTTAATCTTGAACAACCAATGCTCTTAAACAGATCTTATTTCAAGCCTTTCCATTTTATTTATTTAAAACAACTTTTGCCATGTTCTATAATTGTAAATCAATTTAAAAGTAATTTAAAAAAGAATCCGATCAGTTTTCTGAATAAAATAGAAGCGACGTCGGATGAAGCGGCTGCAAAGATGGTACCACATTAAAAAAAATGGTGGTCGCCGTATTTTTCCTTACGCCATATGTTAACCCCCTCCAGAGGAATACTTCCCTACTTTTTACAGCTGCTAGCCCAATGTGTGTATTGTTAATAAATGTTTTGTTTTTTTTTATATAATTGAAACATTCTTTTATTTTTTGTTTTTATTTACTTAGCAACCGTGAACCGTTTTTTATTTTATTAATATTAGATCGATATTCTCTTTTTTTCAAATTTCTTAATAAAATTAGTTTTATTCGATAAGAATATAATCGCTTTACTAACAATTGTACGTGTTAAATAACATTGCGGTTGAGTAGTACTGGTTCAATTCGAATTCAAATAAAACGGTCACGATGCGAAGTGTCATTCAACGAACTCTTCATACAATATAAACAAAGACAAAACATTAGTTTTAACAATAAATAGATCAAAATACACCCAAAAATAAACAGTATATAGTATATATAATATTAAAGTATTAACTCACCAAATTGACGAGGTCACGAAGAACTTCTCTCTTCATCGGAGGACTAACAGCTTTTGGCGTCAGGCTGTTTCTCAAAGGACATTGATTCTCCATCGCGCAAGAGTATTGATGTTCACAAAAATATATTTTATGCCGATTGAAGCTCTTTTAAAGCATAAAAATACGTTAAACAACAGATCACTTCGAAAGTCGCTTTTAACCGTCGTCCCCACCAGTTTCGTTATTAGCATGAAGTTGTTGCTAGAATGATAAAACTAATCTAAACGGCTCTCAAGTTGACCATGACAAATGAATAAAGACGTCAAAGAAAAACGAAAAATAATATTAATAAAAAACACCGCATAATAACTTAAGTTAAAATCATACAAATGACAAATGTTATAAAAATAAATATTTTTGTCAGAATATTTTTAAAATGATTTAGTATATTTTTATATGCTTATTATATTTTGAAATTCACACAAATTTCTCTATTAAATTACAAAATAATATTTCAAAACCTTTTCATTTATGCATAACATAAAATAAATACTATGCTAAAAATAAAAAGCTATCGATAATACTTTTATACGATATTATATATATGTTTATTTATTAAAAATCACAACTCATTTATCCATCGGAAAAAATTAAAGTTTTGACAGTGTGTCAAAATCACGCTGGTCGTTTGTGGTCGGTTGCCGACCAAAAGTAATAAAACGTGAGTCAAGTCGGGCCAGACCTACATCGAATGGAATGTGGTTTCACTTAAGTGATTGATTTTGGCGGAGTAAGTCGTTCATAGCGGGTGTTATAAATTAAGGTCTTGTTCTTATTCGTTTTATTAAATATTCATTGACTTACTTTAAGCTTACAATGCGAGATATGTCGGTTTTTTATATTTCATATTTAAGACATTCCTGCATTTTCTTATAGAAAGTTATTTTTTAAGCAAATAATGTGTGAAAGTTCATGTTCCAAATTACGTCATACGTAGCCAGATATATTTAAAACAATATATTCCTCTAAATCTTAAGATAGGATTCGTAAATATCCTATAAGATTCCATTATTTATATTATAATATTTTGAATTTTGGTTTCATAATTTTAATTCAATATTTCAAATTTATTTTTAAGTGATTTAAAACTGTGTGTAATTTTGGTTTGCAGAATTCTACAATGTCTGATAGAAAAGTTGTGATTGTATCTGGAGCCAGAACACCAATAGGCAATTATTGTTTTTATTATTTCCTTTTACATTATATATATTATTAACAAATGACTACATCCTAAAATAAGATATTGTAAAATTTGGTTTCATTCCCCTTTTTTTAAAATGAAATTTTGTTGAGTGGCTAAGAGTTATTATATTAAATCCAATATAATAAAGCCTCATTTTCTTTCAAAATAAAACCATATAATACAAGTCTATAATCTCTTTGTTACAACTAAAAAAGTGTAATGAATAACGCAACACATCTTAAAATTATGAATTGATTGAGGACTTTGATTTAAATCTGAAAATGGTTAAATTAAATTGGTTTTTAATGCGTTTTTTATGCTTTGAATATTAAAAAACTTTAATGGTTTAAATAGACGATAAACATAATTCACACAAAAACAAATTGATTTGCATTTGTATAATCTACATATTGTAAGTTTGTTATGATTTAATTAGATTTTAATGTACTTTGATATTTTATTGATGTTTTTTACTAGCAACATAAGAAATGCATATTTATGTAGTTTCTTTTTTTAAAATATTTCAATTTTCATTACTTCAATACAGCATGAAATAATTGAAAAATGTTTATTAACTGTTATCTCCTTTCAGGAACATTATGTGGATCACTGTCTTCACTAAAAGCTTCGGATTTGGGTGCAATTGTTATCCGAGAATCTTTGAATAGAGCTAATTTAAAAGGGGATGATGTATCCGAGGTCATTACAGGTCAGGTATGTTCTGTTTGCATAGTGAGTGTGTGTTATATGCATGAAAATTATACAGAACATAATTTAAATGCTCACAAACATTGTCGTCTATTTTAGGCGTTGACTTCAGGTCAAGGTCAAAATCCTTCTCGGCAAGCTGCTCTCAAAGCGGGTATACCAGAATCAGTGCCTGCTTATACAATAAATATGTTATGCGGGTCTGGACTTAAGTAAGAATTAAATACGTCTGTTAAATTATTGTTTTCATATTACTTATTTATAATCAATATTTATTTATTCTTCAGAACGGTTCTACTTGGTTATCAAGCTATATTATGTGGCACCAGTAAAACGGTTGTTTGCTGCGGCCAAGAAAGCATGAGTCAATCACCACATGTTGTTTATATACGACCGGGAGTGAAAATGGGCAATGCGTCGCTTTTAGATACCATGCTTCATGATGGATTAACAGACGCTATGCACAATATTCATATGGGAAATACAGGTAGTATTTTAAATTTTAATAACATGTTGAATATTGTTATCAATTTTACTAAAATAAAAATTTGTATAACAGCTGAAAACATAAGGAAAAAATATAACATCACCAGAGAAGAGCAAGATGAATTTGCGGCAAAATCTCAAAATAAAGTAGAAGAAGCACAGAAACAAGGATATTTCGATAAAGAAATCGTACCAGTCGAAATAAAATCTGCTAAACAGTCGATCATGGTTTCAAAAGATGAGTTTCCGAGAGCCGGCACAACTAAAGAATCTCTTTCCAAACTAAGACCGGTATTTGAAAAGGTGTGTGCTATTTTGTTATTGTTTTGAGTAACGGTGTGAGTGCTATTTTTATTATTTAAGGATGTTTACTCATTAAATTGGAGATAATTTTAAAGGTTTTAAAATTAATCTCAGGTGTGATTAAGTTATTATCATCAATCTCAACTTGTGACCGATATATTATGAACTATTGTTTATTTAAAATAAAAAGCTTGGTAAATAGTTCTGTGATTAGCCATATTTATAATAACAAAGGGTAGACGAGACAGACAGTAGCCACAGTATAAAATAAAGGGCCCCGAGAAGCCACATGGAGTAAATTAATAATTTCATACCTCCTCCAGCTTCTCTTCGTTGGTCTATACTTTGTGAATTTTATTTGTATCGACTTGAAATTTATTGAACATATTCATAAACATTGGCTTTTTCTGATACACAAAGAAAAAAAAAAATTTTTTTGAACCAACAAAGTAGAAACGTCCCTTAAAATCACACCCTTTATTTTAATTTTAGGATGGAACAGTCACTCCGGGAAATGCATCCGGCGTTAACGACGGCGCTGCAGCTGTTATACTGATGGATTCTGAAGTCGCCGCTGCAAAAGGCATCAAGCCGTTGGCAGTGATTAAAGGAATTTCACAAGTGGGCGTAGATCCACTCATAATGGGAGTAGGTCCTATTCCCGCCGTAAACGATTTGGTAAATATGTTTGTAAATTTTGTATTTTTAAAGTCGAAAATGTATTCTAAATTTGTATTGTTATACTTTGAAAGCTTTCAAAAGTCGGATGGCAGATGGACGATGTGGATATTTTTGAACTCAATGAAGCGTTTGCCGTTCAAGCATTGGCCGTTATGAAAGATTTAAATGTAAATCCTGATAAAGTCAATATTTCAGGAGGTGCTATATCTCTTGGGCATCCTATTGGCATGTCAGGTATTAACAAACATTTAAATTGATTCATAAAATGTTTTGCGTATGCATGATTAACTTTTTAACTATTTTTATAGGATGCAGAGTGTTAGTCACCTTACTTTATGCTCTTGAAAGGACACAAAAAAGTAAAGGGGTTGCATCACTTTGTATTGGCGGAGGTATGGGAGTTGCCATTGCCATCGAAAGGTGTTGATGTAATGAGATCGATTATTTAGTCTTTTAGATGAAAACTGACCAAACAATATTAATATATGTACTTAAAATTGCCTTAATGATTTTATTTTAATTGCTTGACTTGTAGTTTTATAAACATACATATTTATGACCAAACAATGTTGAATAAGGTGTATTATTACAGTGTGAAAAATTGCCAGAAAATAATATACTGACATCTATAAAATTTACAACATTATTCCGACTCTGCTCATTTTATTTGCATTTTTTCCTTATGAATATTATTGGGATTTTGCACTGTTTTTATCGTATTTTATATCATCATATCAGCTGTTATGAACTGGATTCCAAAAATATTCATAATAACACACATAATTATTTATACATTACAAATTAATTTAAATCGAACATGAATATATTTTTTAACGAAATATATCTAACATGAGAACTAATTTTTAAACATAATTGATACTGAACAATTTCTATCGTAAAAGTTGTCATAATCGTCCAAAAAACAACAGTTGCAGTGTATGCATGAAAAATGACCATGCAATTTAAACGCACATATATTAAATTTTGTATAAATTATTTACACAATGCAAAATTCAGTTACACATTGAATGTTTTCACAAATAATAATACGCTACCTGTAATAGTGATTTTATATGCCAGTTTGACCATTTTTATAAATGAGCTGTAATATAAGTATTATATATTCTTTATTTATTATGTAATATGGTGCTGGTGCTAAATTTGTTATAGAAAAATTGTTTACAAATTATTATGTATAACTCAGATACTTAGTTACACGTGGAGTTGTTGAAATTTAACCATTGTATTAATTATGTTAAGACAATCCCAATTTTTATCTTTTATAATTCATAGATGTACTGGTTTACATCTATCCGTTAAAATATAAAGGCTATAAATAGATAATCCGGAATAGAATGACGAAAAAAAAAATACAATGTTGATTATATTAATCTAATAATGCTTGTACATTTATTAAAGCATTTCGTTTTATGTAGTATCCACATGTTAATTTGATGTTTTGTTGTTGGATTTGTAATTTTTGATTTATTTTTTTATATGTGACTGTTAAATTGTCTTTTAAATATATACAAGCATATTTATGTATTTTGTATTTATTGATGTTAGATTAATCTCTTGTATGCTACATCTGATAGGAGCGAAAAAGTTTAACGAGACCAAATACATCTCATTTATGGTTTTAATTTATGGAATATATAATAATATCAAACATACTGACTAAATGAACTTTGTATTCTATCGTTTGTCTGATATTCACAACTCATTTTGATAATAAAAAATCGTACATTCATCCTATTTGAAACGACGACAAAACTAAATTAATTAATTGATTTACGACAGTCGGCTCTAAAAATTCTCCCATGTTAAAATGTTTTTAAAACAATAAAAATTAAGCATGCAAGCGAATTTTTAAAAGAATTTATATAAAATATTCACATCCTATAAATTCTGTATGAATATTATTGAATCATAATTATAGTACGGCTACAGTCAACAAAATGAGAAAGATAGGATTAAATCCTTCTCATCTGTAGGAGGCCATCTGCATGAACATATCGAAAGGCGCTTTTGTGACTGTCTTGATATGGATTGAGGGGGATTTGTAAAGACAAAAGTTTTCTTCAGAAGACAGTGAATAACTACTCAAGATGACAAAGTACAAAGATTCCAGTCCCTTCTCTCCTCAGGCAGGTTTTGCCGGTGTAGAGTGAAGTCCTATGTGACACTTAAGAGTATCTCAGATGCGCAAATGCTACTTTTCACCAATCTCATCACCCACATACATCTTACCTAAGCAAATTCGAGACTGGATGGTTTCTTCTTTCAGGTTGACTTGAAGGTGAGGTTTCTTTTTGCGAAAGGAAACGCGCAATTTCAGATTTTTAACAAAATCAAAACTGTTTATGGAGATGGTGTGATGAATCATACTAATGTGTACCTCAATCGAAGAAATTCATGGTGACTGTTAATTGTCTTTGGAAGAGATGAACGCAATGTTTTCAGAAATTTGCAGATTTCTTCTGCAAATGCGTGGAATCATTACGAAAATTGGGTATGCGAAATGGGTTCCAAAGTCAACAGAATCACATCTTCATGGGGATTTCTCGAGCGCTTCAAATTAGTTGGGACATCATCAATCACCCCGTTCGCAGCCCTGATCTAGCACCTTCAGATTTTCATCTTTTTTAAGTTGTTTATGGATGGAAAAAGGTTTTCTATTGTTGAGGAGGTCCAAAGTGTCATTAAACAATGGGCCAAAACATCAGTGGGAGACTTTTTTGATGCATAAGAAACCTCAGTTCACAAAGTGCATTGAAAAGGAAAGCGACTACGTGAATAAATAGTGTTTAATAAATAGGGTTTGAATGCGTAAGCTTTAAGCCCGGATCTGAAAAAATATAAACCATCTCGAGAACAACGAATCTTTTTTATAGATGCTTTAAATTTTCCAAAGAAGGACAAAATCGAAATTTTGACCGCAATTTAATGGAAGCGTTGGGGGATGCAAACGTGACCTTCGTAAGTAAATGGAAAATAAAGCGAAGAATATCTGATTCGATGGAGTATTTAATGGACTGCTTTTTTATGATGATTTTACAGAAATGTTTTTAGCTTTAATAAAAATGCAGATTTATGGTATATTTCATGAATATTATATTTAAATCGTTCTCAGTGTCTATAAACGATATCCTCGTTTTAATCAGAGTACAAGTTGTTGGTTAGATTAATGAATTACTTCCGAGTGGGTGATATCTTTATTGCGTCCGTATCTGTTTTATAAGATTTGATTTATCGCTTATCAAGGAAGAGCGTAAAACGCCCTTCTATCTATTTTGCTTCCATTCCGTTTAGACCTTTGTTATCTAAGGCCTTCATGCGGGAAATAAATTAATATAAGATTAAGGATTTTATTTCCATTAATCCATGGATTATCCTGTGGAAATCAAAATTTGGATAAAAATTAAAGACAATAAAAAGATTTCATTGATGAATTTTCAGTTTATTTATATCATTCTTAAAATTCTAGCTAAAACAAAAAATAGTTGCATAAATATTACATTAGTTGCGTAACTTTGCTTTTTGAACTGGCGGGATAATGGAAAATGTAAAATGTAGCTTTTTTAAATAGTTATTTTGATGTCAAACAATTTAAAGACATTTATTCAGTATAAACTATATACTATACACATTTTCGTTGCAGTGTTCATGAAAAATAAATATATTTTTACTGATTAAATAGATAACATGTAATATTGATACGCAATTAATTACTTTATTATTCCTGGAAATTTACTGCCAATTCATTACATAATTCGCCGTCTGTATGAGCGTATTTTACAACATATTAAATTTCAAAGTTACTTTTAATAGATAAATACGTATAAAGCGTCGAAATTCATTAGCTTTATCTGTAATAGATTGTGCATTATATCATTAATGGGGATTATATCACAGGTTTAAATTCGAGGTATTCAAATATAACATTCGCTAAAGTTAAAATCATCAATACTCAATTTATTTTATCAATTGGAAGTTATTATTTTTATCTTTAAAAATATGCATCGTATTAAATATAATCGAGATGCAAACAGAATGTTTAATTCACGATTGACTGAATGCATATATATTTTATACAGTGGTTTAGTATCTATATGAGAGATTTTCAAATATGTTCTTTTCAACAAGCATTTATCGAGTAATTAAGTACGTAGGCATAACGATAATTAGTAAAAAACGAGCACAACCAAACCGTACAATATTATCGAAACTGTGATAAAATTACTCCATCTATAAACAGCAAAAATTTGTGGTTAAAATTTGCCGATAAAAGTGATATTAAGTGAAAATTGGAATCTTGTTAAAATATTCCGTTTATTATTTTAGATGATAGCACATAGTTTTCATTATCATTTCTGAATAATTTTTTTACACTTATGATAACACAATCAGCATTTTTTATACTATGATTGATTGATTGCATTGATAATGATGTAAATGTGTTCATATTAAAATATTTTATTCGATTTTCTTGTCGAGTTTACAGAAATATTGAAGCTACCAAGATAAAAATATTGTACTGCAGTATATATGTTAAATAGATTATTGGAAAATGAATTTATTTATGACAAATAACTTGGAACTTTGTACATTTATAATTTAGTCATTTGATTATTTTGTCTCAAGTCTGAGTATTATCTAATATTAAACGAATTATCAAGTTTCTAGGTATTTGTGGTTTAATCTACTAAATAAATTGTACAATCAGCTTTATAGTAAGTGCTCAGTTTAAAAAAATAATTTTAAAAACCATGATAACAATTTTCATAGGCAGTTTAACATATATTTTATGAAATAAATTAATGTATAACTTAAACTATGATTTTTCTATGTTTATTCATTTTTTGTATTTCTTGTTTTTAACGATGCGACCATATTCATTTGTTCCTTCATTATTTTCTTAGTAACGAAAGACTCAATTGGTTTTTGTTTTGGTCGTCGTCTCATTTTATCCAGTTGCATTTTCATGAGATCTACCATTGGTTTCTGAAACGATAAAAAGTATTAAATGAAAATATTTGTATAGCAGATAAATCCAAAATTAAGATATTAAATAATAAACAAACCTAATTAACCATATTAAGTTTAGGAACATGACCTTCGTTTACAAATTCATCAGCACCGTAAGTTACATATACTCGGTCTAACGGTTGTGAGGCTATAGTTTTAAGATTGGGTATGCAAAGTTTAGAGTATTTTTGAATGATTTCTGTCCAAAATGACGGCATATGATATTTACGACTATCTTCAATGCTAAAATATGAACCCCACATTTTCGAAGTGAGGAAAGTCGTATGCGGATAATCCAAATCATTTTTCATACAAATATCCTCGGCTAATACTTCTTCAACCAGGGAAATTGTATCACAACATCCTGAATTCGCCGGTGAATAAACATCTTGAATCAAATTATCGCCTACGTATAGCACTTTGGGATTTTGTTTCCCATTAAGATGTGAAAAAATACCGATCAGCTCTTTCCAGTTACCTTGGCTGTAAATGTGTTCCTTATTAGAATAATCAATTTGGATAGGTCCCGTCTCCTTGAAATCCTTCACACCGTAAAACTCTCGGTCGTTCGTAAAGAAACCGGGCTTTCTCGCATAAAATACAACTACATCAAATAGATCTTTCCAATTTTCGCCCAAGCACTTTGTAGCAGAATGATTGCCAAAATCAGCACCGGAACCCGTTATCATAAACGTCGTCTTCGTTTGTTTCATTTTTTTGAGCCACGCAATCACAGTATTATCACATTTATTGTAGTATTTATCAGGATTTGCCTTTAGGGAGGCGTGAAATCCTTCAGTTCTTTTCGAAAAATTATCAAGTCCGAACATATCGACGAGCCCTTCAAAAATATCGGGCCAAATATCATACGGAATATTGGCTCCGAACTTGTTATCCAACGAGTCGACGCAGAGTGCAAAACAAAGAACGGCAGGCAAATCGAAAAAGTCGAGAGACGCCCTTATCTCCTTCTCCAGAGAACTATTCCATGCGGTCATCGGATTTTTGCAGTAGTCGTCGGTCGCAGATGAAGTGCGCTCGGGTCCATAATAACGAACGATCTCTTCGTCGGTCAGCAATTTGGTGCCGTGGCTTGCTTTCAAAATGGTCCCGTCGGCTCCGATGCGCAGAATGTTCCCCTTGATGAAATCCATGATGAGACCTTTTTGTAAAAAGTCAAGATTCTCTTCGAGCGGTTTCGAAAGGTAACGGGGATCATAACCTTTTTTTTCTATCAAGAACTTTGACAGAATATTATATTCCAATTCTATCATCTCATTGATTTTATAATTACATAACGTGTAATCCAAATCGAAGCCAACACAATCGTAGTCGTTCAAACAAAATGTTGCACCAGGAGACATGATAGTGCTTGCAGAATAACGGGAGTATTGCTTAGGAGTCACTGCTTTCGAATGTGAATATTTACGAATAATGTAATTTTTCTTGACCGGTGTGTTTAAAGAAGATAACGATTTTTGAAAAGTTCGTCCGATACGCGATACGACACCTAAATCACGACTCATTGTACACTGCCAAGTGGGCAAAACTATATACGACCGGCTTAACCTCCATATGTCAAATATACATTGTTTTGAGCATCAGTAATGCACGTCGGAAAATAAATAAAACCTATTTAAATGTACACTACAATTAAAAGCACTCTGCAAAACAATGACAATGCGTTGAATTACTTTTATATATATAAATATTTTTCATTGTAATTTTGATCAAATAAAAAATTATTAAAAATCGCTTAATTTATAAATATAAATATTATTTTAATGTTATTGTATATATTTTTGATGTATTTTAATGTGGTGTTATTTAAATACGGTGTAAAAATAAATTATGAAGAAAAAAAAACGTTTGTATTTACCGATGTATTGGATTAAAAAAAAATTGTTAAGGCCAAAATGTACTTACGTCTTCTGGTATATGCACGTATCTGACGTTTCGATTATGTACGAAAAAGTTATCCATATGATATTGACGCCCACGTGTGTCTGTCAAAATTGCATCTTTCACTGTTATGTTCATATGACTAACACAAAAAATAGATATCATTATTAATGCGCTTATTAAAGTAACATATCAACAATTTAACCGATACTAACCCATCTACTTCGTCCAATACGCCTGTGACATAAGTGTCATTTCTTAAGTCTACGGTTGTGCAAGTCCCTTCTAAAGCTTTTGCTAAGGCCGTAAGGCCACTGTAAATATTGAATCTTTCTCTAGTGGTTCCAAAAGCGTGTGCCATCGCAGACTTAATTCAAACCAAACAAAATTTTATAAAAGTAGAACAAAACAGACTGATTTACGACCATATTCTTTGATGCAAACGAAAAATATTTTATACACTTGTTTATGGAGGCAAGAATTTTCAAATACAGTAAAATCTCGATATTATATTTTTATAACGGACTAATTGGGGGGAGGGAGTATTAGGTTTAAAATAAATCGAAAAACATTTTTTTTTAAAAACACATTCTATTTAGATATAAATATAATATAAATACAAAACCCAAAAAAAAGCAGTGTTGTTCCTTCTTTTTTGTTATATTCACTTCCATCCTCATTTTTTAGGTTCATAATTTCATCTGCTATTTCACTTTCAGTCATGATATTATACCCAGGGTCACCTTTATCTACCTTTGGCCATTCTAAAACATCTTCAGCTACTTTTTCTCCGGCATTATGTACGGTCCTATAGAAATCAGGAACTTCTAACCCTTCTAAATTTATATCTGCATCTTGGCCATCAAACAAATTTTTCCAATCATTTTTTAATGTTTGATCTTTCACCTCTTTCCACGCTGTAGCAAAATTAAAAATTGTTGATTTTAAATTTTAACACTAAGTTTTGTTATTTCATTACTTCATCTAAAAACTTTCTGTGATATATTCGTTTGGTCGCCAAAATTATTCCCCGGTTCATGGGTTGAATAAGTGATGTTGTATTTTTTGGCTAAAACATTTAACTAAAGTTGCTGTCTTCTGAACGTAGAATATTTTCAAAAAGATGAGCAAGAGCGTTGTCTAAAATCAATACACATTTCACCTCTTCCGGCGGCATTCCTAGTTTTTTCTATTGAAATTTTCTCATAGTAGGTACAAATTCTTTAAAAAACCAGTTTTGAAAATATCTGAGTTGAACTGTTGATGCATTATGTTTTATAATTCTAGGTTTATGAGATTTGCCAACAATTACAGGAGCCAGTCTAAGCGATTCATCGGCATTGGCACAAAGTAGAGCCGAGATCCTGTCCTTGCTGATTTTTCTTCCAGAACTCGATGTTTTCATATTTGGAGGGTTGTGTGCTTTCAGGTAAAGTACGCCATATCAAACCAGTTTCGTCAGCACTATAAATCTGAGATTCTAACAGCATTTCGTTATTTATATGTTCTATTAATTTCTGCCTATAAGGTTCAATTTCTTCTTTTGTGTACTTGAAGCTTCATCATAAATTCTTTTATTAATGATTCCGTGCTTTCTGCGAAAGCACTAGAGCCATCCATCATTTGCTCTGAATGGTAAGTTGATATAATTTGCTGATTTAATTGCATCACATTTCAATTCGATTGCTCAAACCGGAACCCCACAAGAACGATTTGGCCGTATCATTATAAGATTGCTTCTTCAAGTTTGCTTTTTTATGCCATATTGTTCACATAAACAAACGCATACGTTCCAGACTCCAACTTTTGTATAATTTCTAATTTTTGATTGATTGTTAGATTAATTCTTTTCCGTTTGTCCATATTTAAAAGGTAGGGTTGAAAAAATTTAAATTAATTTACTGGAGTATCAATGTATAAATATGCGTTCGTTCATTTCGAGTAAACAAGTTAAATTCTTGTAGAGTTGCGTGAATCCTCGGCCAGCATGGCAAACACCAGTATACCAGCATGGCAAACACCAGTATACCAGGATGTGATTATTATGGCCGCTAAAAATTGTTTACATGCAGCGACACTTGAATTTAAGCATGTACAATATTAATAGGACGTTTTTAATTTTCCAATCAATTTTCTCGTGCAAAAAATGTATTATACATAATGGTAAACTCCGTATAAATCCTATTATTTATTATGTTTAACTTAACTACATAATTAGAGTAAAAATAAAATAGTTGTTTTAAAAAATACATTTTATTAATATTTCTATTGTACAAACATGAACATAAAAGACTAGAATTTGTTATCAATGTATTTATATAAAATAACATTTTGTAAGTTTATTTGTAAAACTATGCCAGGGACATGTTGTATAAAAATATGATTAGGGTATTAAATTTACTCTTTTAAAATAACGACTTTGAAAACGTGATTCCATTTGAAATTTATAATATGCATAAACGCATTTGGGTTCAATTGATGCATCGATCCTGGATGTTATGTTTCCAAAGCCGTATTTAGAAATAATTGCTCCTCGTCATAATTTCCAACTGAGGAAAGCGATTTTTTCGTATGTAGATGTGCTGCATTAACATTTCTTGCTTATATTAAATGTAATATATTCAAAAATGCATTGATGGTCGTCCTTATTCAAATACAATAGCTACTACATTTATAACATACATATATATACAGATACATATTTAATAACGTATGAATAAAAACAATATGTAAAAGCATATATTCGTCAAATACTATGATTTAATTACAAATAAATATCTATCTTAAAATTGAATATGAATTATTAAACCATTTGGAATATTCAATTGAGTTAGTTGATATTTGGGTTATTGCTGTTTTATTAATGAATAATAGTCCTCAATAGCTATCTAAAGGAAAGGGTTACATCCATCTTTTTTGTATCACACATTGAGTGGATGAACGTATCGAAGGGTGCTAGAGTAGGTTTGTTAAAATGAGCAGTTTTTCTCGGAAGACAGTGAAAAATTACTCATGATGACTCGAAATTGGACAGTTTCCTCTTTCAGATTGATCCTCTCAGTTCGACGATTTCAAAACGACATGGAAAGCAACCGATGGCAATGTTATTAACGTTGCGTTAATACTACACAATGAAACATATCATTATTTGATAATTAAACTCTAAACAATACAAAGTAATGTGTCAATTTAATTATATTTAAATTTTGAATAAGCATTTGTGTTTATACCATATAATACTTAAATACATACAACATTTTTATGAATAATAAGTATTCCAACTAAAGAGTTTCACATGCTTTCGATATAATTGCAAGTACTTATTATTTGGTAATTCTATATAGCGTTGATTTCGATCATTCGAAAAAGTCAGGGATTTGTTGTTCATATAAAAGCATAATTTAACTGAATTGCTGAACAATAAGGAATGACTTTGATATGCAAATTTATATTTGGTTCAATTCGGAGTAATATCGGAATACACATTTTTTTAGTTTTACGTCAAAGCATTACGAATAAAAATATAACTTAACGAAACATTGTGCATGTTATATATTAGTATTTCAAAATGTCAAAAGATTGTGCACATCAATTTACACATTAAATACTTACCGCTAAGATAAACGCAACGTATTTTCAATTGAAAGTAAAGACAGAGTTAAATTGCATTTACTTTCACATTGATATTCACAAGAACATTAAGAACTTGTTTATATATTTCATTGACATTCATTTTAGCTGTGTTAAAAACTATAAAAACGTGAGTATTTTTTACTACTTCAAATATATTTAGATCCTTATCCATTTAAATAATTTTACAATGAAAGTAAATTGTTATGTATCGATTATCATAAAACATGCATATTTCTTAACTCAGTCTGAAATAAACATAAATATGAGGAATCGTACTATAAATAAATCATACTAAATATAAAAGAAATACTAATATCAGTCATTTGTGCCCTAATTATATTTCATATTTACACTATTTCTGATCAATTTTGGTATTATACCGAGAGCTGGCAGCATAAATTGAGGGTCGTCTAACATATGTAGATAATTTAATAATTGTGTTCTGGCGTGTTTCTGGACTATCATTATGACAGTCTGGCAACTGAGTGCCGTTGGGTTTGATTCAAACTTGAAACCTTGAACCAACCAGAAAATTGTGTAATTTTTTTAAAGGCTCCAGCAAGTTTGAACCAGTCTGGTGCTATCTTAAATACTAATTAAAAAACTACTTTGAAAGTATAATTTAATTATGTTGAATTTTCATTAGATTTCAACCCCCTCCCTCCTAAACCCAGCGGTACTCAGTCGCCAGACTGTCATAATGATAGTCCACAAGTATTAAATTATCCACATATGTTAGATGAACCTCAATTTATGCTGTCAGCTCTCAATCTATATGATTGTTATACGAGAAAATAAAAAAATAGGATGCTTTGAGGGATTTGATTATAATGGAACCTCAAAAAAATCATAGCACATTAAAACAATATTTTATTAAGAATGACGGAATATTTATTACTTTGACTCATTTCTATCAATATTGCAAAATGTATCATTTAAAATTATTACCGTTTTTAAACTGAAATATGCAATAAAATGATTTTTTACCTCACTATTATTGAATAAGTTTTCTTAACATTTTTATCAGTTTAAGCTTTTAATTTCATTGATTTTTGTAACCGATATCAATAATGATTGCTTACGTTGGATATTTGTAGTTTTATTACAATTCTTATTTCATAACACAGTGTTTAATTAATCGTAGAAGCCTTAGTGAATTAACTAAATGCTTCATGATCTAACGGATATCAATTACTTGATTGGTTATAAAAGTTATTAATTTACTTTCATCGGATATTATTCTAAAACAAAAAATATACCATGGTTTTATGTACATTATTAATTCAGGCACACGACTTTGCACATCATCTATTATACACAACTTACATTAATTTTCATTGTAAAAATCTAATGATATAAAATATTTCACATTTCGTCAAGATAGTCACATCATAGCATATTATGCACAATATTTGTAAGTGGTATAGATAGCGAAGAAATCTTTTTTCTTATAATCTTAGCTTTTTGTAATTTAAAAATCAGATATGTTGTGGTTTTCCGAGTGTTTTTATGTTTTAATAACGTAGATTCAAACCCAAGCGAGTAAACTAAATCACAGAACAGCCTATAGTATATCGTTTCAAATTTAAAATTATGATTTTGGTTGTTGATATTATTTACAATAGATTTGTATTAATGGAATTACAACCAACCCGTATTAAAAAAGTTTAATTGTAACTTTATTATGGTGTATTCATGCAGAATCATTCTTGTTTTGGTGGAAACTTTCTGGTTTATTTTGCATAAACGCAATAAGAACAATATATATGCATGATGGTTGATTATAATTCAATTATAACAGATATTTCTTTAGCACGCTTAGTTAATAGAATTAAAAACAAGCATAAAATAAAAATAATGACTTTGTATAACTCGTATTCACTTTGCAGGTACTATATATGCACGCTTGACACGATTTTGTATCATGAAAATGTATTATCAATATTTTTCATGTGAACAGATTGCACGTAGAATTCATGTTTCGATGCAGATTATTTTACACTAGAGATGGGTTGATTTTATTTATATTATTTAATGCATACTTAATTTCATTGTGAGTAGAGTCAATACATTTTACATAAGAGGTAGGATCTTCTTGCAGCTTTTGCATATCACTCGTATCTATAGAAATAGGTTGAGGTAGAACGGGAGAGAGTTCCGGTGAAGCTACATGTGATATTGCTGGATATTTTTTGGGCCACGGTGGAGAATTGTTGGTAGTGGCGGGTGGTGATATATCCATAGTAGTGAGGGCGGTGTGTCCATCTTGCTGACTTGCTAATTTAAGCGAATCTTGATTTGCACATTGCTAAAAAGTACAATTATTGACGATTAAATATTTAATTAAAAAGCTAAATAAATGTAAATAAGTAAAATAAATAGAAAAATAACCTTTCCACATAATCTAGATCTAAAGATTGTTTTGATGCACTTTGGAAGCGGTTTATTGTTGCCTCTTAGCAATACATATATGTATGGATCTAGCGTATAATTAAGTAGCATCAATATATCAGCGACACCGAAAAAAATATTGTGAAGACGAGGTCGTTCTGCCGGTGGATTCAGTTGTGCAAGTACAATTGAGATCTATAATGAAAGCAAATGAGAAATATATAAGGATTAGGGATCTGACTTTAGCATTTAAAAAAAATATATCAATCAAAGACGAGTACCATCTGTGGCATCCAACAAATTATAAAGCAAATGGAGAGCGTTGCCATTAATTTGCTGAATGCTACTTCATCAGCAGTAGCCGTATTGTATACAATCGGTTCGTTTAAATTGGATGCAGCTAATGGTTTTCCTTTATTTGACGTTCTTGAAATCCTTCTAACAAGTAGTCGTTGATCTCCGCCTTTAGAGCTACTCTGAACCAACACACGAATCACAGCCAAGTTACACCAAACCAAGCAAACACAAAGTAGAGTACCTGTTGAAAAAAACACAAATTAGACGCATATTTTTTACATAATAAGAAAATCAAACATTCATACTTTCATACAAATAAATAAAATATATAAAGTTAATACCAAACGATAAGTAGACAAAGGCATATGCCATATCTACGGTGTCAGTGGCATCCCTGTACCGCAGACAACGGTACTGGGAAGCCTCTTGATCATAGTAAATCCCAAATCCCAGGAACGGAAGGCAAGTGAGTAGGGCAGCCCAGACCCACAGCACGATCAGTGCCTTCCGCACCACATAGTATGTCACATGCTGTAAACGAATGCAACACACATTTATATATTAAGAAAGAACCATTTTATGCGTAAAAACATGATGAGCAATTGATCTATAAAATAATTACTTTTTAAATACATTGATAATGTGATGTATGATTATAAGCATGTAATTTTATGAACATTTGTATTTAACGTTGGCGCTTTAATTTGTTTGAAATATATGTGTGTGAAAGGTTTGCTTAATTTTGGAACAAATTACTTAGAATAATATTTGAATATTTATAAATTGACCGATAAGAAGCAAGAAATCTTGAAAATAATTGCGTATAAGGCAACGATACAGCTTCAAATTCTTCGTAGGCCATAGTTTGCCTATCCCTGATCTAAACCATAAAAGCTTTTCCATATCACTATTCTGCGTAATTTGAGGGAAAGGTTTGTAACTCGAGAGATATATTAACAATGTTAACATACAAATAAAAAGACGTGCCAAGACTTTTAATTAAAAATAAAATCCCGTCTATATAGATACCAAAGTAAACATTTCCACTCAATGTATACGAATGATAATATTTGATATGTGATTGAAGAATTTCACAAATAGCAACGATATTTCAATAGTTAGTATATCATTTTGTCATTGAAAATATATGAGTAAACGTTGAAGTATGAATATGTGTGACCTAAGACAAGAAAATCAAATAAAGCGCTACCATATAAATACACACACGTAGCAATACAATAGGAAAATAATTATATTCTTCGGTGATTTGGAATGATTTGAAGAATGGCGTTAAATTGAACATATCAAAATAAATGCCAGATTTAATACAAAATATATTTGTGTTAATGGTTTTTCTCATTCTGTGTATATTTTGTTGATGCCATATTAATATTTTGAGAATGTTGTTCGTAGTAAAAATATATTTGGTAGCGTTGTGCCAATGAGCAATAGTTTGAATGCTATAAATAAGTCATGTGCATATTTCGTGTTAATATTTGATTATTTATGCTATAAGATTAATTGAGTGTGTCTTATGGAATTCCTAGAATGTAATGTTAATCGATTTTCCACCATAAGGTCATTAGAGAACAGTTTGGGTTCCAAATTAAACAATTAATCAACGCCGGTGACTTTAGCTTAATATATCGTCTATCGTATTCCAATATACGTATAGTTATTAATGCAAATTAATAACAAATTGGAGATTTATTTTCGTTCATTAGCTCTTGTGCAAAAGCAAGAAGCAACTATTTACTATCATTGATTCTGTGGTATTTTTGGCGATGTTAATTTGCATACATTTACCACATCGTTTCAACCCCGTGGAAGGAATTTCCTCTGATACATTTTGTATTGAAAGAGCGGCTATTTAATCACAATTCAAATGGGAAAATTGCAACATATTTGTTTGGAATTTATGATTGACATGCAATTATAAACTACTCAGCAAAAACCTATTGAGGGTTGAATGCACGAGGGTTTCGTAATACCTCACAATAAGCCGATTAATGGAAAGTGTAAAATTAGGTCACAAATCGAACTGTTAATGGTCTTCTTTAACACAATAAACGTGGAGGGATGTACAGAAAATAGTTTATAACTATTATAATTAAAACTATTGTTTGGAAATTGATACATAGACTTGTATCTATAATAGGGCCGGATAATAAACTTCCAATATATTTTAAATACAACTTAAGGGTTGTATGTAATTTCCCATAGTTATTAAAGTATATTTAGTTCAAAACCAATTCTGCAGAATAATCTATTTCTTGATTATATTTGTAATATGATTGGAACGCAATTAAATTTATTTATAAACAAATTATGGTTTCTAAAAGAACATATATGCATCTATATAAAAGAAAAGTGAGAAATAATTATGGAATAAATCTTCCACGTTTCCATGAAAAGGATTTTTCATTCCGGCACTTTCTGTATTGTAAGGAATTTGTTGAATTGAATTGTTTGTCTGTTATTTTGGAGTTTCACTTCTATATGGTACGGAAGGCAGCAACATTATTTGTGTAATTATTCCTACAAAGCTGATTTTTTCTCATTTTTGAAGCCTGTATAAATATTATATACATGTCTTGTACCTACATGACAGAAACTATGTTGTAACTTGCTTAGATAAATATTATATGCACTTAATATTGCAATGCTTTGAATATTGCAATACCTCAATCAAGCTCCCACGCTACAACTTTAACCACGTCTACCGAAGCTCTAGTCACTTTGTATCGAAAGCAGACGACATTTATATAACAATAATTAATGCAAACTGCTTGTAGATAAAAAATCAGCTTTGTAGATTTTAATTAAATACATTATTCATGTTATTATTTTTTTTTATTAATGTCTGCAACGTTGAAAGCTTAGTAGACTGTAACTTTTTGTAATTTACATTGTATAAAAACTGACTGAAACAAAAATTAGCTTTGTAGAAATTGATGCAAAATTTAGGTCGCTGTCCTTCGTACTAATAGGCGCGGTAAGCCAAATAGGCTTGAACGTCACAAAAATTGAAGCTTCAAGCGGCAATTGGTCGGAAAGAGAGGGACAATTGCTTCTACTCGCTCCGTCTCCGTCGCACACACACGTACATACTGCACTAGTAGTGAGCCTATTTTATTATATATTACACAATACACAGCCACATATTTTAGTTAATAGTTTTTCTATCAACAAATGAAAAAAAGCAATGCATAAAATCAACTTTTCTCAGGAGTACGGCTTCAAGTGTTCAATTATAAATGATAAAAGCGCCGAAACAATTGGATGCTTGATCCTGAATTGAAGTCGATTGACAATTTGGTGCAGTGAGTGGTTATGGAAAAGCAAGAACTTGCCAGGATCTTAAGTTGATATTAACCCATGGAATGTTAAATTTTAAAATCAGTTCAAAATGTACATTTAAAGATTTGCGACTCTATCTTACTTCATTAATTGTCTCAGTATTTACATTTTCTGAAGTAGAAAACCAGGATAGGCTTGGATCGAGACAATCAATCGGAATCACTATAACAACATTTGGTCTCTCTAAGAACAACCCCTATTATATTGACATATTGGGAAATATGTAAGATACAGATGAAGCATCAAGATGATTTCCTCTTTGACCGTAATACTAGATGTGTTTTTTTATGGACAAGAATTTCCTTGGCCCCGTTGATTTGAAACATTTCAAGGAAGTCAACAAGGGTCGCCAGCCCTAACGCGACTTATCAATTATGGTGGCAATCGACAGGGCGTTTAGTCACCACTTATTTTATGTAGGTAAATGGAACAATGTGTTGACATTGATTGAGTTTTCAGTCTGCAACCAGTATCTAGGATTACGTATTTGCTATATTGCGAGCGGCCAAATTGAAACTATGCCCGACTGGGTTTTATCATCTCCACCTGGGGAAATTCTTATATGCGAAAACCCTCCTGAAACCATAAGTGTCCTATAAATTCTGAGAATTTACGTGTGAGCCGACGCGTAATGCGTTTATTTCATTCCCAGAAAATCGCGAGGAATAGATTCTTGCCAGGGAAGCTTTTAAGGATTTTTTTTAAGCGGATCGTTTCATATTGGAAATCATTTGTTATGTTAGTGAAAGTCTATAAATCAGCTCGTAAATATCAAATGGATTAGATTTGTGTAATATTTTTAGGATGGATAAATCTGGGTCATCCAGAGAAATGTTAGAAGCGCCAGACGACGCAAAAACAAGGTCAAGTATGCATCAGTCGATCAAAGAAATTTATTTTCGCGAACATAATAAATGCGAATCTTTGCTGGTGATTCATGTTTTCAAATATTCAGCATCATCATACATCAGATATCAACACGATAAGGCTGATCTTATTTACATACTATATTGTTTTTGGGAAAGTGATTGAATTAGTAATCGGCAGGACAAATAACAAGGCGAATGGACGAAAGATGGAAGAATGTCTTAAGCGAAAAACGAATTGGGATATCAGAAGTTTGGAAACGCTCGGGAATACTTCGTGAAATAACTTAATATAACTCACAATTTATTGATATTAAAAATATGCATATGTGCATATTGTTACCTTTAACATAATCGCATAATATAAACATTTAAATGATAACATAAACTGAGTTTAAAAAAAATGTCCACCTTTGGAATGTTTTACTGCAATGCAAATTTTTGGCTTTCTTTGTAACAATTTGAAGCATGCTTCGGATCATTATATTGCTGGAATGTAAATTTTCACCTCAAAAATATCCCCACATCATTACATTTTTACTTTCGTATTTAATTGTAGGCACTGGGGGAAAATATTTAAATTTGGATCCATATGAATTCAAGCGACTTTTCATTGTAGACACGTTAGATAATCTGCTTTTATTCAATTTTGCAGACAATTGCAGAGTTATAAGACGATGATAATATTATGAATTTATCCCTCGGCATCCGTAGTAAAATTTTGGGCGATCCGGTATTTTTTTGTCGTTCAAATTCCTAGTGTCCTAATGATATAATGCACCCCCTTGATGGAAATCTTCATATTTTTTAGCAATCTCTCCGATTGAAAAGACTTTATTTTGTAGTAAAATAATACAAGTGCAAATCGCAATAATTGATTTGGCTGATTTTGTCATTTTTAATTTAAATAAAAAATCATCTTGTAAACTTCAGAAGGTATTTGTGACGTGTCTAATTTTTTACAGTGTTGATTCGTTATAAAAATGCGCTGAAATAATCAATAAACAAAGTAAATTATGTTTTGTGCAAATTGGATTTATGAGACAATAAAACAAAACCCCAAAGTCCATCACCTGGCTTGGCGATCACATATTTAAAAACATATATACGCCATGAAAAACCATGTCAAAAATTATTGGCAATGGAACTATGAAAGGGATTGCTAAAGGCCTACCTCAAATTTATTTTTTCTATGCTCATGGAAGTGCTTCCACACGCCCTAAATAAGCATTCTTTATGAAATTTGACATACACATATATATTTAATTTTTTTGTTGAAAATCACCTGTTCAGGACTTAGAACTTCCGTGGAGAAGAATGTCATCGCTTATGCATCGACATACGTGGCTCCACAAGCTCTTTGTCAAATTTTAAAAAATATTTTTATATTCAGTAAAGATCGCCTAGTCAACACACTTAATATCAACATTTTATATTCAATATTTTTCGCACAAAAAAAATATTAAAAAACCGATCACTTTTAGGCCCAACAAGGCAGAAACATCCGTCAATATTAAGCGCATGAAGAGGCAAATGACTTAAATATTTTAGATATCCCATTAATGGATATTGAAGAGGTTCTAATCCTACTATTTTATTTCTATTAGAATTGTTTAATATATGATGCAATTATGTCTTAATCATAGAAAAGAGTATCTTTTTAATTTAAGTTTGATTAGCTTTATCATTCTATACAAAGAAAAAACAAACAAAAATGTTTATATATACATTTTTCATCTAAATGAAAACTTATTCCAGTCGAAAGCTCTCGGATTATTTCTGTCTGGAGTCTATTCGAAGTTTGAATTAACGTATTTAAACTTGAAGCGGCATCAATTTGAAGATTTTATCTATGAGACTTTTTCATTTTTGGGATCCAATTTACACCCAAACACAAGATGTTTTAATGAAAAACGAATAAAAATATTCATATTGACACGATATTTGATAGCCGTGTCAAATGCAGAAATAGTATCAACAATGAGACTAAAATTCGACACTTGAATAGTAAATTTTATTTCAGATCGAATAACTCTGGGAATTTTGACTTTATAAACTTTGTCATAGAATCCCTTTTTTACAAAAAAAAGCCTCCGTTGAATGTATATAGTAAAAACATAAGTCTTTACAAGACTCCTTGGAGAAAACCGCGATGTATTCAAGAGATTTGAGGTCAAAAAACGTACATTCTAATAGAGCAGGCACGTCCAACTGTCTTGCGTAGGTCGTATATCTTCCGACGACATCGACTTGTTTAATGTCAATTTTTTTTATCGAAAAAGGCTTATGAATGCCAAGTTATTCTATTTGAAAAATACTTTTCATCTGCAATTTAAAATTTTGAACAAATTTTGCTATATTGACTTGAATAAGAATGTAAAACTAGTTAATAATATTTGATGATTTGTGTTTTTGCTGCATGTAAAAAGTTGAAGCGATGAAACGCACATATTTGTGCACACGGTATTCATAGGGTTGAACATGTGCAGACTTTAGCAAAATAAAATTTACTTAAACAAAATAAGCTTCATCATCTTAAATGGTCTTTTACTTGCTTTAATTTTAGTGGCCACTATGAGAGAACTTCAGCCACTAAGTTAATGATGATAAGCATATCGCCATTTCCATCTGTTTTGGGCCTCCTCCGTTCAAGTGTCCAGGTCCAGATAAGTGGCGTCTTTTTCTATCGGATTAATCCAGCATAGTCGAGGCCTTCCGACGAGTCTGATGCCATTCGGTTTAAAATGGTTTCGGACGAAGCTAATAACTGCCACATCGCCGTACATGTCCATGACCTCTCGATTGGACCTCATGATTCTGAAATCTGGGAGAGTCACGGAGAGGAGACGGTCACATATTTCTCAAATGTTCCTATCGAACCTCTCGAGGCGCATCGCATCACCAATGGTCATGAACCATACTTCACCTCCGTAAGCCTCTAACGACCAAATCATTGTTTTATACATTTTAATTTTAGGCTAAGCCAATAGTGATTTGTCTCCTAGTATATTTTTCAGACCATGATAGCACCGATTACCCTAATAAATCCTGGAAATTATTTTATTATACATTAAGTTTTGCTCTGTGAGGATAGATCCTAAATATTTAAACTTCTGGATCCCGGAGATTGTTTAATTAGATATTAATGTTGATTTGAGTTTTAGAAAGTGTCTAGAGTCTAGACGCTACATTGCTTCCGTGATCGTACAGACAATAGAAAATGGCGCAAAAAGCCCTAAAAGAGGGCGGAGTGGCCACAAGGTTTGTATGTCCAATCGGTCCGCTTTTCGGACCGCTGATATGACAAATGTGCATCTCGCGTGTCAAATCTGAATATACACAATGATTGGGTGGATTGTTAAAATTGAACAATCGGTCGAAAATATTGTTGTCTTTATTTAATTGCGAGCTTTTGCCGGTTGGGTAGGCCCAATGTTTAAGCGACAACGAAGAAAGAGGGATTATAAAACGGACAGAGTCAATCAGTGTTGGTTCATGTAAAGTAGAACGGTCGAGTAAATTAAAAACCATGTGCGACTTTCGACCGGTCGTCGGTATTTTGCGTTTTGCACCCCAAGTCCAATTGCGCCCGTGGCGGGCGTCTGCTTTGTCACACCCTTGTTACGGCCCTGATCTTGTATTCCATGCTAAATGCACCCTTAATGGTTTCTTCTGCATGTTGTCAAGTTTTAAAATAACGTCGACATTTAGAGTCAATATAAGACTTTCAGCCGGCTGACTCCGCTCCAGCAGAATGATAAATTATCCGCTTCTTCCTATCGGGAAACGAAACTGTCATGTTGCTTGAACTGCTGCTAATTCACACAATACGAGCTATTCATTTATAAACATTGTGGCTCTCAAATACTATTTTTATTTGGGGATAACAATATGAGTGCAGCAATATTTTCTAGTTCGTAGAACTCGTTCTGTGGCTTTGTCGATTCTTCATAATCCTTTTGGGTAGAAAATGTAATTGGAAAAAAAACACCCAGTGATAAATTAACTACCGTAAATAAAGGCAGACTTGTAAAATACTTTTTCATTATATATTAACGTGGTAAAATCAATATTTTACCCATCTCAGCAATTAATAAATTTGTGAGATCGGAAATATTTTGTCGTCTCGATTCAGAGTCGTCTGATTGTGCTGTGTATTGTGTAATATTTAATAAAATAGGCTTGCTACTGATGTAGTAGTTGCTTTGTGTTACATCTAGACACACACACACACACACACACATAGAGACGCTACGCGCATGCGTTGGATGCGCGTAGCGTCTCTATGATGTATGCGATGAATACGGATCCACTACAAACGATTCTCCCTTTCTTTCCGACCAATTGCCGCTTGGAGTTTCATTTTTCGTGACGTTCAAACATATATGTCCTATAGTGCCAATACGAATTTTGCTTCAAAAATTAAATAATACCCAATCAATAAACAATATCATCAACTATTATATAGTATTTTGATTGTTTGAAAATTTGATATGCCTGCTTGAAAGATCTAAACCGTGACAGTGAATTAATTGTTTCCTAGTTGATGCCAGACAAAATAAAAAATATATTAGTGTGACCGGTGAGGAATCGGGTTACAAAATCAGAATCGTAAACCTATTTTGCATTTCATTGTTTACCAGATGTGGCATCCGATTTGCATTGAAATGTAAGGAAAAGTCTTGCAGTATTCCAGAAATATCTAAAACAGGCTAACCAACATAACCTATATTGTACGAAATACATTTATTAAACAATCGTACGACACAATGAGAAACAATAGAATGACGATATTAGTTTGAATTTATTTTAATAGAATCAATTTAAATTTATATTTCAACCCTTATCCGATAAGCTGAAAATTTAACATTTAATTATTCATCGATGAAAATGAACGTTAATGGATTTTAAGACTGCTTGACTTTAAAATACGAATGGAGTGCTAAATTATTTTACGCACAAATACGTTCTGATATTCCAACACTTGATTATGTACATTTTTTAACAATATTTTCATTAAACGTTATTTAAAAAAAAATAATTCGTATCGAATGTAATATTATTTTTCGTTTGTTCGTACAGAGTTGGAGGTCTAATTTGATGATGGGCATAAATCAGGTTTACGAGAGTAAAGAAACCGAGATGGAAGGTCGTAACCTATATCAAGGTGAAAGAAAAATTACTCTCCATCAAACAAGAATCGTGTGGCCACTACCTTAATTAAGTACTTTTTTAAAGCCTAAAAACACGAAAAAGTTTCTTATATTAGTATTGAGGTAATAACAAAAATATAAATTATTGAATTTGAAATGGTTGACCAGTTTGCCAGTAGATGGCATGACAAACGATTTGGCCAATGCATTCAATTTATTGACCATTATTTAGCGCATGCACAAGTGATTAACGAATTTTAATAATACGCTTAATGATAACTGAAAATAAAATAAAATAATGTTAATACAGTCAAAACATAAAATATTTCAAACTAACTTTTTCATCAATGAAGCAATTATAAAAATATATTTTTACAAATAGAATATTTTATGATCTTAAGATTATTTTAAGACCTTTCTCACATCGTAAATAAAGACCATGACGAAGAACTAGTCTTTCCATTATTTCCTAATTGTTTTGTTCTTCCTCAATGGATTTCGATCTCAAGCTACCCCAGTGTAGGTTATACATTTTGAAAAATATGTGCGAGGCGAGGAGCGGCTCGGGGACTTTTTAAGTATGGGGGCCCTTACCCTCACGCAACAGTATCAAAAGGGCGTCGAATTGATTTTATTGAAATAAAAATATTTTTGACGTAGATACGAATTTCCCATCGGAGAATTTTCGAAGTTTACCGGCGTACACATTTTCTTCATAGCCCAAAGTTGACCGACCGAGAAATGAAAAGCCAATTTTCATCCTTTTTCGTTTCGTCGGTCGCTATCAGTAAATTTGATCACGCAATATGAAATGTGGTCTAAGAATATCAATTAAATTCTGACAATGGAGATCGAGTACGTGTTCCTGGAATATTCACAATAGAATTCGTCTCGTTTAAAATTCCGCTTTAACTTCCATTATGAGTTGATTGTAAATGTCATAACAAGCAGACGCCGAGCGGATATTGATGACTAATGTGAAAATAATAGCAGTTTAAGCCCTGGAAAGTGAATAATGTGCAATCATTAAACACATTGTTGCTTTTCAGGCAGTCATAATACACGTCGTATTTGAGACGTCAAATTAAATTTTATTGTTTCGACCGCTTTTTATTAAATGCGAAAAAAAGTAAAATATTGTTTCTGATTATGGTCGCTAAAAATGTTGTTAAGTTTATCTAAGGATAGCAATGAAAAAAAAAACTTGACTGACAGGTAGGGATATATTTGAATAGAGTAGCAGATGTTAATCTAAATTTAATTTGATATGTCAGCATTGATTGAATTAGAGCAGACGAATCGCAAAAATATATTAAAGCTTATAAATTTTATTGCGTCAAATTTAAACCCATGGGAAAAATATTTCATAAATCATTTATGCACACATTAAGGTCATTTTCAGTCCCTTGAATTGTATTTGTATCAGGTCGCGCCTATGGGAATTCTCAGCTTACACAATAATCTCATACGAAGATAAATCTAACGCATAAATTACAGAATCAAGGATACGTTATCATTCGACAGTGGGCTTTGAATTACATCCCCGAAATTTATCCTCGATAAAAGATTAGCTTATTTATATATATATATATATAAATACGATACTGGCACGATAATTTTGTGAAAAAAAAATCAACAATATATTTATAGAAATAACCTCACTTTCGAACGATAATGACAGATAGGTCGAATTGGTCATAACAAATTTCATGACGACCATTTGACAACCATCGACAATAACACTATAATTAATTTTACAGTGAGTTTATTTAGTATATATAAAAGGTGTTGCTTTGAAATGGATAGAATAATTACAATTAAGAATGAAGCTATGAGGGCAAAATTGCAGATGGGTAATTGATTGAAGTTATTATGCACAGCACAAAGAAACTATTATTTATTCGTGTTACGTGAGAAGCTGATATTTGTTTTGCCCCAACAAAGGACATTAACGACAAAAGGTATTATAGTAAAAAGTAATCTATTTATGTTATAGATTTTCATGTCTTTGTTTCGTTTTAGTGCTAATTTTGGACCGTGGATTTCTTTCAGCACACAAAAGCATCGAATTTAAATTCTAAAAAAAAAAAAATCAATGCAAAAATAATTAAGTATGCATTATTAAAAGATGAGTCGTAATTTTGCGGAAGAATGTTTTGGTTTATAAATGTAGTTCTATTTTAAATTTAATTGGGGTGTATTTTAAAAGATGAAAAGCAGAAGCCATTAAAAATCCAACCGTTCAATTTTATTCAATTCGTTTCGATACACTTCAGGCTTAAAAGGAATACCGGCTAAATGGTAAACATGTCTAATTTTAAAATTCACTGGCGAAAAATACATTTTACATAATAATATCTATTTATGTTATATAATCTTGTCTATACATAAATTATGATTTTATAGTGCAAAGATTTCAAAGCTAAAAGGATCGATTGATTACTATTGTCTTAAGACATCTTGTCCGTTACGACTGTATACAGTCAGTAAAAGAGGAATGGTCGCTAAGCGGGGGAGATTTTTTATTACGTTCCAAGCATGATTCGCTTAGGATAAAATGATTGATTTTTTTTTAGATATGAGAGAACGCACTATATTTAATTAATTGTATCAGTATTTAATTATTAAGAAACAGTAATTCAGTCTAAACTTGCATCAATACGATTTTTTACAATATCCAGTCCAGGGTCTAACACTAGGTCATTCCTATACTACATACACCTAATGATCTGATAAAAGATAAGAATGAAAAATATTATATGCATTCACGAATTACTTTAAAATCTCAAATCCAATAAAAATGTACGTTAGTAATATAACTGATTACTTAGATATGTGCTTTGGGATTAAAAATATCAAATAAAAAGCATTTATCAACTGTTCATATTTAGAAAAGAATTAAAAGCAATATTTTTTCCCAAAACTGAATAAAAGAACGTATTTTTTCAAGATAAAATATAAGAATGTGGTTTAAAAATGCTCGCATCGATAAACGGTAGTTCTTGAGCTTGAAGGCCAGCATTTTGAAAATTGTTCCTCAAGAAGGTCTAATGCTGTTTTTCTTATTGTGGCTTCATAATATAGCATCTCTTTAAATCCCAGCGGTATTTAAATATTTTCAGCCTCCATATAATGAGGATTTATGTTTTTAAGCAACGCGAAACTGTACTGTTCAAAAGGAAGTCTTTCATAAATATAATATACAACAATTGTTCGCATAAATATAAGGAAAATGTGTTTTTTTAGCAACTCTCGAAATGCTTTTATGTATGTCGGCTTTTCCCTTAATTAAAAAATTCCACGTGGGCGAAGTTATTACTGACGAAGGCTCAACAATATGATACTTCAATTTTGAAAGCATTTTACTAATGGATGTCTTGGAATCAGGTGTATTTTCTGATTTAAATATTAAGCATGTGTATTAGGTATGGTAAATATAAATCCTTTATTCTTATCATAGAGATTAGACTTTTTAAGACAATTAAGCTTAGTTGTTCATGGTCAATTGATTTAATAATCAAAGAATTTAGGTTCTGCATGAACTGTCACTAACCGCACTAGAATCACTAGTTGCCAGAGCCGTAACGAGGGTATGAAGAGCCCGTAGCAAGTACTTTCATAATCGTATAGATCATAGAAAGCCCCAGGTGCGTACTTATCCCCGAAAATGCGGTAAAAAGCCCGAGGACAGAGAGGCCACTAGATCTGTAAGTCCAAGCGGTTCGCTTTTCGGACCACTGACATGACGAATGAGCGCCTCGCGATCGGACGCCATACCCGAACATGTCTACAGAACGATTACGAACTCTCATTACAAAACGAAGATGTCAGAAGAAGATTAATCGGGTGGATTGTTTGAATTTTACAATTGGTCGAAAATATTATTGCCTTTATTTTATTGCAGGCTTATGCCAACTAGGTTGGCCCAATGTTTAGGCGATGAGGAAGATAAGTATATCAGTATATATTATAAAAACGGACAATCAATCAGTGTTGATTCATGTAAAGTAGAATGGTCAAGTAAAATAAAAACCACGTGCAACTCTCGACTGGGTCGGTATTCTGCGTTTTGCGCTCCAACCCAATTGCGCCTGTGGCGAGCGCCTGCTTTACCACTCCCTTGTTAAGGCCCTGCTAGTCGCTAACCACACTTCATACTTGGACTCTTATTCAAGTATGAAATCGACTCGTTTTTATGGTGAATAGTGATTTGCGATTTAAAGTGGATACTGCACGATAGTCCTACATAAAAAAATCAATGCCTTTCTCCGATCTCTGTGTATGGTAGGGTAGCACCAGAGTAATTGAACTTGAGTTCCTTGAACCTAATCAGCAAAATTAATGCACTTTTACTCCATCCACCTATTTTAGGATTTCAAATTTTATTCACAGCATTACAACAAAAAGATATTGTACCAAAAATAAGGCTAATCAAAAGCACTCAAGACATATTTCCTTTACAGCGTAGTGCCTAAAAATAATGGATTTATTCCAGTTATATCCAATATGATACTAATCATCTTTGGTCCTCTTGTGATTGCCGAAATGAAAAATGCAGTTCAGCGTGCAAATTGATTTGGAAATTGGATTTTTTCCAGGATTGGGGAAAAAAATCGGATGTATTCTCATTTCGTCGATTCGAAAAATAAGTGAACCACGCACTAAATAAATGGAAATCGGCCAACCTGAAGCTGAATAAGCTACATTTCAAAAACATATTTCCATCCGTAAGGATACATTAAATTTTATGCGAATAATAAAATTCGCCATGAGCATTCATTGTAGGATAGATCTGTTCGGAATAAAGAGGCCGGGAAAGATTTACCAAGTCGTTTTCTTGCACAAACAAACAATTTTCTAAGCTCAAAAATCATATTGAAATGATCTAAATTGTTGGAATTTAAATTTCATCGAGGCCATATAAACAAATGGAAAATAAAATGTGTAACCTGTTGAAAAGTTTTCCGTTCGTATTTTTCATAATTTGAGAAGTGAACTCTAAACAAAATGCAGAAATCGAGTTGAAGCATTTATGATGATCATTTTTGGCACTGTGTTATTAGAGGTCATTTGTTATGATATAAAAATATTTATTTTATTTTGAAATCATACAATGATGCATATTTTTTTTAGTCTCAAAGATGGTTTCTGAATGTTCCTAATTATTTTCGGGGCTTTCTTATACCTAAGAGCTGCACCTGAGATTTTTCTAATTTACTTTTTCAGATCCAAGTAATCAGGTTAAATCTTGAGCTGGATTTGAATCCTAGTCTTTATAACGAAAGTCCACATATTAAGATATTATATCAATGATGGTTTGCATATGTAGAAGTTTTGGGGGAGCATTTGAAGTCATTAGAGTGAAATTAAAATTTAGATCTTTAGTGTAAAAGTCGACACATTTATATGCATTCATTGCATGAAATATGTTGGAATTGTAATTTTCCTAAATTAAAAAAGCCATCTTCTCCATTCTTCAAAAGAAAACCTGACGTTTATGTCAATAATGAATAATGTGGACTATATAACACAGTATATAGATTGTTAGATCTGCTATATATCTGAAATTCTTACTACTTCTCTTTTTCTAGATGTAGTTTTTCCAGTAATTGAAGCAAAATACTGGCAATGTTATTAAAGACATCTATGCCAAACTTTATATAATATGACAACCATTGCTACATCATATATTCAACTCCTTAAAGAGGTAAGACACAGAGTTGTGTCCGAATTTCAGTGATTCAGAAATAGTATTCTTATAAGAAACAGAGAGAACTAGAGAGAAACAGAGATGGAGAGAATATCTTGCGTACATCGTACGATTGTTTAGATCGTCAATCCAAATTTATCGAATAATAATGATATGTGAATGATATAATGAATTGATTTCAAGTGTATTATTTACGTTTACTTAAAGAAATTATCGAATATTGTGTGCTATCGACAGTGTTTATTTATTTATGTACAAGCTTCATACACGCTGCGACGGTCCTGACAGATAAGTGGATTTGTATGGATGATAAGTGGCGGATATACAAATATATCATCTAAGTTTATGATTTATTAAATTAGCTCACATGAATGTTTTTGAAATTATGACATGTATATTTCGTGCATTTGTCAGATCATTAAATCTGAAATTTAATTTCAAAAATGTAGTCTCGAAAGATCGACTATTATAGTACGGCGACTCGATTAATTACTATTGAGCGAATAAACCAAATATACAACTTGTCCCATCCCAAGGACATCCTCATCCTGAATAGGAACAATTGTCAATAACCAAACTGAATGGGCAAGAACCGGACAATCTTCGAATAACAAGTGCTCCGAGGCGCATTGACAATTCAGTGGATCGGTCAATCTATATGAGGTAGTAAAATCAGCATACAAATGTAATTAAGTACCATTCTTAAGCACACAACAATGGTCGATTTGCTTACTAATATCCTGACTCACAAAATAGACACCAACTGGCTATAACAATTAGTATTCCGCCATCGATACAAAAACAAATTGTTAAAATAATTGCGCGAATCGTGCCATACACAGCGCAACGAAAGAGATCATTCAAAAGATAATAGATTATTTCTATCACAAGTGTAGCAGAAAATAATTTAAACGACCGCGGATGACCATTTAAAAATGGCGAATTGTTCAATAATTTAAATATAGTAATGCGACAAAGTATATTGGTTTTATATTTGAACAATTCGGAGACCGTTGAAAATGGCAGCGATGAAAATAAATAATATCCATGCGCTTTAAATGGTAGTATTGCGACATAAATATTGAATTATTTAATAATAAACGACAGGTTAATAATCAAAGCGGGACCAAATTGCATTTTAAAAATATATTTATGCGTCATTTTCTTTGAATAAGGGTGAGACGGTGAAATAAAAAAGCACTGGCGAAAAGTTTAAATCTATGATTTTCTTCTACTATTATAAGGCATTAAATTTGTATATAATTAACTGGTTGTAAAGCGTAACGCTTTAAATATAAAGTGTATTCTTGTAATTATTATACATTTTAAGCATAAATTTAAAATGAATTAAAGAAATTGTACGAAATATATAAAAGCACATTAAAGATGTTCAAAGGAATAGCATTAGCGCATGCGTGCTTTATATATTCCAGTGGGATATCTCAGGTAGCGACGGTTTCGGTTGTGAATTTTAACGACGCAAAGCTTATTTGACTCCAGCATACTTATTTGGCGTAATTTTTGCAAATCATCAAGGATTTAATTTTATTTCAATCGAGTAATATTTAATAAATTCATATATAAATATAAATTGGTGTTCGTTAACAAAAGTTCAAAAAAATCGCTAAGGGAATGATGGTGAACGTCAAAATTTGAATGCCATCACTTAACCTCAAATTATTAATTATGGCGATTCATTTGTTTCGTTTTTAAATCCACATTATGTTTTAGTTATTGCTTGTTTTTTAAATGTGATTTAATCATATTGAAGGGGGCTGATTTTGGCATAGTAGCCCATTTAATCTACTGAAGAGCAAATGTTTACGGTTTATGTTGGATTTTATCGAGTACTATGTCCTCTTGTCTTTATGTCTGTGACAAACTTTGTCACAAACAGTTGACCCTTCAGCTGAACGAGCAAAGAGTGAACATCAAGAGTGAATTTCAAGTGTTTTCGGTCCTTGAATTTGATTATCATCCAAATATACAACCTGCAATGCATAAGATAACATGATTGATACAATGTTTTAACCTTTCATTGAATTTTCATTTGTATATTATTATAATTTTTTTCGCTTATGTTGCTCTCAAAAATTCTTCTGGGGAAAATCTGATAAATTGTGGAATTTGGGTTCCGCTTATTTCCATATGAATAAATCTGGAATTTATTTAAATATCATTTGTGTAGTTTGTTCGTATAAAATGAACACAGTTCAAGGCCATCAAAATAGACCTCGATGCTATTGGATTACAAAACAATTGGTAAAAGTAAATCTCAGTACAGTTAATTTAACACCGATTGCTTGAGAAACCACACAGGGGATTGTGGTGGCTTGGAAGATTTATAGCAGAGATTTTAATACTGAGTACTTCGAGATTCACGTTTGTTCTTCGATGTCGAATCCGAGTTTGTTTGGGTTATTTGGGGATAATCTCGCAAATTTATTTATGTAGGAACATGAGCATTTCATGCATGATTTAGGTCAAGTGGTTCTATTGCATTTATTGATATTAGATTGCTCTTAAAATAGGTCATTGCAAAAATCTATAAAATGCTTGGCATTATATTCGCTTTAATTACATAGTGGTTACTTATGGAAATTAATTTATATATTAATGCTTTATTTATAGCAAGGATATCCGGTGGTAATTTCATTTTTATTATAATACTCAAAGAGATATAAAACAATAAAAGAAAGCATAAAAACCCCATATTACACACACATGAGACACCGCATCACACGCATAATAAAAATAATTTTATTAAACCAAGGTTGTTTGACAAAAACAATTATACGCTAAAAATAAGCACTTTTTATCAGTATCGAGACTCACTAATACGATGCACTCATTGTCAATATTTTTATGCATGATTGCTCGAAATATAATATTTAGGTCACATGACGAAGCGATCATTTATTCGAATATGGGTTGACATAAACGCCCTGTCAAAATATGTCCTTTTATCAGATTTGAATACCGTAACATGATCGGCAGGGCATTATTTTTGGCAATCCATCATCGTTCACTGAACGTCAAAATTCACATTATTTAAAAAAAAATGCGCCTATAAAACTTATGTGAGCGCGAAAGATTTATGTGAAAATAGAGACGTTAAAATATCATTTACACACGATGCGAAATTACTTTAGTCGAATTTGACGTTCGATGAAAAGAATTTGACATGGTCGTGTCGAAAATCGTTAAGATCGAAAACAGCGGCGTTAGACATTCCTTCGATCTGTCAAATTTCATCGATTGCGCCAATATATGCTAATTGATCAGGAAATTGCTCTATATGAATAATAAAATTGTTATTCATTACATTTGAATCAATAATATCAGTTTTTATTCATTACATCTTGATAAAAATGAAAGGCATTTAAAATATTCCTTTGCTTCGTTAAAAAATTCAAACGTCATAATAATCGCAATCGCTTAGGGAGAGACGGTGAACGTCAAATTATTCAAAGTTTAAAATATATTTTATATGGATAAAATAAAAGCGTGATGAATATTCTTGGGATTGTAATGTCACAATTAAATTATCCTTCAGCGAAATAGAAGTCATAATTGGGAGCAACGTCTGAAATATTTAAATGAAAGCCGTCCCGAAAAGGGGAGATTTATGTTAAACGCTTTTGGTCGAATCTATCTCTAATTGTTATTAATTTAATTTACCGTTATAATATTATGTGGTTTATCTAATCGGAGCTATTTGTATAATAAATTCAATTATTGAGTGGTAATGACACTTCATTATGGTCAATCGGGTTGAGTCATTCATCGCATTTGCATGCCGATATATAAGCAATGCAAATTTCAGGCATTGTTTGCTTGTTTGTCCAAAAATATTTTAAGACTTGGAATATATATGAAACTTGTTCGAATGTAGAATTCAGTCCCGGAACCATTTCGATTGGGAAGTTCATCGAACTTTTGTGGATCGGAAAGCGCAGAAAAATTCTTCGTTGTGAATGAAAATAAAAGGGAATAGAAGATGAAGAAGGTCGTACTTTTGCCGACTAACTTAATTCGACTGTTTTATGGACGAGAAGCAAACAAGTCATTTGGTGCTTTCCACAGAAATCCCCATTGTGACCTTATGTCGGAAAACTACCGAGAGAAGCTCTAATTTTGTACACTTTGTCCGCTCGATTTCTTCCTTTGAATCTCAAACAATAGCTGAGAACAAGATAAAATGGGTTTCTTGTCGCTTGGATAGTCCAATTAATGTCACAATACAATTTTAAAAATCTACGCATGATTTTCGATCAGGAATTTCTGAATTCTTTGATGGCAAAACCAAGTACCCGCAGGGACGTGATTAAATTTTTTTATGGCCGATTACCACTTGAGTATCCATTATTCAATTGAGAAGGTCCATCGGTAAAGCACTAGGACAAAAGCTCAGGTATTTCATATATTATATAAACCATCCAAATATATTACCATACATCTTAGCTCAAAAAGAGATCATAAATAATGGACACCCTACATTTGATTAAACGTATAAATTAGATCTGTTGTTGGTTTTAACATCAACAAACACATCCAAAATGTCAGGTTCATTATTTAGGCTAATATAGAGTGTGTGGGTGGTTAATACAAATGTTGTATTTTCATCCAATAAATTAATTAATCACCTAATAATACTTGATAAAATGGGTCATCCGATGAGTAATGTGACTTTTAGAGATATTCTTGGAATGAGACAAATATATTCTAATTTTAATCTATAATATAGTCCCATTTTCGGCTTAGGATGGAGATAAAAGCATTACGACTTTTTGTTAATGGATAAATCAATATCGCTTTGGACAACATATCTTATATTGAAACTTTTTCCAATAATGTGTTTTTGGATTGTATCAGATCTTCATTTTTTTCCGTGTGAGGTCGAGGATTGACCTTTTATCTTCAATGAATTATGTGAGTCGATCTGGGGGTTGACAGGACATTTGTGATGGTTTGGTTGTTCAATAGCAGAAATTCTCAATGTAAAAAGTTCATAATTCCAGTGGAAGCAAGATAGTATTTGAGGGGGTGTAATAACGAGAAATTAGTTATTTAAATTAATTAAAATCTTTAGGATAAAGAAATAATCAAGAAGAATGAGTAAGCATGTGTTTTGAATGCATTGAACCCTCTGGATACTAAGCAACAATATATCGTCGCAAAAAACATAATTACGATCTTCCAAAGTTTGAATTTCGCCAAAGATACCTAACTGAAGATGATCAAAATTAGATGATGATGAACCAGCTGACGATCCTATTGATTTGCGGACAAATCAAGCTCTTGAAATGCAATTTTAAAGCAATACCTCGCTGTATCTTCATACCATTTGCAATGATTTTATTATCAATTAAGACAAAATCTAAAAGAACCATTTGAAGTTTGCTGATACAAGTTCCAAATTGTATAATTTTACAATGAGCGGTAGACATCCCTGGTTCATAGGAGCTTGTAGTAGATAATTTCCTAAATAACCCGTTATGCTGCCGGCCTAATCTTCTTCAGGAATTCTTTTTTGGTCATATAATCGGTATCTCGTTCATGGTTCAATGACTATTCCATATTGTTTTATATAGTTAAACTACATTGATTTCAATGTCTGAGTTCCTTATAACTCTTGAAGAACCATGATTGAATGAACCATGAACCACGAAACATCAAATTCTGAAGAATGGTATGATGCTTATTATTTAATGAATTTAAGGATTTGATCATCATTTTTATTGAATCGGATCCGATAAGTCGTCCTCTGTGAAAACGTATTGATTCACTTGAACAAGGAAATATATGAATTTTATTAGAAGATATCCAAAATACGATTGAGGAGATGGAGAATCATTCCACTTAACGTTCACAATGTCCATTCGAATGTTAATACAAATCTAATAATAAAAAAAATAGTTAAGAGAGTCAATCTTGCTAGTTGCTAAATAATTAGTGTTTGATGGTGCTTTTTTTAAAATCTTTATGTCGCATAATTTGGGCTATTTAACTCGTTCGACGCTGCGTCCTCTAGATATGAACGACGGGCTTTCCCCAGCATAATTTTGGTGGATATTTTCTTCCTTCACTTAAATACGATTTTTAATGGAATTAGCGCATGCATTCCATTAAAGTTCCTGGAATTTTCTGATTTGACGATAAAAAAATCACTAATACGCTTGTCTCACTGTTACGTATTTCTATAACGACTTACAAATGTTGACACTACGAACGTCTTTCTATAATGCTATACAGATGACAACTGTAAATATCTTTCGTGATCGACTTCGAAACATGCATTCCTACCCTTGTTCGCATTTGTTTATCTTCACTTTGTTTTCGTTAGTTTGTCTAATGACAGAGTAATTGTTGAAGCCTATCGATCTAAGATAAACAACATCTGATTAGAAGATGTGCCATGTGTCGTCCTTGTTTATCCCGTGGGTTATAATATCTCATCGGCATTCCTTCTGTTTATGCTCCGACTATCGTGAGAAACAACACCGATTCATGTTGGGCGACGAGAGTGTTAATGTTTCGATGTATTTCGGAACAACTAGATGCATTAAAAAAAAGGAAATCGCATTGCAAATACCGTTTGAAGTTTAAGAGATTTTTTAAATTTAAAATAGCAAAATCAGTCGATGTGGCGCATTAAATCATTAAAAGACACGAGGAAATTAGAACTTTGCAGAACAAAAAAAGACCGAGCCGCCCAAAATTCACTACAGATGCTTAGAATAACTTCATTATATATTCTAAAGAAAATAGTAGTCTAACAGTTCCTCAATTGGCACAAAAATGGATGAAAGCCGATCATCTAATGTGTCGTTGTTTAATTGGATCAATTTTATAAAAATAAGATGCTTGTACTTCGGGATTACGTCGTTGAGAGTATTGGAGCACTTTTAAAAATAATTTACGTTTTTAGCTAGCGTTTAAAGCCTATTTAAAAGATGTTGTATTTGTAGGTATTCAATGAATAGGAAAATGTGGATTTAATTTCGAATATATAAATCGATTGAAGGGATTCAAAATTCTAGATTAAAAATGAAATAAAAATGCCACACATGTAAAATACAAAGGATCGTAAGATTTTAATGTTATTTGTCGCTCAGCTCTGAGTTTTTAGTGAGTTTTCCAAAGTTTTTCTATTTACTGTATCTTTAGCATTTCAGCATTAATTTTAATATTATCATTGAAATATCCTTTATGGAATGATTTTTTTATTTGGGGCAATCAAAAGGAATATGTCCCAACACACTTGGACTTAAAATAAATCAACCTAATGCGAAGTGAAAAACAGTTTTCCAGACGAAAAAAATGTATGTCTCCGTTAGATTTTGAGTAATAGCATCATATATTATTATTATCGACTTATTTTTATGAGGTGCTGTTATTCGACTAGCTAGGAATATTTACGAATAAATTTTTCCTAATGTAAGCCTCAAGTGGAAGATTATGCTAATCCGGCTTATTATTCGGGTTATCTTATATTATTGTTCCCATAAAAATATATATAAAATAAGAGAAGGTGAAAGACATGGTCATATGTAAATTTAAAACTTGCATTGCTTACACAACGTATAATTTCACAGGCGAAATGAGTAATGATGTACTTCAACAAATTGGCTGTGTTTCGTATGAATTATGCTCATACATGGACGAGACGTTTTTTGGCGTATTATAGCTTAAAGTTAAATTTAGATGCGAATTTGATATTTTTGGTCCATTAAAACGTGTCAACCGGCACGTAAGCCTTTTCTAGATAATTCGAAACAAGTCAGTGTTCTTGATAAATTGAGGTCGTTGAGGTAAATTTGAAACATTGGCTTCCTAAATGAATTAAATTCAATATGATAGATATTAAAAGGAACGCTTTTCACATATTTACATGGAAGAATCTAATCATGTAAGCTTGATGAAGTGTTTATAAATAATAAATCTGTAAGATATTTTTAAATGTTCTTTCATAAATAATATAAAATAATTCGGTATTAACTCTTTTAATGCCGACTGAAAAAAGCGAAGAATGGCGATTTGACCAATTAGACGTAATTTGATACTTACAAAATTCACAGCACAGATTTAAAGTATTCAAAGATAGTTAGACTCTTTTGTTGGGTGGAAATGTTGCCTGATTTAAATTAAAGATACTTTTGGTTATATACAAAAAAAACCAAAATCATTGGAACAAAAATATATGAATGACATATTGTCTTTTCCAAGATTGATTTGAAAAATGTTTTATAATGTAAAAAAGTATTGTGAAGGAAATAGAGTTTAAAATATTACATTATTGATTCTGGATAATGCTCCAGATCATCCTCGAAACTTAACCTCCCAACACTACAAGCATTCTACAGCTAATACTAACTTCAAAGTGCATTATTTAAGAATTACTTTTGACTAAGCAATTGAAGGCATTGAAAAAGATCAAACTTTGAGAGAAATTTGGAAAAACTATAACATCTTTCAATCAATTAAAAATATCTCGGAAGGATGGTCAAATGCAACATCACGTATGTATGGTATATAAATAAAACTATTAAAACATAACAATAATATCAATTTAGATAGAGAAAATGAAGTAGAAGAAGAAAGTAATATCGTTATACCATTTGCTCAAAAACTCAATCTGGAAGTTAACAGTGAAGACATAATTCAACTTATGTCTTCACTACACACGCTAATAAATCAAAATTTGATGGAGATCAACCCTTGTGTCAATAAGATGGTCCATTATGATTTTGCAATGAGTTTTTTTGATAGTAGTTATATATATAAATCTTACCAAATCACTTTGAGTCTATCCTTTTAATAGTTTTACAGGATTTAAAATTTTAAAAAATAATCGGAAACCTTGTGTTTCGAGAAAAAAGGATATTATAAAAATATTGTCAAACAATTAAAACTAATTTGTTCAAAAATGCGCACGCAATATTTTAATTTGAACGTTGAAATATAATTATGTATGTATAGATTATTGACGCGTTGCCATGGAAATGTTCACTATCTGTCAAAGCCCTCAGGCAGCCTTAACAACTTTCGTGATGGCCATGATCGTTATAATATAATCAGCAAACGGAAATTCGGATATTGTATTTATATCGCAATATTGCGTATTTAATGCGATATTATGTATCAAATTAAACGCATTCATACAAGTAATCCATTTTTGGTTCTATCCAAGTGTTCAAATATATTTTTTATGCATAAAAATAAAAACTATATATATTATAATATTGAGTATTTTATACAACATCAAAAAATATACGTATCGATGCCTCATTAAATTAATAAAATATTAATTTCATGCATCTATTGAATTATATTTTTATTTAAATTTATTGATATTTCCTTGCCACAATTTAATTTAAAAAATATATTTTTGAAACATTGTGTGGCTAGTATTGTTATTCGGTCTTAAAATGTAAGCACGACAGCATCTTCAGATGCAATAAAAACGTATTTAAAACAATATCACGGCGCTAGTCACGTAGACGAGTTGGCAAAGTCACCCCCTACTCTTACTACAACAACATATTGTCAACGACAATATATGGTAATGTTTTTATTTTTTGCGCTGTAAGCTCTCAATATTAATTTAATTCAATCAATTTAAATGCTTCACACGATTTATTAAATCTTATACAGGCACGAACGATGATCTTGTTGACAAAAGACATAAAACGAATTGTATTATTACGTCTTCGTTATGAGAATTTTAAATTGACATTTAACACGTTCGTCGCCCAGCATAAATCGATACGGCGTCTTTCAACATGAACGCTCGAAAATCGTTAAGTTATAGCGGTCATATTGTTAAAGCAATATCTGTCAAATGTATTGTTGTTTACAAATTATCAAATTTTATTTTCAAAATCTGTACTTCGTTCGAGAAATGTGTATCCTCGCCCCAATCGTCTTGCCGAGTCGAATATTCGATTTTTGGTGGCCAAATTCGATGTTATATATTTTATTTTTGTGTGGCGAATCTGCTAGCGAAAAATAATAGTGTACACGATGAACATATTATCAGTGTAAGGCCTGCTCAGAAATGGTTTTAAAAATATAATAATAATAAAAAATACGCACCAACGTTTGGACTGACTTGATAATTAAGGGGTCCAGGGATTAATTTGTTTGATGTCCAAAATGGGAATAAAAGAGAGTTTCTAGATAAAAAAAAGATTATATTTAACGATTGTTGTAGCAATATAGATGGTATTTAAGACGAAAGCGGGTAAACATGACAAAGAAATTTGGTGGGATTCTAAATAGGCTGGGGTAATAAAAACCACTGTTATCAGACCTCAATAAAGACGAAGAATACTTTTTAAATTGCCCGAATATACTTGTTTTATTAATTTGATTTCTAATGTGTTTTCTCAAATTACATGAAGTACCTTTGTTCAGAGTGATTTATTTATCTTGAATGTAATTAATTATCTTCCACAATAACGACTAGGGCGATTAAAATTCAGCTTTCAGCAAACTAGCAAGCTTCATGAGTGAGCTTAACACAATTAATCGATTGCGAAAATACAAGGAATTAAGGTGTTAAAAGTATAATCATCATAAATAACATTTAATTAATTTGCATAAATGTTCATTTTCGATATTGTATCTGCTTTTTTGCGATAAAAATAAACTCTTGCATTAAAATGTAGTGAAAAATGAAAGAAAAGTTTGAAACGAAATCATAGTGACATTTGAATAATAATATGAAAGCAACGATTGTTAATTGAGAAATATTTGCATATAGATGTAAAAATTCATCTTGCACTTTATAAGGGATGATGGCCAAATTCAGGAGAAGCAAATGATGAATTTCATAGCAGCTCAGCTTCTTATTCTCGATGAAGAACTATTATATTCAAATCCTTGTTAAAGTATTTATGATTCCTATTTAATCTGCATTGACATTATGACACTTCACCTCCTTTTCCACCTTTCAGTATATTTTTATCTTAGGCTTGTTAGCTAGATATAAGATTAAAAATCTGCTTATAACTTTTAGTTATAACAGTGTATTTCCAACAACTTGTAAAGTATGTAATCGAATGACTTTTAATCGCAAACGAGCGTGCTATTTTACAATTAAAAATCAACAGTTTAACAACTATAATTTATATTCAAAATATTTACTAAGCAACTTTATTTCCAAACTTCATTATTATGAGATCGTTTTTTTTGTACATCCTGAAACAATTCGATATCATATGGTTGGTAATTTTTCTTCGATCACTATTACTTTAGTTTAACTTTTAAATTACCCCTTAGAAAACCTCGTGCGCCTCTCCTGAGGGTCGCAATCAGGTGCTAAGGATTCATTGATTGCGGAAAGACCTTCGACACGGTAAATACGTTAGTGATAATTGGAACCCTAAACGGACGACGAATAGAAAACGAATACATATGTCGATCGGAGGAAAAGAGCATCTATATGTAGTTTCATAAGGAGGAAAATTAAGATTAAAATAAAAGTATTGAATTGATGAAATTTTGTTTTTGCGAAGACAAACAGGTAATTGACACGTCTGGAAATAAGTTCAAAGAGGTTGAGGAATGTAATTTTATGCTCGAATCATGTCTTTGAGATATAATACTATTATCACAACTTATATTAGCCTTCCATCTATGTTGTGCAATTGCAAATAATAAAAGACTTGAGTAGAGTGTAGTTGCCGGGGAAAAAAATCATATGAGATGATTTCCTCAATATATTATATAAGGTTATCCAAATGTGAGATCTAGATGTGTTTTTGTAATATTTTCTTGAGATGTGTGACATGTAGACACATCAATATGATTCAATTTTGGGCAAAAAAAAGTACGTCAACATTGATTGGTATCGCTTAGCATTAACATAACAACATTAGCATTAACAGCACCATCTTCGAAGAAATGAACATGTTAAGGGACGTTTCTACCTTATTGGGCCTAAAAGTGATCGATTTTTTAACATTTTTTTATGCGAAAAGTATTAAATATAGAATGTTGATATTTAGTGTGTTAACTGGGCGATCTTTATTGAATATAAACATATTTTTTTAAAGCTTGACAAAGTATGGTAGTGGGAATTGGGGGAGCCACGTATGTCGATGTGCGAGCGATGACATTCTTCATCACGGAAGTTCTAAGCCCTGAACGGGTAATTTGCAACAAAAAATTTAAACATATTATTACTTTGTATAATATTATTTATAGTTTGACTTATAATTAAGAAGAAATATTGAAAAATAAAAATATAGTGAGCGATCAAAGAAGAGTGTGTATTTTTATCAATATTTTTTGTAGTTTTTTGTTCATTAAATGAGCGCTTTTAAATATTTTTGGATAATTGTAGTCTATACGACGAAGACGTTTATTATACACATGTCTACCAAATTTTATAAATAATTCTCATCTAGGACGCGTGGGAGCACTTCCGTAAGTTTGGAAAAAATAGTTTCGAGAAAACGCGTTTAAAATTTCTCCCTCGTTTTTTCTTTTCGATACACAAAGATTTTTTTTTATCCAACAAGGTGTCATTTGAATTTTATATTTTAATCCATCTGGGTGAAGGATTCAAAAGATGTCTTTTCAATAGTGAATTCGAGTGATTCTAAAAACTGTTTGTATTACTTTCCAAGGAAGAGCACAGAAGAAAAAAAAATCAAACGAGTCTTTAAAAAAATCCAAGTTCCTGAATATGAATATGGAATATTTCGAAAACGTTAGATATTATTACGTCAATTAATAGAGTTGATGATGACGTCGATGTTACAGATATAAGGATTGATTGATTCGCAAAAACAACAATATTGATGTGAATTGATTTTTGCTCATCAAGAAGACGAATACCATTCGTTCTTTTCTCGAATTTCAATCGACGAAGGACAGATAAATATGCAAAATATCATATTAATATGTCTGGTTGATCGATTGTGTCTTTCAAAGTGAAAAACAATTTCGAGCTCGGATCAAATTGAAGATGATCAATTCGCCACCCACAGATTTGGTCGTCATTCTCCTCGAAATGCTGAGCTTCGGATAAGGCTCAATTTATTCCCGTTATGTACGGCTATCGAGCATCCATTCTAAATGGGTCAGATCAGTTTCCAATAAAAAATAACGATGTCTGCGATTTGAATACATTTAAAATATGCAGTGATGGACGGTTCTCTATTCCCGATGGGAATAAAACTCGAGCGTCCTTATAATTTCATTATTTACTCCATGTTTTCCGTCATACGTAGTAAATGAGTGAAGCTTTCGTACTTATCGTCCCCAAATACCAACGTGATCACAATGTCGAGTGTCGGGCAATGTCCAGGCTATGACCAGGCAAACTTCTAGATATTCACCCTCTATATGTTTTGCTGTCATCTCCGATTACAGGTGATTGATGAAGGTCGTCACCGACGATTATGTCGAAAAAGTATGTAAGAATAAACTCATCAACTCTAATTAACGCTAGGCGAGGTAATAGGACCTACTTTCGCCATTGCGATATGGTGCGTAGGATTAATTGGGAACAAAAATACAATATCTACAAGAGTACCATAATTGGTCGAATATATGCTTAAAAATTGACCCAGAACAACAAGTTAGGTGGTTTAATATAGATGTCTCTGCTTTATTATAATAGCGAGCGAACGACATTTGGCGGCTTACAAGCAATATGGTCTGGACCAAACACATTTTGTTTGCTTAAAATTATTTCCCATGATGTCATCCATCAAAAAAATCGTGTGAGCACTGTAGAAGTGAAACTTCTTAGCTCATAGGAAAAGTTGATTATATGCATTATATATTTTTTCATTTTTAATACATATTTGCCTTTTTTCCTGACTTAATATATTCGCTTTCTTTCGTTCTCTAAAGGCTAGCACTCTGTTTGTACTTGTCTATTTCACACAATGAAAATTGTTTGCTAAAAGATTAAGTTGTGTTTGTGTAATATATATAAAAAGTGCTAGTGGTTGCTATAAAGCAACCGCGCATAAGCGCGGCGCATGCGCACTATCATTTGATATGTATATGATCAAAAAATATTTCATCAAACGTACACATTTCAAATCTCTACAAAAATTGGCTCTTTAAATTGCTTTTCGCATAATTACAAAATATAAGCACAGTGTAGATAATACTATTTATTTTTCTAACGTCAGTCTATTACGTTGTATTTTCTATTTTTACTTCCATCAGCAACCATTCTAAAATATATAGATGTGTATTGAACAAAGCGTGTCATTCCAAAGGTGGAATGTGCAGTTATTAATATTACAATACAAAAGAAGAAAAATTAAAGGGATGATAGTAGGAGCTGGGGTGGTATGCATTGGGAGTCGTAAAATGAAGGCTTAAAATCTCAGTTACAAGTTGATAAATAAACTACATTTGAGAGCGGTATTATTGATGGATTACGATAAATAGGATCTAATCTTTGATAGTGAATTAAATAGGATTAATAAATAGTTTAGCTTTTCAATTGTATATTATAGAGGAGTGGAATACTTCAGAACGTATTATTTTTGGATAAAAAGATATTCATGATATAACGTGTTTAATTATAGAGGAGGGATTAATCAATAATTTGGAAAAGAGCTCTTTGGAAAAGAGCAGAAAGATCTATTCGCATCATGTGTCGACTTACTTGATAATGAAGATTTTCTTCAATTGAAGGTCTTATACATTAATTGCAATTGCAATTTGCAATGCAGCATTTAGCATTTTAATCAATAACCAGAAGATAAGAAATTATCGATGGACATACAGACAACAGACCCACAAACATTTTGTCAATATAATACTTTCATGAACAGGGCGAAAAATTAAATTAAAGTAAATCGTAAATCATTCAGATTTAATATAGATGTCATACGAATTTATTTAAAATCGATCCTCTAAAATTTAATCCTAATCCAAAGAATTCAGCATACAGAATGCACTCACTTAACGGATGCACCATGTTGGCGCATATTGGTCTGGTTAAGGTAAACAAAGCATAGCAACCGTCTATGTACTCGCCAAGTTTTCAGTCTTCGGTAAACTATGCCAGGAAGCGGTAACACACAAATAACACAGACGTCATCACTTCAATTTATACCACAGCAACAGCAGGGACAACAGCAAAACATCGAAAACGTATTCGAGTCAATTTAAAATTCTAGGTTTGGCCTCCATCACATCGTTTATAATTGTGGGTTGTGTAAAATGTTTGCTGGTACATAAACCACAGCAACCGCCGAACACTTCGGCATCAGAAATGCAAGAGAAGCGATAGAAATCGAAAAACGAAGAAATTCCGCAATCATCGGACGAGACGTCGGCATACCCAGAACATGGCCACCATTTTCATCGAAAAAAATCTGAAAATGCAAACCGTATCCAATGGTACATAGCATGACATGGCCTAGCATCGCACATTGGCAGCACTGGATGGAGAATGCTCACAAAGAGCATCACCAAGGCGCTTGCAGTTATTCCGCGTCCATGAGTCCGATAGGAGATTCGAAATATCGGAAATAGGTACATTTGAATTCTTAATGTACTTCTCAAATAATTACTAAGCACGATCGTATGCCAGTTTTTCAGCGTAATTAAAAACATATAAAATCATTCCAACTGAATAAAAATACAACTTTATTTCTTTAAATGTGACATTGCAACGTTTGCCGGATACTCGTTAGTATTAAATAAAAATATAGAGAATGGTAGAGCGTTGAACGTTAATGTTAAATGGGCATTAAATGGGTATTATGGACGTTAAACAATTTTAAGCCGATAGGGATTTAGAAGCAAAATGCGATGATGAAGATTGGCATTTACTTATCTTCTTAAAATAAAAATAAGCACAAAAATATTTGTATTGTACGAAAATAAAAACAAGTCTGCTGACATACCATTTGGGTCAAATTTATTATCGGTGGTAAAAAGGAAGTGCGACCCTAATAACACTTATTACACCCCCACTGGGTGTTCAATTATTTTAATTGAATTCTGGCGAAAGTGAAAAAATATATTTTATCCCCCGGACGAACACATCAAAAGTGAAAATTGACACGAATCATGCTAAAAATGAAAAGTGATTCCGCTTATCGCTTCTGGGTTTTCCTAAAGCACGTTAGAGATATTGCAATTTAGATAAAGCCATACAAGCCGTAGCCTCCACATTATTTTTTTCGAGTGAAAGCCTGTATCTGATGAAAATGTTTTGCAGAAGATAAGGACGAGTTATGAGACTTTTTTTGCGTCTGGATGGCGAAAAAGAGACGACAAGTAAGCTCCAGAATTTTAATAATCGCATTAAAAACTTTACCCAAACAAAAAATTAAGAACAAGCCACGAAATCCATGCGAAACTCAGTCGCTTGGAATCAATACAATACCCGTGCACCATTGAATTGGACGTATTATCATAGCTATAATATTCTTGGAACGATGACTAACTACTGCAAAATAGAAACATAATCTATTAGATATGAGATGATTATACAAATTTTTCGCATAATAACTCAGCATATGTTTGCTCAAGTATTATCATGCGTTACTATCGCTTAATTTCAGTAGTAGCGTGTAATGATAATGACTTTTCACGAATGGATTCGCTTCAAACAATCGATCTTCGAATGTTTTTATCCTGCAAAATATCCCGAATGATCCCTGGACGTATATTTTTCAAGATATCCACTAGCACGTATGAATTGTCTTACGTTTTGCGGAGGTGTGCATTTCACATTTTCAGACAAATATCAATACCGTGTTAGGATGAAATTGGACGACGAACATTTTCCTGGTGCTGCTAACTGATCAATTTTATTCGCTGCATCAGATAACCCGCCCAAGGGGCGATGGTTCGATATAAGCTTTCAAATCTTCAAACGCATTTGTGAAATCGAAATACTATTTTTGGATAAATGGTCTAATATGTCATATTTTAATGCAATCGTTAGCATTGTGCAGTCGCATGCAGCTTACTAGTTTCCATTCATATCATCTGTATCATATATGCAGTCGATATTGAAGACAAGCATGATCTTCAAGTTGTATTCGTGAACAATCACCCAGCGGTTCATGAGAGTTTGATCAGAATGAGTTTGATCAATAATTTGAAGCGGCGAGTGATTAAGTGTACAGGATGACCCGCTCTGATCGTGTATGATGATCCATGATAATTAATATTTTCTCTAATAAAATCTAGTATAGCATGGACGAATTACCATCCCCATGCAATGGCGCTGTTAATCTGAGCAGATTTAATTCGCCAGATTAGCGGCGACGTCTTCTGTCTCTCCTTAGGCGTAATGTGTTAATTTGACAGGGACATCTTATGTAAGAGTCATCGGATAGCCTTGGCTGCGAGAGGACGTCCTTCCCGTAGCAAGATTTCTCTCGTGGCTAATACAGATTTATGTAAAGAAGAGAGTCTTTCTGTTCAACGCCCGTCCATTTCCATCCATCCGTTCAGCTACATAACGACCCACGTGTGAGCGCAGCCATTTCGACGAGCACGTGGGAGCAGGGCGCCGCCCGGGGGCTCTGTTCTACGAGCGCTCCCGCTCCTACACTACCCTATCATACGTTGATTTAATACATTTTTTCGACATAATAAATGTACAATAAATCAACGTCTAGACATTAATTATCAGGGCGTATTCAAAGAAAATATTTTAGATTCGGAAGCCATGTTTTATTCTTAATTGACATTGATCACTTATCATCTCTTATTTCGGTGATAAGATTCGTTTTGCTTTTTTACGAAACAAGGACGTCTATAGATAGATTTAAATTTCCGGCTCACATCTCCATTCAGTGTATCGAGGAAAATCAATTCGCTTCAATCAATTTAAACAGGTTATCGACATAAATATAATATGTATGTATTTAATATTAGTGAAAGATTTTTACAATGTTCATCATTTTTATAATATGTTTTTAAAATACAATAAACGCTCGCAAAAAAGTGATCACTTTTTGAATATTTTTTTATGCGAAAAGTATTAAATATAGAATATTGATATTTAGTGTGTTAACTAAGCGATTATTATTGAACATAAAAAATATTTTTTAAAGTTTGACAAACTATGGTAGTGGGAGTGGGGGGAGCCACGTGTGTTAGTGTGCGAGCAATGACAATTCTTCACCATGGAAGTCCTAAATCCTGAACAAGTGATTTGCAGCAAAAAAATCAAATATATTTTTACTCTGTATAATATTATCTATAGCTTAGACTATAATTAAAAATAACTATTGGAAAATAAAAAAATAGTGGGCGATCAAAGAAAAAATTGTGTTTTTGTCAACATTTTTTGTAGTTTTCTGCTCATTAAATGAACACTTTTGAATATTTTTGAATAATTGTAGTCTATATGATGAAGACATTTATTATAAACGTGCCTGCTAAATTTCATATAGAATGCTCATCTAAAGCGTGCTGGAGCACTTCCATGAGCTTGGAAAAAGTTGTTTTGAGCAAAACGCGTTTAAAGTTTCTCCTCTCCTCAGCTTAGCGAAGCACAGTTTCTTCTCGTCGGCCTATAACTTTTCTTTCCGATACATGAAGAAAAAAAGTTTTTTTTTAACCAACAAAGTAGAAACGTCTCTTAAAGATGAAGCTGTGTGTTGTGTAATATATAATAAAATTGGCTTGCTATTGATGCAGTGGTTGCTTTATGCTACATATAGACACACACATACAATAGAGGCGATTCAACGCATACGCATAACGTCTTTATGATGTATACGACGGAGATACTACAAACAATCCTCCTTCTCTTTCCAATGCACTGTCGCATGGAGTTTCACTTTTCGTGACGTTCGTGCGAATTTCCCTACCGCGCTTATACAAGTAAATTCATACTAATGGATTGCTTTATAAAGATGAACTTAATTCCTAAGATAATAATCATCAATGGTGGAGATGTCTATGGAGGGTTCAGACTGCATCTCTTAATTGAATTTAATGTAATGTATCTTGGGTCCATAAGCACAGGGTAAGTCAATGGGTTTTAAGAGCAAAACAAGGAAGTCATGGAGTCGTGTCTATTTTCATCCCCCAGGGGTCAATTTAGTGGAAGCTAAACCCTCCGGAAGTTATTGACACCCTATTAGTGGATCGATATTATGATAATTTTACTTCCTCGCATTTCAATTGAACAAACAAAGATAAGTTGAACATTTTCTGAGTTAGCGGGGAGAAATGGTGAATCCATTGTATTTTTTATTTGTCGAATAAACTAGACGACGATGCGTCGATTTGATTCAATAGTTGAGTATGTTTGTAATCAAAACTGTGTCAGAGTTCAATTCGATTTCATTTGAAATATACCCATTGCCTAACAAGTATATTAAGCGATTCCATTGAATATCTAATTAAATGCTCATAACGGCAATATTTATACCATAATTGATATGTAGTTCAAGGATTATTCAATTGATCTCTGGAGATGTATATAAGGACACGCTATATATTATTTTAATATGTATTTGTGAATGACTTCACTATAAACACGATAATGTTTTTTTTTATCTTCTAATAGTGGACATTCCACGTTGATGTATTCAAAGAATGCTTTAAAATGCAACGTCGGAATTTCTTTTTGTGTTGCAAGACTGTACATTGAACTGGACAACGGTGTAATGCTATTTTCTGATTAAAAATGTACACGAATATTAAAATGGATGACTTTGCACCATAATTATATAACAAATTTAATGTGCATTAAATCAATATTTTCCTCTGCAATTTGTTTGCGTTTAGATACATCACAATAACGAGGTTTATTTTGATTTTACAGCTTTATTATATTCGATTAACGACGCAATTTTATGCGACCAAATGTTTATGATGCGGACTAAATTTTGAAGCAGCAAAAAACGTTTCATCTATTAAGTAACACTGTCAGCAAATGAATCGGTCCCATTTAATGTTTACATGTTTGCGCCAAGCAAACGTTTGATAATGGATTTCATCAATAATATTTGAAAATTTATTTGAATCACACATTGTGATTTGGATCAAAATGGCGGACGAGTGATTAAGACCAAAAATTGAGCTTGTAAATTTCAAAAGTGATTAAATTCAACGATCGATGATGATCCAAATATTCCAATGCGCACATGCGATATAAGGCATGCTTTTATGCGTTGCCATAAGTATCACTTATGACGTTTCGCTTCTGATTCGCTCGAATGACAATTGAATAAATTCAAATTTAATTCGATTCCTTTAATCGCCGCTTTAATGGCGCCACTTGTCACATTTCGGTGACGCCTTTGATAAGTCATAATAGATTTATTCGCGACCATAACACAATTATTCGGCGTAGTTCAAATAAAATTGTTTTTTGACGCCAAGGTAATGTGGACTGAAGGCTATGAATGATTTTTATTTACATCGCAAAATTATGGCGCTCGTAAAAAATAATGATCTCCATATTTATTTGCCGAAGGACGCGCTTGGGTGTAGGTGTTTATTCCAGCGTCTAATTCAAGAGGTCCCTTTGATTGAAGTAATTATAAGGATCGAAGACATAAACATTTCTTAAAGTACGCAACATCAAACGAATTAAATTAAGTTTGTTCAATTTACATCGTGAAAAGGGGAGGTAATATATATATATATATATTTCATAAAATTAGATAACATGAGCGTCTTCCTTATTCCATTTAATACGGAAAGAACGCCTTATGCGTGTTCTTTTATTGTTCCAAACATATAAGAGATAACAAGCCAGATGCCCATGGGGTTGCTCTTGAACTTTAAAAGACAAATAAGGTCAAGAAGGCATTTTATTACTATGATTAGGAATAATATGATTATTGATGTATCAACAGCAGAAAGCATCCTAAATATTCATTTATATCGAGCAATAAGGTCAAAAATTTTAATTAAATCGAAACCTCCAATCATAAATTTTCTTTATCAGCTCTGAGAATCTATTCTTTCTTCGAGGCAGCCACGAGCAACGAATTGTATTGAAGATCTACAAGATATGTTCTATTTTTAAAAGAAGACTTTAATGCAATAATAACACGCAAATGTGCAATGATCGTACATTGATCTTTTTTTATATATGTCAACAATGCTATTAATAAGTCATTCCAGACATGTTTGTATTCGTTTCTGATATCAATGAAACAGTATTTTTAGTATCACAATTACTCAATGTCGACAATATCACATAACCGATTTCCGTGCCAATGTTTATGTCTGAAATTTATATCATAATCGGCCCTCTTATAACACGGTCGAAAAAAATTTTTTTTATTAACTTTTTTTTATGCGATTTTGGATATATTTCATATAGCTGCTTCAAATTTATGCGGTTTTTAAAATCCATGGAACGCATCAACGCATCAACCAACATAAAATTACTATAAAAATATCAATAATATGAAGTTGTTCTCAAAGTACGAACGTCATGAGTCAATTTCAATCTGTTATGTGCAAATCTGCTCAATAAACTCCTTTCTCTTGTTATTTTTAGAAGACAGACTGAATATTATTTATTATATATCGTATAAAAATCCCTATCTTAACATAAGGAATATAAAAATGATCACATTTTTTAATCGTTTGAGTGCCTAACAGCGTTTTATCTTTGCGAGAAATTTCCGCCAAAAGTGCGGCATGACGATATATAGACGTCGAATAACAGTCAAAAATTATGTACTTGACGCGGTGATACATTTTGTCTATTATGGTTTGTAATTTTGTATAGAAATTTGCGAAATATAAATATAAACGTATCAATATCAACTCAACATAGAACCCATTGGAACGACATCGGAAAAAATGATGTCTAAACGAATGAGACATAGGATTGGAAACAGTCAACATTTGAATTTGAATGAAGCAACAATTGGAGCGATACAAAAAAAATGAAAACATAATAAGAGCTATAATTTTGGCGGCACCGTCTGTCAAAATATATTGCTTGTGGACGCCCAGTAATAATTAGAAAAAAAATGGAGAAAGCTCTCACAACCTGGATATATGACTGCAATGATAAAAATCATGTATTTGAGTGGCTTAACTATAAAACTTCAAGAACATCTAAAAGGTATCGATTTATCGTCATCTGAAGAGTAACACGAAAACACGAATGTTAATGAAGAAGATATATTACGGTTTTCTTATGTCTTATGTAGGTTTTCGTTGCTATGAAGGATAAAAAAGAGAGACGGTACTCTATGTAAACTACCTAACATTCGAGACATATCCGGAAAGTAAGTGTACTAAATTCAATATTTTTTTTAGAAAAAATGTATTTGAATAAAAAATACAGGATACTGTTGATACACATATTGACTATTTTTCAATATTATCACCATTCTGTTTAAATCATCTGGTGAGCCGTGTCACAAACTTTTTTATATCCTCCTCGAAGAACCCTCCCGCCAGTTCCTTCCCCCACTTCAGAATTCCCCCTTTTGTTTTAAATACATCTTTTGAGTTTTTTTAGGATCTCATAATATCGTTGTGCATTACGGTACAGTGCGGTCTCTCCCTAAAGCGGAAATTAGACTATAATGATGCCTTTTCAATCACAAAACACTGAGGCCATGATTTTTCTACTTGAAATTGTGGTTTTTAATTTTTTGGCAGATGCGGAATTGGTATGACATCACTGTGACGACTGTTTTTTAGACTCAGATCTATAATAAGCCACCCACTTTTTATCTCCCGTCATAATAGAGCTCAGAAAATTCTCACCTTCCAATTAAAATCGCGCAAGAAACTCGCGGGTGCTATTGACCCGCTCGCACATGGCGGGATTTCTTTCCAATATCTTTCACGCAACTGGATATTAGAACGTGAATTTATGTATTATCGTATTTCTGCTATGCTCTCTTTGTCAGGAGATCCCCCTCTACCAATCAGTATGGCCTTAAATAACAAAAAATCTCAGCCCGTTATTGTCACAGTACACTTACTTTTGGAATATTCCTCATATAAACTCGAATTGTCTATTAAGAAGGTGCCTTTCGATACGTTCACCCAGGTGACCTGCTGGGTGAATGCTCACAAATAAAACTCGGAGGTCATGCTGTTTTCAATATTAAGCGCACGAGGAAGTAATTATGATTGTGCCATCCTCCTATGAATTGAGGAAGCCTTAATTCTTAAGTGGACTGCGTATGATAGCGCGGACTGAAAATAATATTTTACATAAATGTTGTTTATATATTTTTTGAGATATGCAAAATATATCAACATGTTATTATTATTTAAATTGAAACATAAAATATACGTATGAAGATTATAATCGTGATATTGAGAGCATTATGGTTCTGGCAGACATGTGCTGCATCAGAGCCGGACGGTTAAATGACCGTCTGTGATCGATGCACTCCAACTTGCCCTGTCATAGCACCGTTGTGGATATATTAACAACACACATTGCTTTCATTTTGTAATTATATAATACCGAATCAATTAATCAATGTTCGCAAAATATTGAATTTATATTTATAAAATTTTCGCTATAAAACCGATATAATAAGCAAGCCGTTTGATGTGAAAATTATGTTTTTAACAATAGCTGAGGATACAAATGATTTTGTAAATATCCTTTGATCGATAGCATTATTGATATTTTCTATGTTATTCCATCAATATTCTAAATTTGAATTATTTCGTTTTGAAATGCCAAAGGAATGTTTAACGAGAAATTGTATAAAGAACGATTCAAAATAGATAAACAGGATGAATACCTTATTCAGATAGTACGTATGTTTATGATCGAATAAGTATGTAAAAATAGTCTTCCTCCATGATATGTATTACTTGGTTATGGGCCACAAGAGGCTATTTATGGGGTTAACTAATCAGTTGTAAAACAAAACAACTATAGTATATTGAGATCATTATTATAATTTCTTGATATTAATCGACTTTCGCATACATATTCATAATTTCACAACGTTTTCTAAGATTTTGCTGCAGAAGTTGATGTTTACATTCTGTCTTAAAGTAAACAAGTATAAAAGTAGAATAATTTACAGTTAGTGTCCCAAATCATATAATATGAATACACTTGTTGTTGTAAATGTATTTTTCGTAATTAAAAATCAATGTTTACTGACGTCAAAGTGTAAGTTTTCATAACAAAAAACTTTACTGTTACTGAAAACAGTATATTATTAATCATTTGAATTTAATAAATATATACATTTGGTTTTTCTTAGTACGTTTATATTTTATTTATTGATTAACAAGCCATAATTTGATTTTCACTTAGTTTAATGGATAGTTTTCCAATTTCCAATATCCAATTTTTTGCGGTACTTTTGAATTATTTTGTATTCTATAAATTTGTACACGTAAAATTCTTCTGGTTTTTTTTTGCAAATGTCTATATAATCCAATTCTTTGCTTAAAATCAGATATTAATCATATTTTTGAGTTGAAAGGCGGGATGGGAGTTGAAAGGACGGGAAAATGAAAGAGGAAATGTTACCTCAGACAACTACAGTTGAAATAAGAAAAAAGATGTCTTGCGTACATACAAAGCAGAGGTGGCAAATTTGAAAATAATTTTAAATTAATTTAATATAAGCATCTTAAACATAAAAAGTATTTTCTTAACCTAGACCTTGGCAAACTCCTACCTCTTCAAGTTTAATGACTAATTGAATGATTTGTATAATAAGTAGCATATCGTTAAAAAGGATATAAACTAAAGATTTTTTTAAAACTAAACTATGTTTAAAATAATTGTTAGTTTTTTATTTAGAGAATTTAGAAGTTGACATTTCTCATTCGTTCGCACATTTTTTGTGACTTTCCAAGCTTGTATAATCTCTTCTTTCATCAGATGTTTTTAATATTTTCGACATTCATATCATAAAAGCTTTCCCTTTAACACGTTCCACGCCCAAATTCAATAGTCGGTACGTAAACAGAAGGGATAGCGATGCAAAATTGAAATGCATGGGATAAACATGGACAATATATGGCGCATCTTCTCTCAGGTGTTGTTTTATCTTAGATCGACAAGCTTGACTCTACTATTAGTCAAATTAACAAAAAAAAGTGAAGATAAGCAAGTGCGAACAGACAAGGGTAGGAATGCAAGTTTCGAGGTCGATCTCGAAAGATATTTAGACAGTTGTCCATCTTAAAGACATTTAAGAAAGACGTTCGTAAAGTTAACATTTGCAAATCGTAGAAATATGTAACAGGGAGACGCTGGATTCGTTTTTTGGAGACTGTTTGACTGACTGACAAATTCTCGATCTCCGGGAAGCGAAAAAAAATGCAAAAAAAGTCGCAAGATGTTGTCCTAATCGTCCAAAATCACCTCATATATGTTTGAATTGTTTCAATGAATAGGTGGTAACATTATATAAAGTTATATTTTATTTTAAACATAATTTTATAACATTTAAACATATTTTATATGTATATTTTAGTTATTTTAATTTTATGTCTTTATATGTTATATATAAACATATATTTATTATATTCTATTTATTTAATATTTGCATGTGCTAATTCCATTGAATAGAAAATAAATAACTTGTTAAATCGTATTTAAATGGAGGAAAAAAACGTCCGAAAGAAATCCGCGCCGCGTCCACCATATACGGTGGACGTGGCACGGAACGTGTTAATAGATAGTTCTATTCTAGCATCGATTCTTCCAGAATTCTTTCAATTCTTATTGCATCAAACAAAAACAAGAAAACAGGATGAATTACATGATGTTGGACTCAATAAGTTTTGGGCTACGAATTTTCGGGTCAATGCTTGGAAACGTACATTCTATGGTATTGGTTGTGACGAATCTAAATTGGATTCCATGTACTCTAACCGTCGACTACTATAGATAAGTACATTTCGACACATTCTGGATTAAAACGGATGTATCTTGCTGACGAATTATTAACGAGATAAGGACGAAAAAGTTCCAATTTGAAAATATTGCGTATCGGCCTATTTTAATCTTTATTGCGTGAACGTTCAGCTTGTATCGCTCTTGTATATTTTAGCTGTATTTGTATCAAAAAATTTGAATTAAGCGAAGTCAATATGATTTCATTATCACATCATTATCATTTTCCCTTCCTCTTCAAATCCATAAGCTCCAGAAAGTCCTTTCCAGTCAAATCAAAGCGGTATTTTCAAGAAAATGCCCATTGTCTACCTAGGAAAACTATTCAGTCTTTAAAATCCATCCATATTCCATATTGAGATAGTCACACGTTCATTCTGATGGCCCGATGGGTGAGCACTTACAAAATTATGATATATTTATCGTTTTGGGCTTGAATTCATATTTTCATAGTCATCATCTACTTGTAATGGATACATTTTAAATATATAAAGCTAAAGTTAAACATCATTATTCAACAGCTGTAATGATTTATTCACATTAACATAGAATATAAGGACCATAGAGATTGCCAGAAGATAATAGCAACGATAATCGATTGGATTTGAATTCGATTCCTTTTTTGTAAACACGCAAATTTTCTAGCCTTATTTTTTCACATCGCTGAATCATGTTTCTATGAAATTCGATTGATACTAATTCTTGGAGCTGTGGACGATAAATTATTTTTGATGATGCATGCTTCCAATAGATACCAGCGTGATCTTATGATCACGCTGATATGTATATATTTTACATGCATGTTTGAGAATTTAATATGGTGATTTTCCAATTATATCTTTGTCTTTTACGATATACGCAAATTTAAAGCTTTGTAACAGAGAAAAGCGAAATTGATGCATTGAAAGCATTCAAGTATCACCCAAATTATTATGTCTGCATGCTTTGTAGGGTCAATGGTATGGATCCTTCAGAGAGCCTTAAGAATATAGCTAGTCTTATTCAAAGTATAACAAAATTAATATCAACTGATTTCAGATTTTTAGTACATATTCATATTAGAGTTGAGGCAGTTGCGATAATTTTTATTGTTATACCTGAATCGTAAATTTTTGTTACAGCATCAAATTTTATGGCATCGAAGAAGACATTAAGCTTTTTTCTTCGTCGAATGGCAAGATCATTTATTTGACAACCTCTGTGATCATCTGGATATGATCGTAAATTTCAATTTCGTCATAAAAATAATTATTTATAACATAAAACATAAAGAGGATCATCAATAAGATCAACAGGGATTAAAACTCTAAGTCTTTATCATAGCCAAACGTAATTATTACTTTAGTTTCAGGGGGATCAAAGAGTTACTGAATTGCTGCTGTATTGATTAAATTCCACTTGACTTCAACACTTTCTATTGAACTTGAAATAATCTATATTGGTTAAACTTGTCGAATATTTTATGATTATAAACCATACCGTATTATATACAATTAGTAGAAGAATTTCCAAATTTAATACTTAGATTTATATTTTATTATGATTCGCGAAATTCAAGAAGCGCTGAAATGGAACAAGTCTGAAAACTTTGAACATTTCACATTTGATACAAGGGTCGGTTGTTTTCAGCACCATCTCTTATCTTGACTTTCGCGGTATTTCTTCTTAATTTCTTTGTTTTTCGTAGCTCTTGTTTCTCACCCCGGGAAATGGATACAATCAAAATAAATCGGCGAAGTGTATAATACTCTTCAAAAAACAGACAACACTGAATAAAAATTATGCGTATAAATATATTTTATAATGAGAATCCATATATATTTTTGGGTTATTGTGGTTTGAATTGGGTAGCAAAGATGTATTCATTCCCGTTAACATAATTATACAATTCCACTTTCTTCGCCAAATAAGATCCAAAAATATAAAGAACCTTATATAAATAAGCAATAACGATATAAAAGGAAACTCCATTAGTGTATTTCAGGGAATATTAATAAAAAGGCCTCAAATCCCATTGGATATTGTAAATCGATATTTTTAAAAATAATATTGATATTGACACTTTATTTTCATTCATTTCAGATATCGTGCTTTATGCAGCAAAAATGCCTCTTCCTCAAGCTTAGCCAAAACTAGCTGAATTTAACTCCCATATTCCCATTGATGAAGCAATGAAATATGGAATATTTCTCTAATAAAGATTATGATTAACATATAATAATATTTTACTATAAGAGGCTTATTGTATAAATTTGAGAGGAAGGTCGAAAAATGCATAAAGAAATTTGAAAGAAGTTTACTTTGAATTCATCAAAAAATCATGAGAACTTGTTAAACAACCTGGGTTTGCCAGAGGGCATAATATAGCGTTATGAGCATTTATTTAATTGATTTAATAAAGTGAATTTGATTATTATATTTTAGACTTAGAGTAAAATGGAAGTTCGAAAGTCCTTGGATCCAAGTATGATACACTTCAACGTATAAATTATATGTATTTATTTTTTAATTTCCATACATACAGCGTGCCATTGAAGGTTGAAAATAATATTTTTTTGTAGTAATTAAGGATTATTAAAATAAATTGACGTATTATATATTGAATAGCAAATATAAAGGCGAGATTGGTGTCAATTATCACAAATTGGCGACAAGAAAGTCGATAAATATGGTTGTTTTTTGTTTGTTATTACAAGAAAAGTATCTTTGATAGACACACAAAAAATTAAGCCGATTGACTTGAGAAGGTCACACGCGAATATCATCATGAAAAATTGAGACATCTGAAAAATATAATAAGAAAATGTCACGTATTGAACAACAAGTTCGATAGATTAGATCCAAAATGTATGGAACGTGTTGTGAGAAGATTAATTCAATTAAATAAATGTTGACAAAAATATATTTCAATCAAATATCGATGTATGATATTATTAAATTAATAATGTGTGGCTTTGTGACTGAAATAAGTGAAGAAAAGCGCTGGTAAGGATGATGTACTCTGTAATTTTTCAACTAGGCTTTGTTCACCATGATACAGCATCCGGATTATACGACGAATTTTCCGAGATAAGAAAGATTGGCGTAATCAACTATATTGTGAAAGCAAAGGATAGAGTAAATTCTAGGAGGGCTATAAGGGTAAATGCGAAAAATCTAGATGATACATTTTTTTGCGGATGAGTAATTCTTTCCAGTTCCGCGATAACAGTTTTCCAGCTCTGCGGGAAAATACAAAGGCCATTGATAACATCTAAATTACTATTCACCTCGAAAATGGCTATAAAAGCATCATCAAATATTCGAAATGCACAAAAAGCGGGTTCAAAGTGTTGATAAACGAGTGCAAATTTTTCGAGGCCAAAATTTACGTTTCCGTACGAACGAACGAATTCGCGTCAGGTCTTTCATATGCTGAAAAATTTGATGACATTGTACATTTTATAAAATTGTAGATCCATGTGATGGCCTATGGAATAAATATGAACGATGAGATAAGAACGACACAAATTGAACTCGAAAATGGAGTTTGAACCGAGAACAAGGGAAGCATGAAATTCATGGATATTACGAAGGCGTAACTTTATGAGGAGTATTCAAATTTGATCATGAGAAATATAATTTTAAAAGAAACTTGCCGGTATTTTGCGACATCCAGAAACTCTTGAGAATTTTGCTTAAAATCCGATTAAAATGTTTAATCACCGAGTGTTGGTTTAGTGGGTTAGATCCTTGATCCTTATTATAATGATTCGAGTTCAAATCCAAATTATAGAAAAAATACACCCTATCAATAAATTTGGATGATCGATACAATTAATATCAATCGATCGTTTTGCCTGATTTCCTGGATCTAAAAAAGCCAATACATAGTGAGACGATCAATGAAATCGTTTGTTAAAATAATTTTTACTCTTCCCTTATAGATCCTCTCTTATCTGATATCCTAATAATCTTATTCTAATTATGTCTCCTATGGAGATCGCCTACATCTGATTACGAATATGACAATTTATAGAGGATATATGCTGAAGCCATCTGGATAACGGTGTCTCATGAGGATCAAACGTAATGTTTGCATCCAAATGATAATATCTAAGTTTATTATAAACAGAAGTAATTTAAACCATCGATGAAATTTCGCTCTCCCGAATAAATCTGCATTGAAAATCCTCCCCATGAGACTCAGATGTATTTTGTTAAACATTCCAAAGACACCCTTACAGGAAGAACAAAGAATTAAAGTGTGTTAAATGATCTTATCATTGTCAATCTACAAAGCATACAAAAGCAACAAAATTTATGACTACATGCATACCAAAAAGCGATAGTCATAAAATGAATTGTGATCAAAAGCATTCAGATATAATCAAATAGGATGATCATATGGTAACAAATGATAAGACGAAAGTTATTCACGAGCCAGTTATTATATTTTCACTCTTTAAACATTTTTTTAGGACGAGATTTTAGATTATTTTTACCAAAATATCAAATTCTGGCTGTTTGTCTGCATACCAATGTAATGGTACTAATTTTTATATGAATATGGCATGAATCAATGGTCATTTAAAAACAAATTTGTTCTCACTAAATACCAAATTTCCAACGCAAGTACATATTGTGTCTTCGCAGTAAAGACGGGCGTGTCCAAAAAGTCACGCGATATTTTTCAATTGAATCACAAGATAATTGTAGACTTCTTGTGCATGATGCAGGAGCGTGGTGATAAAAACTGGAACGGTCGGGATCGCAACTATTCTTCTCATCAGGTATAAAAACCGTATGGGGGGGATTTGGGGTTCGACGACTCTATTATCTGAACAAATCTAACAAACTATCTTTGTCTAACCATATTCTTTCAATTTTCGACGCTTATGCTTCGATCTGATATGGAACGGACAATGTGGGCTATCCTGATAAAAACGTCGTTTTTTAAAAATGCGTGTTTGTCTAAGAGCGTGTTTATGACCGACCAAACAAATTAAGTAACACCTACATCAAACAATTTTTAGAATATGTAAAAATAATGGTGATATTTCATTTATAATATTTACTTTATATACTATAAGGGCTGAAAGCTGTATAAATGTATTTTCATATTACATTTTTATAATGAAAATAGTACCGACCCTCCCCTCAAATGAGTTAAGCGGTCATATTTTAGAGGCAAATTAAATTTAAATAGCATTTCGCTGGTCTAAACTATCACAGATAAAAGTGCAGACAACGACTTTGAACAAGCCACGAGGGACGATGCAAAGTCAGAGAGATTAATTCGATATTAAATCATATTTTTAATTTAATGTATTCGTTTTAATATGAAGTCCACGAGGTATTAGAATGCTATGAAATAAACATAATTTTAAGATTTCATAACAAATTTGTCCTCTGAGGGTGCCATTGCTGCAAACATAACTAGCTTGAGCCGTAACGTATGGCGGTTGTCGTTGAGGGTTGCTTTTATACGAATTAATTCAGAGCTCGACATAAACTATTTAACCCTCTTCACCCTAATTACACTAGCGATACCATAAGAATACGCAGAATTTATCAGCTAAATTATTTTTTGGGAAAAAGCCGTACATTAGGTAAAATATACGCTCTCGTGCGGTATTTTTATTTTCGGCGTATGTATTAAATTAAATTTTCACGAATTCCCATATTGAAAATGGCGATTGCGAAAAGAGGATGTAAATTCTCAATTAACGACGGAATAGGTTTAAAATTTCACATGTTTATTCAATTGAAAATTGATTACATTGTGTTGATTCCACTTTAGGGGTTGCAAATATACGTTTCGATTTGATTGAAAAATATGTTTACACGCGATACATTTAGAGATGTTCTGATCAATATTTTATAGTCCCTATAATATTTTATGTGAACATCCAGACATCATTTCCATAAAGATGTATGATAAATAAAAATATATTTGGTCGTATTAACGTTTGAATGCATTTCGTCACAAATACCAAATGAAATCAAATATGAGTTTGAAATGAACGAAAATAGGTTTTAGAAAATTAGTTTTAAGTTCTTAATTAGAATGGAACTAATTGATTCCACTTAACTAGTGTCATATAATTTAACCACATGTGGTATAAATTGTTATGGTAAGTCCTGAGAACTGAATATTAATTGGAAATCATTGGAAAACGTGGAAAAATCTCTTTTTTAAGCATTTTATTTTGTTGGTTTTATTATAAATGTGAACAATCATACAAACATTGATTTTTATATATAAGATCTACTGCAAGTTAATTATACTATACTTATATTATTTGAAAAAGTGCAAAAAATAAGTTGGCAAAGTTTTATTGCAATCAAATGAACGGTATGGCAGCGCATTAAATACGAACAAACAAACATTGATATTTGTATATTAGACTATGCTTATGTTACTTGCAAAATCCATAGCAATAAGTGGACGAAGTTTTATCGCAATCCGATGAACGGTATGGCAGCGCATTTCGAACGAACAAATCCCAAATCATTTTTATATATTAAAAAAGAAGATTATTGCATTTTAAACCAATTATTATTATCATCCTAATCATATTCCAACCAAATGTGTATTCATCCACGTCACGCAAGTTCTTATTTTTGTCCAACCTCATAAATTAAGTTCAAATCGAGATATTGTTTTAGGAAACCCGTAACGATATATCGTCTTTGGAATTTTACGCAAGTAGTTGTCAACGACGATATATCATTGTCCAGCACTAAAGAGGTTAAGTCCTGTTGTCGCGTACCATGATCAACAGCGTTGGTTTCCTTATTATTAGAGTTTAGATCGAATATTTTACCACGTGTCTCGCACGATATTGTAAGTTAAAAATAATTGACGTAAACGTGTAAAAAAAATCATTCATTTTTATAAATATTTCCCTATTCATTCGCAGGTCTAACATCTGCAAGGTGACTCAAATCCGAATCCTCCGAGTAAACAAGATTGTTATTCGCAAGCACTTTCGATGGCGTCCATTTCTACAACGCCGTTATGAAAATCGTAAAAAAGAAATGGACGCCGCTTAAAATTCCGAAATAATTCGCATCGAAATTAATGTTGATTTAGTTTCAGAAGTCAATGCCAATTTTATATTTGGGTTATCGCACTGAAAAACAATTTGCCTCTGAAGATGTTCGAAAAGATACGTCGCAATAGGGATGTTATGTATTGAAATCGGCAGTTTCTCGACCTGTTTGCCTGTCTGAAGAAGCAGATTTTTATCTGAAGTGCTTTCGATGATCGTAAATATATTGAAAAGCTGTCAACACCACTAGTGATCTTCATTTTTTGGAAGGAGCCATCCATATATGTTCGATACTAGTGGGATATATAAAATTAAAATATGGGCGAAAAGCCTCGAGCACTATGAATTTAGGAATGCCAGAAAGCAAAATTTTCCAATACTCGATAGCTTTCATAATACAATTTATTTGAGCCATGTTTGCATGGAATTTTGATGAATCTGTATCGGCATATTTTCGCATTCGTTTCTTGGAAAGGTTCAAATGTTTTTAATAACATATTTTCGCTCAAAAAATTTCTCTCGAAATAATCATCATTAATGTATCATCAATACATTCTAAATTTTCCACAGGTGAAACGACTTACAGATGATCGAACGAATCATGTATGTAGTTCTAGTGATAATTAAGAAGTGATTACAAAGCTATCGTAATGGGAGTGAGTCTTATCGTGCTATTTAGCAGACACGTTGACGCTGCGTTCATACATGTTTATAAAATTGATATTTTTGCTCAAATGCTGATTTAACAACGTCCGAAAATAGTTTTAAAGTAACAAACGGGATTTTATGATAAATTATATGCTATTTTCAATGTGGGTTTCATTCAATTTCGTAAAGATTATGACCAATGAAGTTCGACTTTCGATCATTGGTCCCAGAACCGTAATGATGGTATGAAGTGGCAAGTATCTAATTTGCGCCCTCCACCCTCATTTTTTTAAAAAAAGTTAAATAAAGCTATTGTAAATGCAATATCCGTATAAAGTTTGTTTGGCACCCATCAATAGTGAATGTTCTCGGTGAATTTGTAAACAAGGAAAATGCAATGCTTTTATTTGAAAGGTGTCAGTCCAACTAATATCAAATCCGAGCTAGATTCTACTCTCAGGGAATCTACTCCTTCGTTAACAACAATAAGATGTTGGGTCGCAGAATTTAAACGAGATCCTACGAGCTGCCAAGACGAATAGCGCAGTGGTTGACTAAATGAGGTAACCATCCCAGAAATGGTGAAGAAAATCCACAAAATGGATTGGGTGACATTTGACTTTAAGTGCGCGAGCTAGCAGATATGGTAGGCATTTCAAAAAATGCTTTACATCACATATTAACTGAAAATTTGGACATGAGAAAGCTGTGCGCAAGATGGATGCCGTGTTTGCTCACAATGGGATGAAAACAGCGTCGTGATGATATTTCAATCGAGTGTTTGGCGATATTTTACAGCAATAAGGCAGAGTTTTTGCATCAATTCATGATCGCGCAGATCGTGCAGCCACAAGGCCTGTGTGTCCAATCGGTCCGTTTTTCGGACCGCTGATATGACGAATGAGCGCCTCGCGATCTTTAGCCATACCTGAACATATCTACAGAACGATTACGAACTCTCATTACAAATCTAAGTTGTCCGAAGAATACTGATCAGGTGGGTTGTTTAAATTTTACAATCGGTCGATATAAGTCGGTCTAATATTTAAGCGATAACGAAGATCAGAGGGATTAGACAACATGGTATATATTATTAAAATGGACAGAGCCAATCAGTGTTGATTAAAAATAAAAACCATGTGCAACTCTCGACTGGGTCGGTATTCTGCGTTTTGCGCCCCAAGCCCAGTTCCGCCCGTGGCGGGCGCCTGTTTTGCCACCCCCTTATTACGGCCCTAATTGATCTATGCAGGTTGTGGCAAATTTTACTGTGGATGTTATTTTTAAATCCAGTCGAATAGTTTTGGTAATATATTACAACATGGCGAAAACATTTGGTAATAAAGTTCGATGGAAAATTTCATTTCGATAGACAACAATGCGTTCTGATAATTTTAGAAAGTCCATAGCACGAATTTGGGCTGTTTATTACTTTTTTTTTATTATGGACTATTTAAAATTCTCAGAACGCATTCCGTTTAATATAAATAGATTAGAATACACGATAAGAGATAATTTATTATCTATTTATTTGTTGAGGGATGATTGTTAATATGTATAACGATGGCTCATTTATAAGCATTTTTGCAACGTAGTAGTAGAAATGAAATATTAATTGTGCAATCTCAAAAGGGTATAACAGCTTACGCAGCTTATTTCAACCCCTTTTGACTGATGAAGATTGATGGCATTTTATCTCGATAATATTCAATATGATTTGTCATCATCTACCATCTTTACTTTATATTACTTACATATGCGAGACGTCGTTTTCCATTGTGTTAAAACTAAAATTGCATTTGAACGGGCGTGCTTAAGTATTTCAACCAAGCGAAATAATAACTTGTTAAGAGCAATCGTCCTAGGTTTAATATTTAAATGACAATCGATAGTCATTTTTTAGCTGAGTTGAATATTGAAAGACTTTAAAATTGCAAGATCCTTAAAAAATTCTATTTCAATCCCTTTTGTCTAGCCTGTTTACGTGTTTATCTCACCAGGTAAATATTTGCTAACAGCTCATCAAGCTGTGATAGTGCCTTTGTCAAAATTTGGTTTTAATTTGATACAATGTCGTCTCATGGATGAACTAGTACAACTGCCATATGTAAAAGGTACGTTAACACTTTACAGTCCGTCGAGTACAGAACGAAACTTTATCGGGGGGGCCGGCTCAATTAATGGCCAAATCAGAGAATCTCAATCTGAGACGCAATTAAAAATTATGAAATTGAATGCAATTAAATTCACACATTTCTTATTGGCAGTTTATGAATTCAATAGCTTAATTTTGCATTCTGTGTTTACGTGCTGTCAATATATCGATGCAATTATGCGCGCGTAAATATTACGCAAAAATGCATATCCGGATCGCAATGTGTTAACGAATGTATGTCGTTTTTATGGAAGCGTTTTTAATTCTAACGATCGAAGTCTTGCATGGGAATAATATGGGCAAACTGGTGAAACTCGCTTTTGAATCGCGTTTTTCGCGCAAATCCGACGCTGCAAATCCCGAGATCCGATCAAGTGTCGCTATGATGTACGCGAAGATGTGGCGTTTACTCGTCTCGAAGAGTGCTTTAAGTAAATTGCTCCGAATTCAAGCGATTTGCAAGATCGATGGATATGGTTGGGATGGAGCGGGCTTAAGTTGATGGGGTAGACCGCAATGTTTCTTCGTCTACGCCAGCTGGATTTTGAATTAAGCTATACAAATTTTATTGGTGAATTTCGAAGATTTGATCTTGGGGTATTTGAGTGATTTAGGTGAACAATGACGAGTGAATAAGTCGATGTGTCGAGTGAATTAATTATAATTGCATGCGGTTGAATGCATTCATTTTGACGTTAATGTATTCGTTATTGTGTGGTTATTTTTAGCCGGTTACCTTTTGATAGAGAAAGGGCTGCGTCAGGGCGAGCCATCTCTCGAGGGCCATCACGATGGCTATGCAGACGGATCCCAGACCGAATATCCTGAGGACGACTCGCAGGGCGCAGAACCAGCGCGTGAGGACGACGAGCGGTAGAATTTCTTGGATGATCATGAGCATCATCATTCCGACTAGAGCTACCAGGTCGTTGATCGCCAGGCTTCGCAGCATGAGGGCGTGCTTCCTGTTCTTTATTTTCTTGTCGCCTTTGCAAAGAGTGAATATGGCTAGGATGTTTCCTATGATGCCCACCAGATAGCTCACGATTATGATGATCTGGCAGGTAAAGGGCATGGACTGCCTCATGGTGGTGGCGTTGTGAGCAGTATGGCTGACGAAGCTGGCGTTATTGGTACTATGGTCGATGAAGGTGGAATTTTGGGTACTATGGCTGATGAAGGAAGCGTTGGCTTTGGTGATGTTGAACATGTTAAAGTCTTCGAGCGAAGTTATCGCCTCCAGTTTGTCAGCGATTCGAACTCGGTCAGTGGATTTTTGATAGATTTATACGTCGGCAGCCGAGGCAGAAAGCCATCAGATGTTATCGACCTTCATATCTCTTCACTGCTTTACCTGGTGTTTTCGTTGTTTCTCTTTCGAGCTACAATGTTTCAATATAACAGTATCTCACTCCAATGCGTTCAATAACAAAATACCACACTTTTATTTGGACAGTATTTTTAATACAATTTTAAAAAGTCACTACGTAGAACACAATATTGCAGTACATTTAACACAACAATGGACGCTAAGCGGAATATATTTTATACAGTACACCTTTTAGGCAACCCAGGTAAAAATTGATACGCACAGGACGCAGTCTGTCAAATAATTAAAGTCGAAATTTGGATACAAAACAGGAAGACATGTGCTCATCCCACTATGATTTCATCACAAAAACACACTCAAGATATAACAACTTTCGAAATTCTCGCTTAAGTACACGCACTATATTTTTATGCCCAAACAAGGACAGTTGAATTTTTGGCTCCACAGTCAGATGATCCAAAACACGAATCGAAGCATTTAATAAGGGTTATATAAATTTGTTTATAGACTTTGACCGGTTCTCAGTCCGCTTGTCGCATGATAAGAGAGTTTCGTTGCATTGTTTACGTTTTCGTAAGTGCATTTCTATACAACGGACGACTCTTCTGTGTGGAGAGCTGATGAAGAATGAAGAGCAGCAGACAGTCGACGAACCGGTAATGTTGAGCAAGTCGGCGGCAGCCAAGAACTAAAGAGTGAGCGGTCCCTTCATCGGTCCAGCTGCCGCGAGAACACTGAAGCGTTCCAAACTGGCGCGAACGACACAAGGGTTCTCCATAACGCGTTCACGCCTCTCATGGCGTTCGACTCATATTTAAATCACAATCTACCAAATCATATTTATGCGTCCAGCAACCAGTTTACATTGATCAAAATGCGTTTCGAAATTTGTAATCGACGATGTGTATTAACGCGTTCTGTATTGCAAAAGAGAAAGCGCATAATTCAAGAGCGCGCGTATTAATTGAATATAAAATTCATAAAAATAATATGAGCGTCTTCGCAATCGTTATGCTAAAAATACATATTTACCATCCTCGACTTCTTCCGTTGAACGATTTTAAAGTCAATATTCAGCTTTAAATATCGGCCTCTTCTATTATTTTACACACATCTTTTGAGTGGCGAGCCAATTTGACATAATTTAATAAGGTTTAAAAGAAAACTCAAAGATCTTTATAAGCGTAAGTCACTAAGCAGATTTATTGCCTTCAAGTATTTTTTTTGCTACACTTAATTTCTTATTCAGTCGATGATAGTCGTTAAGATCAAGTGCAAAAGTTTTTATTGCGCTGTATTGTGTAATATATAATAAAATAGGCTTATTACTGTCATGTACGTAGCATCTCTATGATGTATGTAACGAATTGCCAATTGGAGATTCACTTTTTTGGAGATTTTGTCTCATCGCACCAATGCAAGTTTTACTTCAATAAAATTACGACCAGAATAAAGCAAAATAAGAAATGCCAGAAGTGCGGTGTGGCGATATATGGACGTTGAACCACAGTCACCAATTGTCATTAAACGCAGTGGCACGTTGTGCATTGCGTCTATGTATAGTTTAACCCTTTGGAGTAGTAAGCTAATTTAATTTTTTCATAATCTTAGATGCCATATGCGGTCGATCTCGCAAGATTTTTAGATAGTTGAAACGCTGACAATGAAATGCTGGATTCGCTTTTCGGAGACTCGGATTACGGAGACGCGCATATCTAGTGGTTGCAGCGATGAACGAGTTAAATAAATAAACACTGTCGATAACACAAAATATTCGGTCATATCTTCAAATAAATATAAATAATACACATGAAATTGATTCATTATATCATTCACACATCATTATTAGTCGATAAATTTGGGTTAACTGGCAATTTTTATTCCTTCTGATATCGAACTCACATAATAATAATTGTATTTATTAGTTTGTATTTTTTCACATCGATTCAGATAAGTTCCTTTAGCATATGATGATTCTTACTAATAGTTTATGTATAAACAGTCAATGAAGGCATGGAATGAAAGTAAAATAAAAAGCTTTCTCATTTTGATTGCATTAATTTGGGTTCCATTTATTGAGTGACATTTAAAATTTCTGTTTTGCTAAGAGACGGGAGATTTGACTTCAGAATGCTTTTTTCGAATCAACATGGTTGTCTCGAATAACATTCAATGTCTTCTACCAACCATTTTAAAACCATTTTTATTTCCTATGGAGATTGAGATTGAATAAAATTTAGACATAATGTTACTAACGATATCTATCGCATATCATACAGATTTTTTAGAATTATTCAATAATGAATAATTCAGATCTCCATAATAGAAGATAATTTGAATCGAGAAAAAATTTCATTGGCCCAGATTTCAAATCGAATGCCTAAAGGGCCAATAATAATTTTCAAACATAAGTAGGACAAACAATTGTATCATTATAATTAAGGGAAAATATTCATCGGTCGTTGACATAGTCATTTAGTTTCTGGATTCTTATTGTAATGGAACTGGTTCAAATTCAGGTATTAAAAAAATTATGTCAATATAAGCATGTAGAAATATCTTGTGTATAAACATAGGGACCAGGACAAAAGGGAGCTTAAAATGTAAAAGAATAACAATGTCGAATTTTATTGATATGTATATTTTATATTGTTTGTGTTCACGTGGGAACGCTCAGAAATACCATTGAAAAACCTAGATGCTTTATTAGTAGAATATAAGAACTGGTTTTTAAAGTATAATTTGTTTAGGATTGTTTGAATGGAAGACTTTCAAATCTATAAAATATTTCTATCAAACTTCTTTGTATCCGGTTGCTTAAATTTTCATAAGATTGAATCGCTAATAGTTCAAAGGGATTCAAATAATCGGTCATTATAAAATTCTAGGATTTTGGTGAAGGATCTTTGTCTATAAAATGCAGATAAATGTCATTTCGTGGCGTTGTAAAATACCCAGAACGATTGAATGCGCCAATGTTCGATTCAAGGAGATATGTGCAATTTGTATGCCACGCACAATTGAATTGTGCTATGCCAATTTAGAATCTGTGTTCACCAACTAATTTTTCATTATCAATACCCCTATACTACAGTTCAAGGCGCTCTTGAGCAACATTAGTTGTTGTTGATTGCAGTAGATGGGCGAAAGCGCCATTATATTTCGCGCTTTTAAGAGGGACCTGAGTGCTTTATGTGGATGTTTTGATGCTCCAGAAAAATACGGTTGAATCAAGTGTGAATGATGCTCAGATGTGTGCGCGAAAATTCGAAGAAATTAATTGTCGTTCCGGAAAATAAAAATGATGTTTACAGCCATTATGCGCGATGACGCGCTCGCAGACGCTTAAAATCTTGAGACCCGAATTAGATACGTTGTATAATTTAGGATTTGTATACTGATTTAATGATTTAGATATCGCGGATATGTTTTTTTACAACTGTACATCAATGTGTCAGTGATTTTTTTTTTGCGGATCGACTTAAAATCTCCGGCGAATGTGTTGATAAACAAATTGTACAGTGACATATATATTTGATATAGCGGTAATTTGCATAAATTGGCTGTTGAAATGTTTGCCAAGATGCCCAATGATTGATGCATTCAAGTGAATAACGAATTTATTGACTGAGGTAAAATTAATGAGGAGAAATTTATGCAAGTCGTGCCATTTGAGCGATGAACGCATTATGGCGCTTCTCGCGATGCACCCTTACTTAAAACCGACTTAGGGCAGGTTGATATAGTTTGAGTGACTGACATTTCGTATTAAATACAACCAAGCATTCAATACCAAAATTATATAAAAAAGTCAATTAATTTTGAAAAAATCGAGATCTAATTTTAATATTTTGAGGGATAAAATAAAATATTTAAAAAAATCTAAATCTTGTCTATAAAAAATATCTGTTGTAAAAGAATCAGCAGTGTAAAATATAGTGCATGTATACCCAAACATATAAAAATACCCAAACACATATCAAATATAAATAAGTATTGGTGTGTAAGATCCTGGATTTTTATTATAAAGGTTTGGGTTCAAATCCCCATTGCAGAAAAAAAATCATTCTGCAAAAAAAGGACCGCTTATGAATGATTGGATTTGCAACAATAATTAAAATATAATTTAAAAATAAAGATAATTTAACTGCTCATTCATAGATTCTCTTCTATCTAAAATTCCTTTCTTAACTAAAGCCACACATGGAAGACAATGGGAAAGAAATATGAGAAATTCAATCGTTGGAAAAGTCTCTAATGGAGATCGTTTACATCCGATAATGGATATGGCACCTTTAAAAGAAACTTTTATATGCAACACTTTTTGTCTTTCATTTCGTGCAGTTGCATTAGCAAATCTTCCGAATTTATCCCAAATAAAAATACTATCATCCCGTCTTGAATGCAGAACAAAACCACTTTCAACTCGGTACAATTCATCTCCTCCCTAACATTTCGTCGTCGGTCGCTCTAAGAAAACTTTCATCTCTTTGTGGTTGCTGAATGCGATGAAATTGGCTTATATCAAGAAATAAATGAAGGCGAGTTGATGAAAGGGCGACGACGATGAAGATGAGACCGTTTGTTTTTATTAAATCTAAACTCATTTTATTAGCATATCTTTCCCGGTAGATTTGCATTTAAAGAAAGACAGTACTCCCAAAATTCTCACATTTACCGACCCTTTGCAAAATATTAACCAGTATTCCTAAATCTCCCAGAAAGAGACACCTAACTGCGAGACTTTCAAATGACGAGCGCCTTCATTGATTCACGAAACGAAGAGCGAATATCACGGAAGGCAAGTGATCCAAAATCTTATCATTGATTGTGATCTTCCTATGATAGTAAAATGCTTGTAGCTGTTATGTAATATATTTTCGTATTTTTTTACTATGATTTTCCCTAATTTATAGCACTATTTAAAGGTGGAGCATATTATATCTTATCAGTTAAAAACGAATCGTCCTGATTTACTTCTGAAGACTTGACGCTTGGCCAGGATTCAAAAGCTAAAAGTACTTGACAACGGCTGTTGTTCGTCACATGCAAAATAAAATTTCAGTTGCAAAATATAATTAGAGCGTGTATTTGATATTTATGAAGCGCGAAAGAACTTCTTTGAGGATGAGAGAAAAACACAGTCTGTAGCAAATATGTTTAAGGATCTTCAGTATTATTTCTACATATCCAATTGTATGCAATTTGAATATATTTTTGTCGGGATCCTCGACTGACATAGATTTAACATAAAAATTGCTTTGGTACTTGCTGGGAGCCTTGACATTTTAAGTTGGCTGGTTATTCTTCCAGCAGGAATTCGCAGTTGTGTCTCTTGACATTGTCCCAGAAGCCTGTCTAATAAAAGAAGGATAGAGAAAGTATTCAAAAATAGATATTGGTTTTGTGAAACTAGTATTAAAGTGGCTCGTTGATAATTTTTTAACACTTAATAGTCGGCGCAAACACAGTGCAAAACTCAAATAGTCCAAGCCGATTCGCAAAAATGTATGAAATAAACGATCGATAGAATTATTTTTAGACATAATTTTGCTTGATTTTAAATCGGTGTTTAAATGCACTATTATTGTATAATTTGTTTATGTGTGGTTTGTTGGTACTTTGAACTAGTTTTAAATTTTAGGAATGTTATCAGTCGGGAGTCAACATATGTTAAGTAATAAGTATACAAGATATTCTTCCAGTACAATGCTTCCATCGGTATCATCCATTGTAATTTAATTTGTTTCGATAAGTTTTTAAGTTATTTAAATATTCATATTTATGAATATGGCAAATGTATGACACCATAATCAATTAGCGAATACCCGGCATTAGTTGCAATGTCACATGCGAATCCCAGTACGTGGTTTATTGCTTCAATCCACGTGTAGCGCTGGCCGAAGGACTAGGATCCAAAATCATGCGCACACTCGCTCTCCCTCTATCTTAACCACTGTATTACGCGCGCATCCTTTCTCTTCCCGTCCCCGCGGCCTAAACTTCATTTCATCAGATCAATATGCGCCAACATGGTACATCTGCTAAACGTCTTGCATAACAAATTGCGTACACAAACAATACTTATACTAATTTTATAACGTTCGCGGAGATGCGCACAATAACATCTCAAAGTTTCATCGAAATCGGATGAACGGTATGGCAGCGCATAGAATATGAACAAACAAATTTTACTTTTTTTATCTGAAAGATTTTTCCTAGAGCGCATCAATAAGTATATAAATACACGTTGAACAATTTTTCTTCGTTGTTTATCATTGACAAATAATCCAAGATTAATTAATGTGAAATACACAGACCGAGAAGTTAATAATTAATATTTTAATTTAGGCCATTAGATTTTAGGCTGTGATTTTTTTTAAATTTTGATTTTTTATTGATCTTTGACATACATTAATAGAATCATTTTGGAATGCTATGTAAAAATTGCTTGTTTCGCTTTCGTGTGTGTGTGAATGTATACTTAAAAAGCAGCCGCTACACTAGTAGCAAGCCTATTTTATTATATATTACACAACACACTGTTAAATCTTTTAGCTAACCATTTTCGTTAACAAATGAAATAAAAAGTAATGCATAAAGTCAACTTTTCCTGGAAACTAAGAAGTTTTATTTCTACAGAAACCTACGGAAGCATAAACAATGTTAAAGCTCGTGGTCTTCTTTTTGTCAGATTTTCTTCTTTTTAAGGTATCATTTAGTTGAGTATTTCAGATTTTCCAAATTTGTTAATATGGAGAAAGTTAATTTTCTTCTACAATCAGTATTTGAACATAAACGTTAGACGGTTACAATTACTTGATGAGTAAAGTGGACTACATAAATGCTCGCTGAAAATATTGATTTGGGACATTTTTTCAGTGGGCGTTGTTTTCAGTTACATTTTCCACCCTAGGGGATTATGACGGATCGACAAAGCTACAAACTAAGTTCTATGACCCAGAAAAGATTGCTGCATTTATATTGTTATCCCCACATAAAAGCAATATTTGAGAGCCGCAATATTTATAAATGAATAGCTCGTATTGTGTGGATTAGCAGCAGTTCAAGCAATATGACGGTTCCATTTCCCGATAGGACGAAGCGGATAATTTATCATTCTGCTGGAGTGGAATCATTCCGAAGTTCTACGGGAATTCGCTCTTGTGACCCTGGTTGTGGAATTGCTCTATTTTTCTCTTTGCTACGTCGTAGAGCTGTCACCGGAAGAATTCCGTATACCGTTATATGTTGTCGTAATATATCATGAAGCATATGTGCTACATTTAAAAGTTCTACGCCGCCAAGCGCACAAACGGGGGTCTACGTTTTTAATTATGAATTCGCTGAATGCTATTGATTTTTGTGACCTGAAATTTCAACTTGGGAGAAAGAGGGCAATGCAGATTATGTTGAGATTGATGGATTTATTTTTAGAAAGTGCAATCCGTCAATGTGTGCATTAAATTCGATGGTAATCAATCTCTTATAATGCATAACGGTCAAATTTATAGGTCAGGAATTTCGTGAAAGCACCATTTTAAACTTATTTTGATATCATATAATACGATTAAATCTTTATATATCACACATGATCTGGATCCTGGAAAACTTAGTTTTAATATATTTACTTCGTTCGATTTAGAGATCATCCTTATAATTTTTAATGAATTTGATTCGTGCTAAGATTTAGCTTTTAATGTATGTATTTAAACTTTGCATCAGTCATTTTTTTAAACTTAAGCTTTCACTGATTCGAGAGTCTATATGCAATCAGTAATAATGGACTTATTTGTTGGAATACACCTGATTTTACCATGTCTATTAAATACCATACAATGATTGAGTCACACAATATGATACTATTTTGACACGTGTCGTAAATTCTAGAAGACTCGTAATCATTGCATGATCTTAATACATTTCTAATACGTAGAATCGATGTCCCTTAAAATATATTCAATCATTGGAATCCATTGGTTGAATAAACATTTAGGGCCCTTTTCATTCTCAGGTCACATGTATAAGTAAAATTGACCACATTGTGATTCATATAACACTTTTTTCGTCGACTTGTCATCATATTTACTTATTTAAAAGAGGTCAATGTCGAATTTCGTATTGAACTCCGCCACTGGTGATCACGTATAATGTCAATCGCCAGAATTATTTTGAAATCCAACATTTCTCGATTATGTGAGGAACCAACAATACCGACTACTGATGAAACTTGCTCGAAATTGAAAAACCCAAAATACATCATATTTTTGCGTTCAGAATAAGATTTTGCCATATGATATCAACACGTGTCGATCCAAGTGCGTCATGTAATATTTTGCTTTTTGGAATCTCGATCCAACGAAATCGTCCCTAAATCTGTCAGGTCAAATTTATAATATCCCATTACGACACCTTCCATTGAAATAGGATTTTTAAAATAAAGCCCAAGAAAAAATATTACTATAACACATCACACAATAAGTTCGTAGGATTCCCTTTCTTCTTCATTTGGGGTCATTTTTCGCAATTAATTAATAAATAAAACAAATCCTATGAACTTATTGAGTTATGTGTTAAGTAATTTATTAGAATATTTAGGAACAAGATATGTCTTTAGTATTGATTTAGACTACTGTATGACATTGAATAAATATGTATTTAAATGAAAAACAACTTTTAAAGAATCCATTTTGATTTGTATGTAACAGAAAAATGAAAGCGAAAATAGGAAAAAACGTATTGCCTAAAAGTAGGATAAAAATAAATCTCAAAGCCGTAATGAGCGCCATAAAATCGACATAAATGGCTCGTTATAATCATTAGAAATTCATTCGGCGTTGTAAATTTATAACTTGATCATCATGATGTAATACGATGAAATTTCAGCTTACAGATATGATTTGCCTCCTGCCCATGAAAGCTTTACGATCCAGATGGCTCGTGTGGTTTGTTCAACTACTGTACTGAAGAAAAGGCTCCGCAATATGGAAGATGATCAGGAAAATTATGAAAAGATAGCTGGATTATTCAAGATATTTATTTATAAAGGCTTATAAGAAAGATTTTTAGTCTCAAGTGGAGAAAAAAAGCTTTTGATATTTTACTCGTTATAACCGTGAATTTGTATCAGAAACTCGTTACAGCCGTTATTTTGTTATAACCATGCGTGTAAAAATATTTTCGGTCGTTTATTGATTAAATATTAGATATTAAAGATGATAAAATAACCTTATCATTCTAAGATTTGGCATTATTTTATTGCGACTGTAAAGTACTAAAAAAAATGTTTTTCAAACAAAAAGAAAATGGCAGCGTTATAAGGCGAATACCTTATAACGCCTAACGACTTATTCTCTTTTCAGTCAGTCAACTAGTCACCATGATTTAATTCTAGAATGGTCTTGAAAGTTTCTGTATCCTTATTACCTATATAGTTACCATATTTCGTGCCCATGCGGTCCCAGGGTGTTCTCGAATACGTGCTATAACTTTATAAATATTTTACATTCTGATTTTTCTCCTTTCCGGTACACTCTAAATATGTACTTACAAAATATGTAAAGAAAAAACGTTTTTTTTTTAACATTGTAAAGTGTTTTCCGCCCTTAAGTGGGTCGTTTGCGAAAGTCGGTTGGATTTTATCTCGCGATGGACCACATGGGATTAGTGATAGAGCTCATACATCTTGATCCGATAAGGTAGTGTTCTACGACGTACACGTTTTTGACGGTTCACATTTTGTTTTAGCTCATTTTTATTTTAGAGACATGTTTTTTTTAAAGATGCTCAGACGAATCATTAACATTTGGAATTGATTATTTTTTTAACCTTGTTAATGGCACTGACGCTTTCATTGGATTTTAAACGATTTCCTCGTGGTAATTTCTAAAATTAATATTTAAAAAATTGCTTATAAATGTCAATGGATGCATTTGACATTTGAATTTTTAAGGTTATGTTTGCATTGGTTGCGATACAAAGAGGTTATTTACATTGATATTTAATTTTTATTGAGCTTTAAAACAAATAATTGCACTTTATTTTAAAAAATACAGTAATCATATAAAATATACTTCTTTGAATCACATTTCGGCGTGAAATAAATTTGACGTTTGTTTCTTTAATGCACAATTTGGCCATAACAAAATGGAAATAGGTTATATTTCATATCTAATATTGTATATAAATTATACACATGCACAAAGGGATACTTTGCGCCATTTGAATAAAATATTAAATTATATCTTTAAATGGCCGTGATCACACATAGCTGTAGTTTCATTCGAATGGCAATATTTATTTAGGTGCACTTAAGAGGTCATTGAGGAAGATTATTTTGATGGTCAATATTTTGTTCAAAGAGTACAACGTGCTTTTACACACGTGCTTTTACAAACGAGAAAGGAGCCTGTCATCCATGACAAGATTCAGGTTTTGCATCGATTGGGTAATTGGAATTTTAAGAGACGATTGACTGTTTGCTTCATTGCAATATCTGGGGGTGGGGAAAAAACGTGAATTTAAATGTAAAAATATTGCATTATATATATCAGTACATTTAAAATATTATTTGAGTTTATATCATGCCATTCAGATTTAACAATACAGCTGTATCAAAGCAAATAAAGGATAAAACTGCGATTATGAAATCCAAGCGTCACACTGGCAGTTAGGTCACAGGAGCAATGATGTACCAAATATAATTAAAATCCCTTTGGAGCAAATATATATTTTGAAATTGGTTATAACATTGATGTTGTTTTTGTTTATTAAAATCATCTTCAATGTTTTGTCATGAATGAATTTATTATCATGAGGCCCTTTGATTATCAGTCTTTGAACTCTTCGCCCTATAAAAAGGTATAAGGTCTTCCATTGTTTGCATGAACAGACAAGGTCGTGTCCTCATGATTACTGTCATCCAAATAATATTTAATAAACTCAGATACTTCAATGTTAAAGGAAACATTAAAGTGACATTTTATATATATTTTTTTTGTGAGAATTCTGAGCGAAATTTCATGTTTTTCCATATAAGGGACATGAAAATATGTTGAGAGCCTTGATAGGTCACAGTGAAAATAGTTGTGGCCGCTTCACAACAAAAGTGGATGATAATTCCTTTAGATATTTTATAAAGTAAATGTTATTTTTTTACTGCAATATAAGTGGGATTGAATTTTATATTATATACAATCACATAATATTTCATCAATCTATTATAATGAATACAGAATTTTTACACACTCGAAGGTCGCTTTACATTCTAATGACTCTAGTCCTTGGAGCGCTCCCCACTCCCATGTGTTTTGCATGACGCACTCGATCGCACGTGGGTTTATTTTTCAGTCGGATCGCGGCGAAGCCAAGCAGGTTGGATGGAAAATTGTTGGGTGTTGTACGGAAACACTCTCGTTTTATTTATTATCTTTTATTTACGGAGAGAGAGGTTACAGTTATGACCCTGCGGGAAGGACATCTTCCTGCAGCCAAAGCTATCATAGTGTCAGATAAAGTCAATTTTAATATATAAACTACACTCAAACCTTTTTTGTGCGACGTCGAAGTTATGCGGTTTTTTTTCAAGCAATTTTTTTCTTTTTTTAAAATTTAACAAAGAGTCCGTATCGAGATATTTTGGATAAAATATGAAATAAATCATCAACACTAATCGAAATTTGGGAAAAAATTCAAATTGGATATAAATCTTTTCTATATAACTCTCTAATATTCCTACCAGATTTATGTCAAAATTTATTTTTTAGCTATTTAAAATAAATTAAAACTTTGACAAAATAAGGCCAAAGAATGATTTGACTAAATTTTTTTAAACAGTCGCCATTTTGTGATTTTTTTGAGTTAGAGACTATTTTTTGCAGAATGCATCTACCGCACAAAAAAGGTTTAAGTGTATATTACTCGTAGTATGTATATATACTATCTTTTAAGTACTAAAAATGATATATATAATATAAAGGTTTGGCTGAATAAATCCAAAATAAGAATATATGAATAGATATATACTTCGATGAGCTCTCTTTAAAGTTACTGTATAATGTAATTAAACATAATTGATGGCCTTGTTACTTGATATTAATTATGATCGCGTTTTGTCTCCTCATGAAAAGCTTCATAATCAATAAGATAATTAAAAAGATAAAGAAGACTGGGGATATTTAATAGTGGATGAAAATTTCGAATGTAAAGATGTGTCGAATGTCCAACAGTAGCCTTGTACTTTCGTTACACTTCGATGAAAATAATTAAATTAACGGAGAAAACACGATTACAGGAATCAAATATGATAATTTGTCCAGTGTCGTTTATATAACAGTTATAAACAAAATGTTTCTCCGAAGAAATCAAATCGTTTGTTTGATGGTCTGCATGATGATTGATGAATATTCGATTATTCAAATGCATAACCTATATAAATAGCTTCATTTTACTCGTCGCATCATCTGTGAATAGTAGATGATTCGTGTCGTCTTAAATATATGATGCAGCAATGTCTGTCATATTAACCCTTTGAGTAGTGAGCTAATTCAAAATCTTCATAATCTAAAATGCATTACATATTTGCTTGTCCGCCACTTATCATCCGTACAAATTCACTTATCTGTCAGGGGCTGCAGCATGAAGTTTATATTTAACACTCTCATTGCCCAGTCTGAATCAGTGTTTGTATTTATTTCTTCTACTCAAGAGAGAACTCAAGGCTAATCACACTTGAAAAATAAGCATATGATTTTAAAACTTAAGAATTATACTTTAATGTCGTTTATGCCCAATCTTGCTATTTGTTTTTGTTCGCGCTCTAAAAGCATGTGCGCATTAGTTTGCAGCCTAACCTCGTATATTCGCTATGAAAAACCATGTCAAAATGTTCAAAAAATTGCCTTTCTTTAAATTGCACTTTGGTCATAGATATATACATAATATTATGAGTTAATTATTGAATAATTTCGTCTGTGTGAAAATCGGATTTACATTCAATTTTGACTTGATTAGAATAATATTCTTCTCGTATTATTAAATTAAAACGGAATATCTTCTGTCTTGTTTCGCAAAGTATGTATGGACTCTTGTCACTATGCATCTATAACTATAAAATTTAAACTTTATCTATTAAATTCGGATTTATATATAGTATTTTTGGTAGAAAATTGCTACATATTTCACAGAAATAAAACAATAACCGAAGACGGCCGCGAAGATTATGATCGTGGGGCATTTTTTCGCGCGATCGAAGAGTTTTTGTTCATATAAATTCTCCATTATCGGTATAAATTGATATTAAGTTGAAAAATTGATATCAATTTCAATATTTGAAACTTCTTGTTAGCATATGAAATATGTCCCAGACAAATGCCTGGATTCGTGCTTGGCCAGCAGAAAAATCCGGTTACACATTGATTGACCATTTTTCACACTTGAATAATATCAGTCTCGAAATCCTTGGACGATGTTCTGTATTATATGTCATCGAATATTCCAGATTAAAATATTCGAATTTTCCAAGCTATTTGCGAAGTTTCTGCGCACACAAGGGGACCTTATTTGTTAAAGTTATATCGAGGAAAATTCGGCAGAGATTTTAGTAATCCAAGATTAGGGACCCATGTTAAATGTACCAATTATTTAAATCGCACATAGAAGCTAATCCTTAGAAAATGGAATTTTCCAACAATAATTGGGATCTTTAAGATTGTTTTCGACAGATATGATCTCGATTCTCATTGAGTATTTACAAAGCATAACCCACTATAACGATATTTTAAGTCGTCGATTGTTGTCGTAAAACGCATAAAGTTTCATTGTCAGTGAATCTATGCTACAATAATGTATTTGTATGAATGCATATTTATTTTAATATGAATATAGTATATGTGCGATATAAATATATAATATTTAATCCTTTCAATGCGCGACTTCCCTATCTATACAGTTTATCTAAACGGATTAAGTTTGTAGACTAAATACAGTATCAGTTAATAAATATGGGTTAAGATGATTAAATAGAGTGCTTTTAAGACGAAGCTGCATTAAAAACATCTTGAGAGCCTGATTAAGGATATCAACAAATCGATTTAATATTTATACATCCATTTATTTAAGGGGTCATCTTATTTTTACAGCCCAAAAAATAGGCAGAAGAGAACCAAAATCAGAAAGCATTTGTGACAACATAAATGTTTATACTTATTTAATCCACAGTATTAGTTCGAACTTTTTAATAGTTTTATACGCAACAAAAGACACGAACGAGAATTTATAACGCCCTAAGGTTCAAATACAATTTTTTTGCAGATTGATTTATGGCCAAATGGAAAAAAAATCTTTAAAGAATCGTTAAAACATATTCGATATAAAACGTGTCTTTGATCAAATATTTTTCATACGGTAAACATATTCATGACGGGTCACTCGCCGTGTTGATCGTTACTTTTAAGCACTGGATGAAACCTTTTAGGGAGGATTCCATTCAAATTCTTGAGGGCGAAGCACTGTTGGCGCCCCGGGCGCCAATATTCTTTCGATGTATCCAATCTTCTCTGTGACCTCTGATAGACGATCGGATATTACCATATAATCACCCATTTGCGCGAATAAACGTAGACGATGACCTTATTTCGATACAACTATGGGTTTTCATTCTTACATAGATGATAGGTATTTTTGTTTGGAAATTTTTGAAACTAATTTGAAGATGTCAATAATAATTCGGTTATAACGAGCATTAATTGAACAACCCACACGACTGCAAAAAATCCAATTTAGCAAATAATTTTATTTAATCGTTTAAAAGCATCAAATAAGCAATTTGTATTAGTGGATGCGTTGCAATTTCATAATTTTGCCAATATCTTCTTGTCTTATCTTTGATGGTTGAATTCACAAATCAAACTGTGCTAATCAAAATTTCTAAGAATGTAGATATACTATTTTGCAAAACTCTTATTTCGATACACTGCGTTTTATATTGTATATGTTATAAGCGTGAAAAAAATCGAATATCTTCGTATAAGATTGCTCGCTATAACCGTGATCTTGTTGTATCTACGCTTGTGATGCAAAAAACTCTTCATTCATCAAGACTAAATGATGTTCGCGGGCTTGCAGCTTTAATTTGGCCACAAAAATATTCGTTATGCGATCGCGAGTTTGACACCTTTGTAGTAGACCATTGTTTTACTTTAATGCAATTTTTGATAAAGTGGAAGTCTTTTGTTAAAAATTTACACGCGTAGCTCTTCAGAATGCATTCAACATAAAACAAAATGAAATCTTTTGAGTAGTAAATTATCACTTTAGCCTCTTGGGTTGAATAACACTACGTGGAAACAAATTGTCTGCATATTTTAAGGGGTTCATAAAGATGGCTTCTTACGACTTCTTTTCCAAAGGATATACTCTTTATTGTTAAAAGAATTTCGTATATTCGGTTCTCATTTACATAAAAAGAATATTTTATATGTGTTTTTTTCTGTTGTTCAAAATCCACACGCCTTATAAAAGTCTTGAAAGATATTTCATTATCTTCAAGCGCAATTTGGGGATTGAACCCCCCTCTTCAAGGTCGCTTTCCTTTTCATTGTGTTAATATTGCGAGAACGAATTATATTAGGGTTGAAGAATATATTTCGTAATTTGATCTCGCATTAAAATCCGGAATGAATGTTCTCAATTGAAGGGTAATTCGAGTCCTTGAAACGAAATAGAAATGGATAAGATTTATGAATGGCCTTTAATTTTATAAAGGAAGAAGGTCGATTATGACGTTAAAATATGTAATTTGAAAGTAATTAAATACTCGTTAAATGTTTAAATTTTAGTATTAAATACGATTTTGAATTGTGGCTGAAGCAAATTTTATGGAAATGGCATCTAAGATAAACAAGAATTCAACGAACCGTAAGATGCATATGATGAAATTATAGACCGGATAATTGGAGTTGTATTATTCTAATAAAGATCCTTCCACTGAAAGAAGCTCAATATCTAAGAAAGGTCTCACAAGTACTTTATTGCAAAAATAAAGCATAAGGATCAAGATGTTGTTGAAGAATTTTATTAAAAAAATATTTAGGCGAGAATCAACAATCCTTTTGTTAGGTAGGTGTAGGTCTTCTCTTAGATCTTGTGAGGAAAGAAGTGACTGGACTTTATACACTCCAGAAAACTTTTCCCAGCAAAATCAACATGATCGTCTTGAGTAGCATTTCCCTGCTTTTCGTGGAAAAATTCTCAGTTTTATAATCACTCGAATTCCTTATCTAGAAAGCTCGCGAAAACATCCTTCTATACATTCGTCTAGGTGGTCCGCTAAGTGATAAGAGGGGAATGCATGATACATATAATAGGGATGTGATATTTTCCCGTGGATGGAATGAAGTGACCTTAATCCTGCTGTAGCAAGCTGTAGTAACACTCCCCCATCGAGATGATTGTAAAAGCACCCATTGATACTTGATATCACCCAGGTAACCCGTTGGATGATCTTTTCATGAATGAAACTTGGAACTTATGCTGCCTTTTAATATCGAGCCTACAAGGAGGTGATTATATAATACAGGACTAAATGGATATAATCTTTTCCCATGAATGCACATTGAAGAAGTCCTAGTCCTGCAGCGATTGATTTAAAAATATGACAAATTATACATATGTTTAAAGATTTAAAAGTTTATATCGAATCAATGCCCCCAGGGAGTATCAGGAAAATGTTTGTCGTCCAATTTCATCCTAAGAACAAGATATTGATATTTGTCATTTGAAATCCCTGTTCATATTTTTTAAAACAATGTTATTAGAAATAATATAGTTTAATATTTTTCGTCGATCATTTTGAACTAATGGGAAATCTTCCCGATTCCCTTGATTTAAAAAAATAAAATGATTGCCATAGTGGACATAGCAGGGCCATCTATGAATGTCTGACATGCAACAATAATTGCGATTTCATTTTTAAATAATGAAAATTTTGCAATTCACCCATAGATCTTCTACCGATTATAAATAATCCTGCACTTTTTATATTAATATGTATGAAAGATAGTATGTATATATTAAAATTACATAAACTTCGACGTATCTAGGAAACCTCAATATGGACATAGACCTAATCTAATTCCGGATTAAGAGAATTTAGAATTTTCTAAAATATCAAAAACCGATTGTTCGAAAATTGACATGGAAAGAAATTAGAATAATCTAATATATTAAGATTAATCTCTCTTTGTTCGTATGTAATGGGCTGCCATACCATTCATCAGATTGCGATAAAACTTCGTCCACTTATTGCTATGGATTGCGCGAGTAACATAGGCATCCCAATAAAAATATAATACATAAGTACGGTAAAGTTTCGTCAATGAAAAAAAAACAAAAGTGTGATTCTGGACCGCCTAAGTTTGTCTCCACCATTGATTGCGGGCCAAACTTTCAAGAAAGCTAAAAATCCAGAGTTGGAGGAAGCGTTGCGTATGTGGTTTCTTCAGGAAAGAAACAAGCATACATCTATTTCTGAACCCATATTGACCATTAAAGTAAAGTTGTTTTACAAGGAGATAACACAAGAAAGAAGACTTTGTAGTTAGCTAGGGATAGTTAAAATGCTTCAAAAGTCGCCACGGAATATGTTTGATGACGGTAACACATTATTATTATTTATAATTGCTATGACCATTGCGTTTATGTCGTCAATTCTATAATATAAAACTTTGTGTTGTCTATGCATTAGGTTGGTGCATAAATAACGTCGTAATTTTTTAAGAAACCAAAAGTTAATATTTTCAGAAAAACTTAATCAAGTCAGTTAATTAAATAATTCCCGTTAATGCTAATGACTGTCTCCCATAGTTCTATCGACTTTTAAATCCCATTGGAATAAAAACTTTGGAGTTTTCATGCAAAGAACGTGTCTAGTGCTTTTTACCTCATCTGTTGTAATATTTTTCCCTCATTTAAATTATATTGTAGAGGTAAAAACAGGAAAATCGAAAGGGCTAAGTCAGGAGAATATGGGGGATGATTTAAAACATCCCAATTGAGCTCTTTTAATTTATGCTATGTCATCATTGCATTCGTGATGGAAGACAATACCCTTGCGATTGATTAGTTCAGGTCGTATTTTAACGAGTTCAAAGTTTATTTTTTGCAGCTAGCACTTCTGCGCTCGTGGTAAGTATCTAATTTCCGACCCCCCCCCCCCCGGAAATCTAATTTATTGTTGCTTTATAGTTACTTCCGTGGTCGTAAAAATCATAGAAAATACGCGAAATGGACCCCAAAGAGGACGGAGTGGCCGCAAGGTTCGTATGTCCAATCGGTCCACTTTTCGGACTGCTGATATGACGAATGAACACATACAGAACTATTACGAACTTTTATTATAAAACGAAGTCGTCTGAAGAAGACTGATCAGGTGGGTTGTTTAAATTTTACAATCGGTTGAAAATATTGTTGTCTTTACTTTATTCCGGGCTTATGCCGGCTGGTCGGCGCAATGTGATGAAAAGAGGGATTGGATAACTTAGTATATATTACAATAATGTTGGTTCATGTAAAATAGAATGGTCGAGTAAAATAAAAACCATGTACAACTCTCGACCGGGTCGGTATTCTGCGTTTTGCGCCCCAAGCTCAGTATGCGCCGTGGCGGGCGCCTGCTTTGCCACAGCCTTGTTGCGGCCTTGATAGACTGAAAAAAATATATTGAAAAAAACTCTCTTTTATATAATACAAAGGCAAAATTAAGCACAGATGTTAACACAGTCGATTAAAAATAATATATCATAGCCTTTGTAAAATTACGACGTTTATTATGCATCAATCTAATATATCTCATCATTTTCATATTTTTTCGGATTAAAAGTACTCTTTACTAAAAAGTTCCGGACTACAAGGGGTTGGCTGCAATACTCTATAATCCGACAAATTCGTCAATCCTATACTGCCTTGTAAAATGTTTGTCGGATTGCCGCTGGTCTGCTGTATATGAGGTTGAAGATGATGAAATGCACAGATCTTTGCGCGCGGTATTTATAGGGTTAATATCTACAGAAAATAAAGTAAATCATTTTCATAATCCAGATCGTTGTTAAATAGTTTCCATCCTCAGATACGACTGCTTTGCGAAAGAATTAATATGGCATTGGACGACATCGAGTTGCTAGGTTACCACAATGGATTAGAAGACTATTGATCCTTTATTAAAAAGGATACGGCGAAGTTCGACGACTCAGGTTCGATGGACGCACATAATTAGACAAATATCAGTACACATTTGCACATTTGTACAAATAGAATTGCCATATAAAAAGATATCTAGTGCCAATAGAAACAATGTGAAATCCAGAGAGAGAGAAGGAGAGAGGAACGCGCTCACTTTGTACAGTCTAATTTTACAACTTCCATCTAAAAATAATTTTTCCCGATGTGCGCGGAAGTGTGCTTCACAAATGTGTTCTGGAGTGTAAAATTTTAACATAATCAGTTGAATGGTCGTTTTTATTTTCTCGTGATCTGCATTGGAGTTTCAAACCTGACAATTGGTGTTTTCTTTTATCAGTGGCATTGAAATAGCAATAAAACTTTCCACGTGTGAGTTGAACGAATTCTGGCTCGATTACTTAACCAAAATGTTATTGATTCTTTCCGTAGAAAAAAAATTATATGTACAAACTTCCATAAATAATATTGATGTGCTTGATTATACATCTTCATTTTGCATGTAATAATCAATATTACTTCATAACTAATTGAAAATAAAATAGATTTTATGCTAGTATAATGTTTCTATAAGTTTATATGTACAAATAAAAAAAGAAACATGATCAAATTCGCTTTTAAAAAGGATTTTATTTCAAAAATGTGTTCTCAAAATCATGATTATATATGCACACATTCAGAACAACATAAAGTAATTTTTCATCAAAAAATTTCAATATGCACATTTTAATCAAATGTTTTATTTAATTGAATTTATTAATGAAACGGATAAATTTCTCAAACTCAAAAAATATGCATTCAATGCCAAAATATTCTAAAAATGAAAATTATCATGGCATCTTATCTTTCAGCATCTGTCACTCCTTTAAAGTGTATAAGTTTGACATTCGCTCACAGATGGCACTGCGCGCCAGTGTCGGTAAGGGCGCAGACTGTTTTACCAGCACTGTCATGTCTGTCTATACGCGATTGTAAGTCGGCCGGCTTTTTTATTGCTTGTCGTTTTCAGGTTGAACATTGCGCTTCGAAGCTTCAGACTTGACTAAAGATGGATGCCAAACCCGAAAGTAAAGTCGCCGCCGAGGCTGCGCTCGTCCTGAAGGAATGCGTAAGTATAAATACGACGCGTTTCCTTAACCAATTTCAGAAAGCTCCATCCCTTGTTTACTCGACTTTTTACATTCCGATAACGCCAAATGCTCAACAATATCGCATTAAAATCAATCTCACTGCATAAACACGACTATAATGAAATATTTTTCAAGACGATTAAATATATTTCCCAGTAATGATCATGGAAGTCATCAACGTGTGAAGATTTTCGCGCATTTTTTTCTTCTTAAAATTCTATCAAAATCCACATCGAAATTTTAAACGTCAAAATATATATTTATTTAAATTTATTGACTTTGTAAATATAATCATCTATGTCTAAATGAGCATCCATTGTTCTAGAAACTCAGCATTTGAAATTTATGCTGATCAATTGATTTAAATATGATAATAATGTTTAAATCTATATGTCCACGTCTAGACGGATATGTATTGCATGTGTTCTTTTTAAACGTCAAAATACATCCATTCAAATAATATTAACCGTTAATAAATGGATTTATAAGGTTTTGGAATATTTTAAAAGTATTAATATTCGGTTAGCAATATATTGTGCGGTAAAGATTCAAGCGTATCATGGATATGTACATATTATTATATTTGATACTGTGCCTTTATAATGCCAATCATCAGTCTAACAATTAAATGTATCCATGCAACTGGACAGGTAAGTATTTTGTCAGTATTGTTAGTAAGAGTAAAAATTCTTGCATTTTTATATAATGTAATGTAAATTTTTATATCAAATCCTGTGTATGTCTCACGTTGTTATATTGGTGGATTATTAGACTAATAACGATTTTATTCTGACGAATATGTTTAATTTGTACTTGAATAACATGATGTCAGGTGTGAATCCCATGATTAAACGATCGGACGAGCAACTCAATTGTTAAGGGTTCAAATCTATAGGAGTTGTGACTGGTGGCTACATTTTTAAAACATATATTCGCTATGAAAAAGGCCCTTAAAAATGCATCATACCAAAACTGTTTTGTATTTTAAAACTATGCTTAATTCGTCGTCGTTTTTGTATGTATAAAAATAATAATTTTTCTTTTTACTTACTTTTTATTACACAATTGTTGTACAAGAAATAATTTATGTTCGTTAAAATATTCAGATGATATATTTCATTCTATTTATACACAATCAAACCAATAGTTTTGTCTCGAATTTTTCTAAATAGAAATTTGAACGCTTTCTTCAACATCTCTTGAACCTTTCCACTCATCATTCGTGTAATTTTTTGTTGTAGAGTTTTGGGAATTTTTGGTGACTTTTATAAAGTGCTGTAAAATAAATAAAAATTGTTATTTAAACTTGGCTTATAAAAAACTTTAGGCTTCATAAATACTTGATTTATTTGCAATTTAAAAATGAAATGTAAACGAACAATGTAAATAAATTATATTGTGCGTTATGCATAGTTGTCCTCTTTAAATAAAAAAAAAAACATTTGCATAATGCATTTGCAATTTATTACAATGATTCATTTGGCTGCAATGATTTTTGTACCTGACCTTACCATCCTACCCTCTAAATATCATATTTTCAAGCAGCTAAGACTCTAATTTAGAAAGTAATTGATCATTTGTAAGGGCACTTAATACCTTTATTAGACAATGAAATATTTATAAAAGGAGATATTTAAATATTTGAAACCATTAGTACGTAGACACATGAATAATATTTCTTGTGTAAGAATATTTGATTGGACCGGGATCGGCGTGAGATCGAACCTGTGGATCGGGCCTTAACATCCCCATGCAATAGCGCTGTTGATCTGGGCAAATTTAATTTGCTAGATTAATAGCGACATCTCCCGTCTTTCTTTCGGTGCAATGGGCTGCACATGCAATTACTGACCGATTGCTTCTTGTGCGTGTTCCGTTACTGGTTGGGTGGTGATGCATAGGAGTCGGGAGGAGTCGTCGGTTGGCCTTGACTGTGGGAGGACGTTCTTCTCGCAGTCAGATCTCTCTTGTGCTGAATAAAAAGTTACCTAGAGAAGAGAGTAATTTTGTCCGATGGCCGTCCATCCCCATCCATCCGTCCGGTCACACAGGATTACCTGAAAGAAAAACAGACCCGTGCATTAGCTCGGTCATCCTGACGAGCACGTGGGAGCAGGGAGCCCTCCAAGAACTCTGCCACGAGAGCGCCCCTGCTCCTATGTAACATAACATTGATTGGTATCACACAGCAATCACAGTAACGGTATTTCCAGCACTATATTTGAAGAAATGTGGCCCAATGATTCCTTCTGCTCAAAATGCACACAAAATAGTAATTTAACATTCTTAAATAACACGAGGATTTTCATTAACCCAGATAAAACAATTTTGCTTATTGACGAATCCATCCATTGTAAAATGAGATTCTTTGTTAAAATTTTTGCTTGAAATCCATGAATATCTTTGTTGTTCAAATAACGATGATGATCCAAAATATGTTCTATACTTCCAAACAGAAATTCCATAATTTTTTTTAGTAAGATATTTAACTCTATTGTATAAGAATAACTAAAAATTAATAATAATATGTCGCAATTTGTGTAAATATTTGATGTAAATAATAAATTCTCCATATTTTATGCATTTTCCATTGTGAGAGGATTACGGGATTTTTTAATACAGACATTTCTACTCTTGAGTGCAACAAAATGCATATTATATCTATTTTAAAACATATTCAATCAATCAATCAAAATTTAATCTTTATATTTTTTCTCTCACGTGTTTCTTAAACACAATAAACTATAAATGATGTAAAAACGTCTACCACTATTCAATGTTGGACACCAAATGAGAGTTTATTGAGTGATTATCGGATGCGAGTTGATGCATTTGAACTCGAGGGTCACGAATATGAGATTGATTGCAAAAAAATCAATTGAAATGGTTTGCAGACACATAACGTAATCATTTTTTATTTTGTATATAATTTCTTCATGATCGGCAAAACGGTGGTGGCACGCGTGCCAAAGGTGATGCACATTGAACTTTGGAATTGAATGCTTTTCAATCAATGCAAACTGACAATGTAAAGATGCAACTCGGGGAACGAAAAAGCTTTTGTTGTTGTACTGAAGCTACAAATATGACAAAACTGTGATTTTTTTGTTGTTGTGATAAGGCCCTCGAATTAAGCTATGTATTTGCTGGCCTCAAAAGCTTTGCCATCATTGATTAAGAATTCTTTTCATCCAAAGTGATGCACGGTTTTAATTGATTGACGATTTATAATGATTTGATCTTTGACCTGTATTTTTAAATATAAATATTGACTGTTTTCGATATGAAAAGTGTTTTCAAATATGCTTATTTATTGATAATAATTGTTAAAAATGTTTTGTATCATTTTTAGGTGAAGTTGGCCAATAATATTCAATCAAAAAAGAGCAATAAAGAACTCCGGAAGTCTGATGAAAAAGCGGCAGAGTATTCATTGAAGTTCTTGAACAGTCTTCATTCACCCGAAGAAAAACTTACAGCTATCACTAAAAAATATGGTGATGTTGTTGATGAAAATAGAAAATTTCAAGTTTTAAGTAAGCAGTGGGAAAAGAAATATGTTTTGATGCAAAGAGAAAAGGATCAGATTCAGTCTGAATACAATAAAGCTATTTTACTTAAGAGTAAATTAGAAAATCTTTGCAGAGAACTTCAACGTCAAATTAAAGCAGTAAAAGTAATTCGTAGTGAATTTTATATTAATTCAATCATAATAAATGTTCATTTAATGATACGTATTTATATCTTTTGTTGTAGGAAGAATCATTGTTGAGGATAAAAGAAGAGGAAGATAGACGGAAAGAGACATTAGCTTTATTCCAAAAAACAATATCAGAGTTGACTGCTGCAGTACAGAATAACAATGAGAAAAACTCCAAATTGAGAGACGATAATCTTGATATGACAGAGAAATTCAAATCTGTGATGGAACAATATGAGCTACGTGAACATCAAGTCGATAAAATTTCAAAACAAATGGCACTAGAAGCTCAATTATCTGAAGCCAAATTAGCTAAGGCTAGTTTAGAGGCTCAAGCTGAAAGAGAAAAACTTTTAGCAGAAAAAAAGCAATTGCTGGTTGATCTGACTCAATATCAAGCCCGCTGCAACGAGATGCAATCCACAGAAGTTGGGCTTCGTAGTCAAATTGCGATGTATACAGATAAATATGATGAATTTCAAAACGCATTGACTAAGAGCAATGAAGTTTTCGGCGGGTTTAAGGGTGAAATGGAGAAGGTCTGTCTTTAATTAATTTGGATTGTTATTTTAATTGTATTTTACTCCGTAATAATGCGTTATTTTAATTGATAGATGTCAAAAAAAGTGGAGAAACAAGAGAAAGAAGCGATTGCATGGAAGCAAAGATGGGAAAAGTCCCACGCTGCACTCCTTGACATGGCAGCAGATAAACAACAATCTGATTCTTCGATTGCACTTCAAGCTCGGCAATTATCACAACTTCAAAGACTTTGCAGAACAATGCAGGTATAAAGATACAATCGAAAGTTAAGATCATAAAGATCATTAGTTAAATATCCAATTATGTGATATTATTTAGTTGTTATAAGATTAATTGCAAAATGTGATGTACGTTTTATGTTTTTGTAGGCCGAGCGCTCAATATTATTGAATACCCTTAAGGATAACAACATTGAACGTCCACCTTTACCTCAGTTACCTGCAGAACCAAAACCAGTCAATGAAGGACCCGATAGAGTAATTATTTATATTTAATCATTATTTTTATTTGTCACTCATACATAGTCACAATAGATAATCTCTTAATGGTAGGAATTATGAAGTCTCGGCATTTTCAAAGTCCCAGGACTCGAGACATGATAATTTCAAAGTCCCGAGACTTCCCGGGATTCAAAACTTTTATTTTCTCTTCAATTATGTACAGATTTTTTTAAAGTAAATATTTACGTAAGGACAGTATTGGGCTATCTCTTTTTTTGTAGTTTTTTTTGTAATGTTTCCATACTTCCGATTGACTTCTTTCCATTATGGACTACAATAATGATAGAATATATGTAACAAAATGATACGATTTTTATATTAAAATCCGTTAGCCACCCGTCAGAGAACAGACACAAGAACAGCACGAACTAACTTGAAGTTAGGAGATAAACTGATATTGTATTTACAAAACATTGATCTTTCAATTACTCCTTCTGAATTTTTCGACCAATTAATTGGTCACAGCTTTTGCTATTACCTAGGAACACTTCGAGCAAGCATCCGTTCCATTGTTCTTGGAATTCTTTTGATGGAATCACAGAATCCCCACTTGATAATACCCAATAGGACCTAGGAAAGCTCAAGGAACAAAATGAGCCTAAGAACAATAAGCAACCTCAAGAAAGGACAAACAAAGAATCTCACTTTGCAATGATAACAACACTTGTCTTTCATATTTTTTAAAATCATCAAATTGAGAGGGTCAACCTCAAAGAAGAAATCACCCAATTTCGAATCGCTCAGGGAGACACCCTCAGTTGATGTAGTAGTGAGATATACTTAAATGTCACATGTCTTAACCCTAGCCCTATTGGGGAAAAGAAGGACTGGACTCTTTCTATTCCGGAAAAACCCAAAAAGTCATCTCAATTAGTTTTTCACTGTCTTTTGAGGAAAACTACTTAATTATAAACCTTTACAAATCCCCCCCACACTTGTTATTGTGATGATCGCGAAAGTGCTCTTTGATACATTCACCTAGGTTCCAAGTGATCTGTTGGATGAGCGTTCTAAATAAAATTTGGAGGTCATGCTATCTTTAATATTAAGCAAACGAGAAGGTGAATGTATGATACAGATGAGATGGATGAATGAAATTTGAATAGGCTCCAGTTCTGCAGTGGACTGTTTGTGGGTGCACTATGATGATGAGGATGAGTAGTATAATTAATTTAAAAAATGTTATTTTATAATGTTGAATACTATTTTTTAGGTGGACATAATGGCTGCTAACTGCGCTCAATTAAAACAAAGTCTTAGTCAGTTACAAGGAAGATTAAATGACCTTACCGCTAAAAAAACATTAGATGGCACAATGCCAGAGCAGGTAGCAGCAGCTAATGCAGAAAATACCGCACCAGTAGCACAAAAAAAAGCTAAAAAAGGAAAGGCTAAAAAATCAAAAGCAACTGAACCTGAGATTCCTAAAAATAAAGATTCAGGTAATGCTTCAGCAGATAAAGTTGAAAGCGTTTCGCCCACTGAAAAAGCCGTTGAGTCAAACGATGCCATTGAAAATGATACTGATAGGTTAGATTTGTCCAAAAGTTCCTCAGTTAATAAATCTGAAAGTCCAGCAGTAGAAAACAATTCTAATAGTGAAGAACGTTCTGCTGTTAAAGAAAAAAATGATTGTGCCAAACCAAATTTAAACGATAGTAGTTCAGTTTTAGGTGAAAATGAAACTAAAAAAATTGACCCGAGTATTGTGAATGGAGTTGTTCCGTGCAATAATGAAAATTCTTCACCAGCGTCTATTACACCTATCTGTGAACCTATTAAAGACACGAGTATCATCAAGCCGATATCTGAACAGAATAATACACCCAAAAGTGATACAACATCCCTTTGAGTAATGCTGTGCGTTGGAATTTTATTTACGTTTGTAGCGCTCGGTTTCAGAAATAAAGATTATTTTTCTTCTTAATATTTTTTGTGTGTTTACTAGAAACAATCTTGTGCTGTATCAAAGGTGCTTATTCATGTGCTTTGCTATTTAATTTCAATAAACTCTTATTTATTTTTCATTGTGCTCATTTGCTTGCGTATATCAGTGGCATAGCTAAGAAAAGTGAAGCCGTTTATTGAGAACTGAGATCCAATTCTGTAGGTGCATATAGATTTTTAATATGACATCATACGATGCTTGATTTTTGTGTGTCACTAGTCAGTAGCGGCTATCCTGACGGTTACGGTCCTGATATTAAATGCTTTTTGTTTTCTTTTATTGAATAATTGTGCTTTATTTTCATGTATTGATTTAATTATATGAACATTACAATTGTATAACTTATACATTTTGTCTCAAACTCCATTTGTAACTTGGAGATAATATGTACAAACAATATTTTCAATAGGTTTTAATCTCTAATTGACGTTAAAATGAGCGGTTGATTTGCTCTAATTGATTACTTTAAATGCAAATATACATTCTATTCTAGATTATAACATAATTTGAACTATTTAACTAAATTTATCGACGGCCTAAAATCTCTTCATGTCTAACCGTTATATTTACCCAGTCGGCTGGTTGCAATAAAAATTATCTACTGCCTATTTATATGATTGAATTATCTTAGACTAGTAACATAATACAAACAATTTGAATAATTTTTAAAGTGCGTCATTTAAAGTCAATATATTTTTTACATTTATTGGATATTTATGAATCTAAACGACTTGTTCATTAAGGTCATAACTTTCACTTTTTTAAATAAAAAATAAAGCTTGAAAATTATTAATGTTTTTTATTCTACCTAATGCTAAAATTACAGTATTTATAAATATGTTTCAATCCCTTCCGCTCCCTAAAATTTAACCATTGCTTATCTCGCTTATATGATAATTACTTTAGTTGTGATTTAAGATAAATGATCAATAATTTGAATGCACTGTCAAAGAGTAAATCATGCATTCCAATAATTCCATATATTTTCAACGATAATTGATATTACATTAAATCTGATTTATGACTTGAACTTGAAAGAGAAATCTTTTTAATAACAGTCAATTTTAAAACGTCTATTGCATTGACCTTACGATAGAAAATGAAGTGTAGACACCGTTTCAATATAATTCTAAGTTCTAATGCGATATGTAAATAATAATTTACCGCACAAATTGATCGTAGGATGTTACAGTGTTATGCACTGTTTCATTCAAATGTGCATCGGAGACAACCCTAATTTATTTGAATACTTGAATGCAATAAGTAATTTATTACACGCAAGAGTTGTTTAGAAAGTCGCAGTAAAATGCAGTCATATGACATTTATGCTTTTACTGGTATATCCGATAAATGGGATGTATTTTTCAATGTCATAGATTTGTGATCATGCTATCATTTTTCCAAGGACATAATCATTGGCTAAGTCTTGTAATCATTAAGTGATACAATGTTTTATAAACGAAACAAGCTTTAAAATTAATGCTCTCTTATTGCATTTTTGGAGTTCAATATGTAAGTGATCCATTTCTAAAACAATGTTTAGAAAGACCGGACTTAAAGATGATTTAAAACGTGTCCAATTATATTTTTTTATTGCATATTTGCCGAGTCATTATAAGTTAATCAATGATATTAATAATTAGTCTCCGAGATATTGATCATGAATCGTTTGAAAAAATTGTGTCGACTGCAAAGTCGCAGGTTGAATAATATTTTACAACCATCGCAGGCATTTTTTTGTTTAAAAATTTGGCAATATTTAATGTTCACATGCATAATTGTATTTAATGGCAGTGTTAATTTTTTTAGCCGCCAAATGATTTCATAATTGGTGACATATAATGATGCTGTATTCAATTAGCACATTGAGTTTTCCTAAAAAATATGATAAATTGTTTCGAAGATGTATGCTAAAATATGGCAAATTGCTCAAGTGATGCATCGATTTATTGCATGCGTGTTTCAAAATTTCATAATGAAAATCTTTGGACTTTTAATTCTACATGAAGTTTCATCTGTTCGTAACAATGGGCCATCCAAAGTTTAATTTGTATTCTGTAAATTGTTTCCCTATGCAAAAAATATTTGTAAAAAATTGGACCCGTTGTATTTTCATCTGCCTAATGTTTAATATATGTTAAATTTGGCAGTCTTCGTCCATCACAAATATGTTATGAAAAATTTATTGTATTGTACAATAGCACCGTTTAACGTTTCCAATAGAATAAGTTATTTATTTTATTAAAAGCTTTATACTCCATTTCATATGATGTAAAACATTATGAAGTGTTTAATAAATTTGATGTAATATTTTTTTTATAGTTATATTGGTATAAAAAGTGTTCTTTATAATTAAGAAAAATATGAAATTTCTTAAATACGAGTACCAATCAAGTGCATAGTTAAATGTTGACAGCCAAGTTTTTGGTGATGAATAATAAATAGTTTATACATAGATTTATTGGCTCATTTTATGCATCATCTTAGAACATGTGAATTATCTTGCATAATATTTTTTTGTGAACTCAACTTTCTAGCGACAAAAAAATAAATATTGTGATATTTGCCGACGACAATCTCAAGAGATTCTTCGGGGACACTATGTCAATCTCTCGTTACAATATTTGCATTTATAAGCAAATCGATTAAAGTTCATAAAAGCAAACAGCGCTATATGAAATATCTATAATTTGAATAGCATTTAGTCAAAGCTTGATTATATTTTTACGTTCTATTTAAAATCTTTTTATTTTTGCAACTCGCTCATGTACTTATGGTCAATAAATATGCACAAGATCCCAGTTTGGTATTGGAAGAAGTAGTATATTGGTAAAATTTCACTCTACAAACCCAATTTAAAAAACCTGTTGAATGTAGCTTAATATGGGCATGTAAGATTGCATCTTTAAAATAAATTGGAGTCAAAAACTCTCAGGTCACGATTGAAAAATAAACCCCAATGTATGCTTAACATGTTAGCATTAATTGGTCAACTGTTCCATTTATCCCAAGACCTACATGTTGAGTTGTTTAAAAACATGCTGTGGATAGTATTTTTTAAAACTATGAACATAAAATATCAATTCTTTTGATAATTGTTTGTGTAAATTTCATCATTATCGATCTGATCCTATTCTGATCTCTAGTTTATATTCAATCAATCATTGTGTGCTCAGTAAAATGTCAATCATTTAATAAATTCGGGTCATTATTTTGAAATGTGGACAGGGTTCGTGGCTATCAGAAGGATTACTGCCTCAGGTCTTGCAATATTAAAGTACTCAATTAGCAATTAAATATGTTGGACAAAAATATAAGGGAAGACAAAACGAAATAAAATTAACCATAAGACGAATATTAGGACAATTAGAAAAAAATAAATAGTATTTTCTGTTTTTTCTACCATTAGTGTATTTTTTGTGATGGTTGAAACACTTTATTATTAGAAAAAAATAAATTTGAAGGGCCTCTGAAATATTAATTGCTCCTCCCTTAAATTGTCCAGGTATTTTGTCTAATTGATCATCTCAGCGTGTACGAGATCTTTCAGTGGGTCTGCTGCCATTGGGGAATCCAATCCCAAGCCAAAATTTCGATCCCGGGATTTCGGGATTGCATTAGATTTTCAATAGTTTAACAAATTACATTGATAAATTTGATCAGATATTTAAATGCGAATTGATGACCGCGTGAGCCCCCATTTTCGTATAAAACCATCAATTTGACTGATAAAATTCCTTTCTACTGAGACACGGACTAAAACTCGTAAAACTCCCGATTTCCCGACAAATTATTTATTTCCATCGCTGCAGATGAATACTTACATACTATAATACTTTGATGAGATTCGTAATTATATTACGGAGGAATACAAAAAATCTGAACCCCGTATCTATTATATTTCACATCGATATTCCCATTATTAGAGTCGAGGTGTAGTAAATACATCACCGGTAGGGAATGGTTAATATAACAATTTAAAAAACATATATTTACTCTATATATGTATACTTAGATAAGACAATTATTGCCCCTAGGCGTCGCCTAAGCTCGCCAATTAGTAGTTAAAACACTGTTTCCAAGCGTCCAGATTTCGGCGGGAATGTCTCGATTAAGTAGCCTTAATCGTGATGGTGATTTATGATTATGTACGATTTATGCTAGATAAAAATTTCAATCTTGAATTTTTCGGGATTTAGTTTTGATCACAATTATTAGCGTTCCCATAGAAACATAAGCGATAAACAAATCTAAGATATGTATATGTTTTCATATAATTTGATATTTTCTGTCAATTTATAAAGCTTTAGTAATGTATCTTTGACTAAAAAAATGTTTCAAAACACTTTATAATTATAGATTGACTCTCAAATGGGATTTGAACGAATTTCTCAAAGCTTTATGGCACATCGCCATGGGCTCTAATTAGTCCCTTTGATGTGTAAATGTCGATGTTCAATTTATTATGCGGATTTTTAATGAGCGCGTTGCATAATCTGATATGATAAAAATTGGAAAAAATCGGCATAAATGAGACATGTAACGGTGTAATTCATAGCTTTATGGATGTTCGTGGGATTGCGCAATAAATCTTCAATCGTCGTCATTTTTAGATATGCATATTACATTGTCGATTGAAATTTAATTATGGGTCTTGTATATCCAACATGTAATGGGGGGTCATTACACGGTACATTTCGAGGCATCATTTCGTCTCGTTTACCGGGCATTTTTGATCGGGGCAATTTCATGCTCTGTTTTGGTCGTCTCCCAAGATTATAATATGGTATTGTTTGAAACCACAAAATGTGGTCTTGGACGATGATGTGATGAGCTGTGGCACAGGTGAGTCAACATTCCTGATGACCCGCTAGTCGTTCACCAGCCTACCTGCTGTTGACCTACTGTACATTCGGTCAAATGGTCCTTAACTTACTATCATTCATGATCATAATGCCATCTTCTATGGATTCAATTTATAACATCTGATCATTTCGGTTGCTAAATAGTTCTATTGCCGCAATTAACGTTTCATGGTTGAGAAAAAAGTTGAGATGCTAAAAAAGTAGCTGCTATACGCTGAAGATTAATTGTCTGCAAAAAAAAATGCACTGATGAGCCTCTATTAAAAAATAGTATTTATGATGTATGAATATTTGATATTGCTTTGATGTTTCGCCTATGATATCAGAACACTTGACGAGCAAACCTACTTCTTAAACACATATAGTACGTCCAAACAAATTGTACAAATCATGATTTAATTATATTTGTTTGTGTTAGTATAATGACTTATTATTCTAAACGTTTGAACTCATATCTATATTGTGGAAAAAATATTCACCATACCAACAGGTTGAAAGCATTTGAATATCCGATCAATCGTCTCCATCTAGGCTTTGCTTGATTTCCTGGATCTGTAAAAACAAATACTGAGACTCGAATGTCATACTCAATTACAAAACTCGTTTAAAATTAATTAACTCATAAATACTTTCCTATCTAATATCATAATCATATTTAACTTTTTGAAGACGTCTCCATTGCCTATTTACCATCTGTTAAATCTGATCAGATCACTTGGCTTATGGTCCGCCCACAAATCTTGCTCAATCTCTATTCAAGACGGATAGAACTATTAAAACGAAAAATAACTGTCATTTACAATGCTATTATAATACAAAAATGGATTGCTTTGAGTTGCATCATATGCCATATTGAAATAAACTACATATATTTCGATTTAAATATATTAGGACGTATCACATATAATGCCATAACTTTTCTTAAAGTTTATTTTATTCAATACTCTTCGAATTCTTAAATTACTTCGTCTTGGTTTCAGAAAGTATTACTTAACAAATGCTTCAAGTGGCGAAAAATTGCTTTGTCAAACTAGCGAATAAGATGGATTTGATAAAATCTCGTAATTTAGCGTTTATTTGATGTATGCGATGGATGCCGACTGACTACAAATGATTCTCCATTTCTCCGGGCGGGTGTTAGATTCCATGATGCCCACCCATAAAACCCCCCCGGGGAGGGAGCCAACCCTATGCCCATGGGCAACGGTTGAACCCCTGGGGTAATGGTGTGGAGTAGAGTTGCGCTAAAGTAGCCTCATAGGTTTGCTCATCAAATGCAACTGAGGGAGCCCATCTAACATGAGGTCAACCTGTGCTGCGTACCCATAAAGGGTGTTAAAAAGCCGATTACAGTAGTTGGTGGAAACTGTGTCAAAAGCTTACTACTATCCTCAACAGCCTTGGCACACAGGTGAGAACGGTTTTAGGCTGTTCGAACGGCGACTCGTCTTCGTGGCTAGGTACTACAAATGACCGAACCGATACGTGTACCATGGGAAAGGGGTAGTACCTGCAGTTCGTCATCTGCTGCAGCCCTCTTCAAATTAAGGTTGGATTCGTGGTGGTAGTGAACCCGCGATAGTGTCCCTTGAATTTAGCTTTAACCTTTGTCCCTCCTCCTCCATCGCACCTTCGGATGCATGTAGTCGCCTCCTTTGGAGGGCGCGGAGCAAAAGGGTTGTGCGTTTGGACACTCTGTGCGTAGCGTTTCTTGTAGGGCTAAAATATTAGTGGAATACACTCTCTGTGTAGTCCGGGGTAACCCGAAACAGACCATACAACAGCGCAGGAAACAGGATCGATATTAAATGATCCTCCAATTCAGTCAGTCGCTGTCTGTCGTCTGTCATGTCTCTCTCTCTCTCTTCGACCAATTACCGCTTGGGGTTTCATTTTTCGTGACATTCAAGACAATTTACTCTACTATGCATATATAGAAGTTTCACTTAAAAAAGTATGCTGAAATCTTTTTTGTTGATGCCATCCTGTTGAAAGACATAAAAAACAATGACTCCTTATTGGAAAACAATTGAAGATTACAGCACCTTTGTGAATTTCAAATAGTTTACTGTGTAAAATATACCGCAGAACCTTTTTTAATCACGATCGATCTTGACCTAACTGAAGTTCCGGATCTTTTTTAAATAAAATAAAATTTATAGGTAATGCAAATGTGAAAAAGCTGATATTATTTTATATATTTTGTATCTCATGTCAATGTCAATATCTTGTATCTCATTATGGAATTTAAATTAAACTCTTAATGCAGCAATAAATTTATACGGCTAATAAAAATTAATAATTAAAGAATATTATTAAAAAAATTGATAGTCAAATATATGTACGTCCTTTCACGTTCTTGGAATTTGGACACCTCCATCATAGGATGTTTTCTATCAAGTTTTGCGGAAATCGAAATAAAAAAAAAATAAAAAAATATAAACACCATAATGAAGGAAGAACATCAATATCAAGCAGTATAAAACATGTTTTCAAATGAAACGTTCAATGTTCGGCCGAGCGATATGGAAATTAATTAGGTTGCACATTCATGCGAATTGACTATACACGGCCGGAATCATATCCGTCCGTTAGTTCAGGTATAATAAACATAACGCTTGGGTTTATATATTTTTTAAATTTTAATCAAAACAATTCCCCCCTAAAAACCCACAAAAATAATTTTGAATAGTCCATATATATGGAATTATGAATATTAATAGTCTTCGTATCGTTAGATTTATAAAGCCAGTACAAAAAATTGAGTTTCGTTCCAAAAGCAAAAATATATATATTATAAGAAAAGTATGCAAATTTAATTTATGATGATCATATTATTATTATATAAGAGTTTATTGTCATTATTGCTAATAATTTTTTATTTTTATTGGTTAATTATTATCATTTTTGAAGCTTCCTTAAGCAGCATCTTGAGTTTCAGCATCTCTATTATTTGAAATTGTTTTATTTATTTTTTGAAATAAATATGAGTTCCAGCTTCAAGTACATGACATTAGGAAGCTAATTAAAATTTGGGAGTTTCAGTCTGGGTACATAGCAATTATATAGGGAGAGAAAACCTAAATAAAATACATAATAATGACTTAAATTAATATTAATTAATTAATATTATACCGTTATCTTTTCATTTGGGTTTCGCTTTCGGTGGCGTTCCGGATATTTGTTTCGGTTCGGTGCAGTTTTCGTTCCGGGATGAATGACGGTTTTGCCAGTTATCGGTTTTCGGTTTCGTTCCGGATCGAAGCCCTGCCTATTTTGACGGTTTTCAATGGTCTATCCTAACTAAATGTTGAGGAAAAACTCTTGTTGAGGATAACTCTTGAGGAAAACAACTCAGTCTTTACAAATTTCCCATACTCCCTATCGAGACGGTGCGAAAGCGCACCGTCTCAACTATAGTCAATAAAAGTAATGGTGGTGTACCAAATACATATCAACGGTGGGTATTCTTAGCACAGTTAGAAAAAGGTTAAATTCAAAAAGGAAACAGTGTCGAATATGAACTTTTTTCTTAAAATTCTAAAAATTCGCAAAAGCTATGAATCGATCACTGAAAAAATATTGGAAGAAACCCTTTTTTTGTATATTACGAAAACACAGTTGGTTAAATATAATCAATCATAGTCTATGTAAAAATAATATATTGTTTAAGCTATTTCCTTTTATAGGTTTATTAATTTTTAATATTGCATTTACTCTACTTTTAGTAGGCTCAATTGTTCAATATCATCTGCAATGATGTAACAATTCTTTGTCTGCGAAGAAACATTGTGTTGCTACTGCTGAATTGATATAGGGGGGGTTGCTTACCCATAAGTTGTGCACACAAAGAAAATTCTTTGCATGTCCATGGTTAATTCTACATATATTTTGTACATGCATGTACATTTGGGAACACCTGGTCAAGTTTATAACTAACCGCGTGCAACACTTAACACTTCAGTAAGAAAGTTGATTTCGAACGAACGGCACGTTGCATAGTACTCGCTGTCGTGTTTACTCGTGCCCGTAATGTGAAGGTTATATCAAACGTCGTAATCGATCAACAAATCAATATTTTAAAACAAATAGCACCGAAGAATATTTAAAAAATCATCAAAAACCGAATCAGGTCGATCGGTTGATCTAAATCCTTTTGCGATCCGGAACATCAATATCGGTGTGTCATGTGGTTTTGGTTTGCAATGATTGAATCGTCCACTTGTGAAAGTTGTGCCAGTAAATTATGTTACAATTAAATCAATTTTGCTTCTGAAATTTAATAATTGATCTGGATTTTGTCAGAAGTTGACTGCAAACATGGCCAAGATGAATGTTTACATCGGATTTTTCCTGCTGGCTGCGACTGTCATATGTGAGTATTCGAGATAAAGCCTTCAATAACCCTTATTTGGACTCACATTGGCTTAAATTTCCAATTAACACCATTAATCGATGTACAGAACTGAGTAGCATGTCTATAGAATACATTTATTTTTCAAAAAATATTTGCCGCCATTTTGCATAAAAATTGTCTAACGATATTCATGATTGGTTCATTTTCATCCAAAAATATTTTTCTGCATGCACACATACAATTCGTATTGTATTGGGGTCAAAAACAAGCTTAACATATTAGGGTCCTTAATATCAATCATTATCATAAATAATGCAAATCAATGTATACCAATAAAACTAGTATTTAAACAATTTTAATGGCCTTAAATTACTGTATTATATATTATACAAGGTGCCAATCATTTCATGCCACTTTTTTAATCCAAAATACTCAGACAAGCGTGACCGTATGGTCACGCTTACTGGGGGTGTGTACCAAAAATATATATCGGAAATTATGCAATGTTATGAAATATTTAGATACAATTTTTAATACATCGACTTGATTTGAAGCCAAAATATTTTAGTTGAGAATTTGATACATAGATGCACTTAAATGAAATTACTTAAATTTAATAAATAATGGCGTTAGAATACTTATAGCGTATTATTAATATCATCATCATCATCATAATGCAGCCACAAATAGTCCACTGCAGGACTAGGATCTCTTCAATATTTATTCATAGGAATGGGTTACATCCAATTCGTCTGTATCATACATTCACCTCCTCATTCGCCCGATATTGAAATTAGCATAACCTCCGAGTTTCATTTAGAACGCTCACCTAGCGGGCAACCTGGATGATATGGGAAATTTGTAAAGACTGAGTTGTTTTCCTCAAGAGATAGTAAAAAAATGCGTAGGCAATCTATATGCGTAGATATAATTAAGATTTAGTTAAGATAGTCCATTGAAAACCGTCAAAATAGGCAGGGCATCGATCCGGAACGAAACCGAAAACCGACAACTGGCAAAACCGTCATTCATCCCGGAACGAAAACTGCACCGAACCGAAACAAATATCTGGAACACCACCGAAACCGAAACCCAAATGAAAAGATAACGGTATTATTAATATAATTTATAACATTTATTCAAATATTTAACTGTTAAAAAATAGGTGCGGCTCGTATTTTATTGTGTTATAACTAATGAAAATGCTAGAATTTCGAAATTAGCATAATGACGTGGGTTCTCATGAAATAAATCAAGTTTATGGTCTAAAAATGGTGTTAAAATAGTTCATTCCGATTTATGTTTGAAAGGGTTAAAGACGTCGTGTGGTTATTAAATCCAGCAAGAGAAAGCGCAGGATGTGGTCTTCAGATGTATGGTCTTTCGAGTTTTAAGTAAATCGTTTGGAAAGTATGTTTAAATTTCCATTTATGTGGATGAATGCTGATAGGATTTGCATAACATGATCAAATAAAAAAATATTCGATGCAAAAAATTATATGAGCGCAAATAAGACTTATCGCCGTTCAATACCAACAAGGACATTGATATTTGATGTTTTTTGTGAACATCGCAAAAAATTTTTCTACCTGAAGCCAGAGATATGAAAAAAAGTCATCCGGCAAAGAGCGATGGGATAATACTTTTATGATCGCATAAAATTACCATAGTCACTTTTTATAATGCTTAATTTTGAGCATTAAAGTCTTCGGATGTAATACATGTTAACTTGTTCCACATCGAAAACCTGTTTCAGCATCAAACATTGCACGTTCGAAAGTTAAACTGAAATGCTGAAGACATCCGGAAGAATACAACATCTAAATGCTGCTAAAATATCGATCATACGTCATATTTATGAACTATATCCGTATGCCCGAATCTATATCACGGTTGTATAATTTCAAAGCAATGCTTCACAAATCACAAATCAAGTTGAACTAGTTCGATTGGACAAAATAATTTCACATATCAACCTTGAAGTATGACCAGTGTTAGATAATTCACTGTTGTTTTTTGTTGTAAATTTATTCCAAACAAGCTAATCTGATACTATTTACAGTGGACTTGTCATTCTTAAAGAGTTCTTTACAAATTTAAAAAAATGTGATTGATTGAATCGTCGGATTCGTTTAAGAATTTTGCAAAAAATGCATTTTTACTTGACACGTTATAAACATTTGATTGCATAATTCCTGCGAAATATAGCTTTTCGATTTGCTAATTGTTTTGTGTGAAACGACGAAATTTTTATGCTTGTTTGTTTTGGTCGAATGATATTCCAATCCAAACGAAAAATGACATTCAGTCATTTTTTATTGATGTTTAAAAAAATAAAACAACTTTTCCCATTTAGGAAAAAAATGCCATAAAACACTCTAATCGCCTAAATGCTTCTGTCGTTAATATGATTGTTGCGTCATAAGTTATTCTTCAGTTGGATTATAAAGATATAAATAGTTATACATATTGAGCAACGAGTGATGATGGAAAAATGAGGATCTGCTTAGATCATGACTTGAAACGCGCTGGTCTTCATATATCGCTTTTCGTTCGTGTTTTTTGGATCGGAGTGCGAAAATGCATTTAATCAAGCTTTGAAAGTTGAAATACTTTAATCAAGTTCCCGTGCTACAACTTTAGCCATGTCTACCGAAGCTCAAGCCACCATGTATCGAAATTAGATGACATTTATTTAACAATAATTAACATAAACTACTTGTAGACAAAAAATCAGCTTTGTAGATTTTAATTTAATGCCGGTTTGTACATTGTAAATTAGTAACATTTATCCTGGCATTTTTTTATTATGAGCTTTTCATCTCATTAATATTTTGAGATTGAAGATTGATAGTATTTAAGATGAACCTGTAAATTTTTTTGCCATTCGCAATCATCGTCTTTAATTTCGCGAGGAAAGAAAGAGCAAATGACTTATGAAGACTGATAACATATATTAAATCAGGCAGCAATTTTCAGACTCCTCGGATGTTTGAAAATATATTAAATTTTAAATTACAGAGCAACATCACTATAATCTGTTTATCACGACATTATTTTAGTAATGTCTCCATTCCAGAAAGAAGGCCATGACGTTATCGAATAACTGTTGATTTGAGTGATCGAGCATTTTTAACCTCTGCGAGAATCCGCTCTTTGTCCTAGATTGAAGCTTTTATTTCAATTATACATACGATGCAAGTATGGATCGACGTAACATACGTTATCTGTAAGAATATATTTTTTTAAGATGGCTTCAATAAGAATTGAACAAACCCATATTAGGGACAAGTAATTGAGAAGCAGGAACTGAGTGGAAATATAGCTTCAAATTATGATGCATTTCATATTGTTTGTCCTGTGGATTCTTTAACCCCTTAAAGAGTTAAAACACAAGTTGTGTCCGAATTCCATTGATTCAGAAAGAGATTATTAATGGGAGACAGAGACGGAAAAATGATATGTGAATGATATAATGGATCGATTTCGAGTCTATTTTTATGTTTACGCCAAAAAATGACCAAATATTGTGTGCTATCGACATGGTGTTTATTTAATTATGTACAAGCTTCATATACGCTGCGACGGTCCTGATAGATAAGTGGATTTATACGGACTGATAAATGGCAGGACATATAAATATAGCATCTAAGTTTATGATGATTTCATATTAGCTCACTACTCAAAGGGTTAATAAATCTCTAATAATGACATAACAGTTTTTATTAAGTTTCCAAAGCACAAATCGTTTCCCATGCTTACGATGATTTGATAAATAAAAGTGGTTTGGGTTGATGGTTATCTTCTGTGGTAATTGAGCATATATTTTTTTGAGCACATTTCCTCGTTTGTTACTTGACTTTTTTCCACGACCCAATGATGTTATCTAATGCAATTGTCTCAACCGTGCAAAATTTTATTTCTTAAAACATTATTTAGTTATATTTATTAGCTTAATATTCATTTGAATTCGACTTTGCTCTTCAAAATTAAGTATATTTTTGGAGTTAAAAGCTTAGTTTTGGTGAACTGTGGCGTTAATAGGAATGTATTATAAAGGATTGGGTTTAAATACAATATAACATAAAAACATATTTAAATAACATAATTATCATTTAGAAAAATTCTTATAGTGATCTCCTTTGTCTGAAAACGGATATGTAGCATTATAAAGAAGCTATTATTTAGTAGTTTCTCGTATCAGGTTTTTAATAACTTTTAGTTTTTAAATTATGCTACCAATTAATAGAAAAAGGAATTTAAATGTGTCTTGAATTTATTTAAGCTGCCTTTATACGATGCCAATACTTCATCACGGGTGATTGACAGAATCCCACCTTTACCATGATCTTCCTGGTATTTCAACAGAGATCAGTGTTCATTACTATCTTTAAATTTATATGATTTATCTCAAAAGACCTTTTGGTCTACGGTTTAATAACGCTCAAAACGCCTTTAGATCCTTAACTGCATATACCGCAAATGTTTTTAGATTTGATGATCGTTTTACTACCTAACAAGTTTTAAAATATACATTATTAACATAGGTTTGCTAAAAAACTGATTACATTAACAACCTAATTCAGAGAATCTCAGAAAATTTAAGATGTTCACTGCCTAAGAAGAAAATTCAATGAGATTTCCTTCCAAGACAATAGCAAAGACTTTTCCGAGCACAGATATATAAAAACATTCTTATCTTTCGAATCGTATCTCACTTGTTAGTGTTAATGCTCCATTCAACGAAGAATAGGTATGTGAAAACTTTCTTTCAAATGCTCGCCATAACAATCTATCGCTTGATATACCAGCATTGCTCAATTGGAGAAAATCTAAATAAAAAAGTAATACCGCAACTCCGAACTTCAAATGTCCCACCAGCCAACAAACTAAGATTCAGGCTAGATAAAATTATAAAAATAAATGTGCGAATTGCTAAATTCTTCCTACTTTCATGGCTTGCAATAACCGCCTCATGGTTATGGTATGCGAATATTCCAACCTCAGGCGTTTTTAGCGTTCTTTTAGGAGTGGAATATTAAATTATCTTACACAATTGGTTGAAAATATTGAAGCAAACTATCTGATAGATTCTGATATAAAAATGACATTAAGATTTATTAGGCATCATGCTTGTGGACGAGCGTAAAATTGTTAACGAGTACATCTGGATTGTAATAGTGCTAAGCATTGTTATGCAATAATCATAAATATTTATGATAGGATTTTCAAATATCTATTTGTATTTAAAATATCATAATAAGACAATATTTTAGAAGGAAAAAAGTTTTATGCTAGGGGTCTAAATGTCCAAGTCCAAATTTGATGAAGTCCAGACTTCTTTTTTTGATGCGATCTGCATATAATTTGTATTTAAATAATCCCATACTAATTGAATATTGTTGCTTTCGAAGGCTCAAAATATGCAACATTAACATAAATCTGGATGAACTCCAAATTTCAATTTGCAAACATTAGTGGCTACACTAATTTCAACCCCTAAATCCGGTTCATTCATGATAAATTATCATTTGCATATTTAGTGGGATGTGTTAGAAATCACCAATTTTAAATTACTCAAATTAAATGGAACGATTATGGAAATAGTATATTGTAATTGCTAGGAGAGACTTTAAAGCTTTAAAAATGAGTGAGTAAAAAAAAATACATTGATTATTTTAGGTAGGATCTAAAGGTGTCAATCATTGGTGGTCTTCTACAACATTATTGTTTGCTTCAGTATTTAATTTTCAGATCTAGGAAATCAGGCTAAATCTGGATTAAGATAATTGACTAGCAATATTAAAGATTCTGATCTTATAAATCTGTAGATACATTAAATATTTTATCCATGATTTGGATTTGAATCTGAACCTTTTTAAAAAGTCTAGGATTGTATCGATTATACCAATACTAGAGGTCAATTAATTTATAGTATGTTTGAATTTAGAAATAAATCATGTTTTTATTAAAATGGTTTACACGTCAATTACTTATTTATAGCTATTTAATCTATCAAAGCCTCATTGACTGTGTTCGTTTCCGACTCTTTTTAATGTCGGACAACGTTTTGTTAGCACGATGGCATGTCTCTTTTCATTGCTTTATATTAGGCAAACAAATGGGTCGAAGTCTCTCTTTGTGTAACTCTATGACTTTCTTCTTCGCGGATCTGATCTTCAGCTTTCATACTTTCATATCCATAGATTAATAACCATTTACTTTGTTCGAATGACGAGGAAAATGCTCGCGTTAACGTATCATGTGTATACCACCTTTCTCTAAGCGTTGCGTAGGCTTCATCGCGGATGCATTGCATTATTTCAAAATTGCATTAACACTGCCTTTGCAATCATTTTAATATTCATGAACTGAAAATGAACAAATTTTCCGACAACATTGCATATTCGATGCCGATAAATGATTTTCGTTACAAGGCCTTGGGAATATCTGATTTTACACCAATTACTTAGTAAACCTTTCTTGATAATACAGATTATTCCAAGCACGTCGGTCATTCAAACGTACTTCGCTCTAAAATTAATCCAACTGGGTTAAGGATTGAATGTAACATTTTATTATGCAATATATATTTTTTAAAACCGCAAAGAATAATTGCCCGAGCAAATGATTTTGTTGTGGTAATTGAATGATTATTTTGATGATATGCAAGCAATATTTGACCATAATTACATCAAAATATTTGCAAATATTATTCAATATTTTTTGATGTCTGGCCAATCAAAGTTTTGATATATTAAAATAATTAATCAAGTAGAAAATATAATAGTCATGATAAATATTTTTAATTAAATCATATGAATGTTACAATTATTTAGATCCATATTTTAGCTATGGAATAAAACACTATTGAATTTGCGTTATAATCATAGTGTAAGGCTATTAACGAAACAAATATTATTCTACATAAATAATAAAATAAAATCCATAATGTAAAAGTTGCTCAAGCTGCATTGTTGTATATCATTTCGAACTAATCCATATTATCATAATTATGTATGCACATTAAACCGGATTTGTACATTTAATAAATGTATTTTTAAGACTCATATTTAAAAAGTGCACCAAGAGAGAGGATTTCTATTCTAAAAACTATATTTTTACCGATGCAAGTCAAGTAGCACTTTAACATTAAAGTGGTAATATTATCATGTCGACATATAGAACAATCCAACAGATCTTATCATAGATGAGAAGAAAATATATGTCGCTGAAGAGAGCTGGAAGCATTTGAGAATCAACTCGGAAATCGACTTTGATATATCGATATAAATAAAAAAATATTTTTTAATATGTAATTTAGAGTCCATTGACATTTTTTTGCAAATTAATATTGAAAGATGTACTTTGATAAAAAAATATTAAGTGTGCACGCATTTAAATATCATCAGCGATCAAGATTAATACTTGATCACAAATCACGAATGCTTGATAGTTGGATTTATTGATTTTGATTTAGAAAGATCGTCGAGCTAAGAGGTAGCATCTTTCACTTGACATTTTAGCTCAGAGCTATGTTCATCGAATTTAACACTCGATAAATTCAATTGATACTTTCGTAAAGTATTCATGTAATCTTTTAAGAGCAATTTCAACTATTTGTTTGGTAATTATTTTGCACATATGACATTAACATATTTGTTTTTAATGTTGAAATAAAATATATGCAGTAACATATTATAGGAGACATATCCCGAAAGTAAGTGTACTAAACTTTTATATTCGAAGAACTCTTCTGCCAGCTCAGATCCGCCATTCCTTCTCCCACTTCAGATTTTTTTTCTGTACCTGCTCGTCGATTGAAAATTTAATTTCACTCATGTGTCCTTTCAGGCGGAAGAAAATATGATAATTTCAAGACACCAAGTCAGGGTAATACGAGGGATGGGTGCAACAAGCATACTCTTCTCGTCAGCATATCCCTCTTTTTGTTTTGAATGCTTCTTTTGAGTTTTTTTAGGGTCTCACAATATCGTTGTACATTGATGGTCTCTCCCTGAGGCCAAAATGATGCCTTTTCAAAACACTGAGGCCATGATTTTTTGTCCGAAATTGTAATTTTAATTATTTTAGCAGATGGGGAATTGGTGTGACACCATTGTGACGACTGTCTTTTTAACTTAGATGTATGTATAATATAATGAGTCAACCACTTTTATCTCCATTTACAATAGAGTTCAGAAAATCCTCACCTTCTAATTTAAGTCGCGCAAGAAATTCGTGGGTGCTATTGACCTGCTAGCACTTGGTAGGATTTCTTATCGACATTTTTCACGCAACTGGATACTACAACATGAATTTACATACTACCGTGCTCCTGTTATGCTCACTTTGTGAGGAGATCTCCTTCTACCACTTAATATGGCCAACCTTTAAAAAACAAAAAAAAAATACAGTCCGTTATTATCACAGTACACTTACTTTCGGGATATGCTTCGTATATATTTTTGATATTATGGCAAAAATGGATGGATAAGAAGACATTTTAAGACGACTTAAATATTATACTAAATTTCTGTTTTTCTCCGTCGTAATAATGGTTATCATCTGAATAAGACGATTCAGCTATGAAGAAAAGTGAATAAAAAGGCGTAGTCCCAATATAAGTCCTCAATCCATCACCCAGTTTACACTTATGGTAAAAAATATTATACCTAAATAAATCTCAATATTTATATAGCGGGGAGAGGGATATCGAAAGAGTCGACCGATAGCCTTGGCCGCAGGTAGACGTACTCTTCCCACATGCCCTCCAACGGGCTTGCAGCTGGAATCTCTCTTTCCGCATTTCATCCATTTTGACAAAGGCAAATATATATAAAGCTCTGTGTTGTATTCATGTTAATATTATCTAAAGGAGTTAACAATAGCGTCTTAAATTTTAGCGATCAATTCTCATAGCTTGATGACCCCAAATGTTTTCCTCGTTGCTTTCTATTTGAACACTCCATAAATCTAGCCAAGTCGAAGAACCAAAGCCTCACATAGCAATCCAAAATGTTGGTAGCATTAAAAGGCCATAAATTGAATTTAATAAACAGGGTCGAGCGCAGTAAAGTCACCCAACCACTTTTTAGCAACAGACGTCCACTTCGCTTTTGTTCCGTACCGGATCGATTTTCACGTCGCCCAAACTCAATTTCGTCCGCAATTGGCGAAAGAGGCCACGGAGGTGGTCCAAAGACCCAAAACTCGATGATTTAACAACTGCACTTGACCCAAACCCAAGATGATTTTGGGAATCGATTGCCCCGGAAGCACAATTCGTCATGCGGCAAAAAATACAATTGTGTCTTAAGTAAGATCGATTTTCTTTATTGTTCGCATTGTGGTGGTTCTTCATCATATCGCATGCCACATAATTGGACATATACGATGCACAATAAAATGACTATGGGACGACACGATTCTCTGCGGTGAAAATAATACACCGTAAACCAATTTTTTGGGGCTCTTTCTCTGTAAAGTCTACCAAAACACGACAAAAAAGAATGAAATCGAAATTCATATCTGCTCCAGTCTCGGCATGATTAGGACAATCCAAAACCAATTTTTGAAGAGATTTCGTCTGATTTTGATGCATGCATTTTCATCACAATGCTTGAGCAATGGCCCCAACGCTGTATATTTATTCGGCGTTAATAATTAGTAATTGTTGTATTTTTCCTCTAAGAACATAAATCTTTGGGTGAGATACTTTTTAATTGCAGCCTCAAAGTTTGTGGGATACAAAAAAGCCGGTTTATTGAGATATAGATAATTGAACTAGACCTCATAATTCGAAGCCGGAAATAGGTTGTATGAAGGCTTTAATAATAATTCCCACGATGTAATTTAACTGGGTTAGATCGCATTGTGTATCTTTGGCAGATTAAAAACATTTTTTGAAACATAATTTATATGGAAAAGTTACTGCATCGATTCCATAAGAAAATGTTGGACAACTTTTTGTAAGGTTTTGTATTTAGAAGCATGACTTACATTGGGGAAAAAACGATGAAATAAGTATTGATCAATTATTTTTGAATGTGAACCCATTCACTGATGTCTTTTTTTAGCGATAATTTATCAACGTATTACATCATCCAATATTGAAAAAAACATGGTTTATATATTGTAGATAAAGTGATAATAAAGTGGAGTAATTCCTGAAATTACTAATTGATTTTTTTTGAATTGAATTGAATATTGACGTTTCCAATAAATTGCCTCGGTTTGATCCTGATTTCCTGAATCTGAAAAAGTAAATTAATAAAGTCTACTAGAGAATATTAAAAATATAATTTATTTAAATCTATGAATTCCCATTAAAATAATCTTATTTTAAATGAATTATATAAACAAGAAAACAGGGAATCTACATATTAAGTTCCATTGTCCATAAAAAGTATCTTATGGAGATAGCTTACATTCGATAACAAATTAAGCACATGGAAAAAACGATGAAAATCTTGAATGCATCATCATAGGGTATTTCAAATGCGTCAAAGTCCAAAGTATTATTAGAGATAATATACGTTTATATTCAATTATTTTTTGCATACACAGCCTTAGAATTTTAATACATCATGACAAAGGTTGTGGCTTCAAGGATGATAGTTTTATAGGCAAATATGCAATTTAATATGAGGTAAATCGGATTTGATATGCTGCCAAGAGTGGCTTTTCCCAATGTCTTCACACCGTATGTTTGTTTAAAGCATTGAGGTTGTTCAACGAACGATCAAGTCATCGATTGCATTTAATTTCGAGTATATATCCAAGGTTTGCTCGAAAGAATTCAAATTCTTCCGTTGACCTCTATATTTGGCTTACATTAGAAAACAGGTTTTTTGTAAAGAAAATATTACAAATTTGGTCTGCGATTCCTTGTGAACGCATTTAAGACCGCTTTTGCGACCGAATTAGTCAACTGATCGGCACACAATTGGTAATTAATGATTGTGTTGATGTTCCAAAGCTGCGACATTGCTTTTTCTTTGGCTCTTTTGTTGGGTCGCCTTTTCACTGAAGCAATTAGCTTTGTTTTAATTTAAAACGGCCATCAGCAGTGGCTATTGATTATTATAAAAGAGGCTGGGTTGTTTGGATCTGTTTCGAGCTGCCATTTCAAATAAGAAAAATCGAAATTGGAACTTGCTCAATGCAAGGTAATTGTAGAGTTGCGTGTCGACGTGAATGGCGATTGTCGAGCAAGTTGCTAATAAATAATTAAACACATTCTTTAGGTATTTATACACCGTATTATGCTTTAAGAAATACAAATTTGTCTGACGTGGACCACATATACAAATTGTTTACAAAAAAGATGACAAACTTTCCATTTTGATCTTTAGATGCTAGACAATTCTTTGGCATTGTTAAATAATATAATGATCAGCTCAATTAATTACAACCAATTTGAATGCAAAAAACTCCATTTAACAACGTAAAAGCATTTAATAGAATTCAAAGAATATATATTATGTATGTAAATAGATCTCACATAAATTTTACAATTAATAAGGATTTGTTATAATTTAGCATCGACTTATAGAGAGACATGTCTATTATCACCCACCATATTATTTAATGTAAAATTGGATATATTAGTAATTGAAGATTACTATAATCCTACACTTATAAAATGAATCATAATATTGTTATAGAATAAATATGATCCAGATATAATTAATACAAATTTGAATGTACAAAAAATAGTCATCAGCGAAAAATAGTCTGTATATTTCTTGTGTTCTTCGGTGTAAAACTAATTATTTTTGGCGGTAAATTGCGATTTGTGATGATAAGGTGTACTGTACGACAATCCTTTAGTAATTGTTATTATCCATACGCCATAAATGGCATTTAAAAAAGTATTTCTTTGTGTATGGTAAGACATCACCAAATGTATCTATTTTGAATTGCTTTAAAGTGGTCAGACAATAAAAGCAGTAGTATACTGTCAATAATTAGAACGAATGAAGCAAGCGCCCATAAAAACAACCAGTTTTAGGTAACAACAAAAAACGAACAATCTCACAAGAAAATGCTAGGCCTCATTCTGCTAAATTATTGCAATAAAAATGAACGAAGCTTGGTTTAGAGTTTATTATCTATACATATTATTTGCTGGATTTCACACTTTCTGATTACCACCATTTTTTTAAATCCTTAGAGCACTCAATTATATTGAAAAAGTATTTTTATTGATGAAAAAATAAGGTATAAAAATGAGGATTTTAATTGAAAATTTGTCGTTTATATTTTCGTAAGAACGCTCTAAAATTTACAAAATAACACATTAGCTTATCTCTAGATGTCAAGATTAAAGAAACAAAATTTTCAAAGCAATAAGGATGATGCTTGTGTCTTAGCTACGAAGACAACCGGACAATTAAGTTTAAGAACGCTTGTTACACGAGGCAGATATCATGAGTGTAAGATTAAAAATGAAATGGGTTCCAGAGGTGCAAGATTTAAAAAAATAAGGGATTGCCACAGAAAGTAGTGTTATTATGCCCATTCTCATCCGAACGAAAATATATCGAAAACCAGCGATAGACTTATGATTGCAAAAATTTTGCCATCGGCAAACAAAACATTGTTGTGATGATAGAGTATTTGGCGATGATTCACAATGATAAGGTCGAATTTTTGCATTAATTCGGGATGAAACATGGGTCCATCACCTTACATCTGAGACAAGGGAACTTGGGGGCCCAAGCTGTTTATTGGTCCCGCTATTCGGGACTGTGCCAACCCGCTCAACAAAAGCGCACAGCAAGGTGCAAAATCTGAATTTAATATCCATGTTCGCAATGACGCGCTTATTCCCAACTTCGAGTGACCAATTTAGGAACTGGGCGCCAGGGAGAAACTAGCTAGATTTTGTGACTTAAAACTAAAAGACTTCCGTGATCGTACAGATCATAGACGACTTTGGGTGCGCATTTACCCTCGAAAATGGCGCAAAAAGCCCTAAAAGAAGACGGAGTAGCCACGACGAGGTCTGTGTATCTAACCGGTCCACTTTTCGGACCGCTGATATGACGAATGAACGCCTCGCAATCGGACGCCATTACCTAATATGTCTACAGAACGATTATGAACTCTCATTACAAAACAAGATTGTCCGAAGAAGACTGATCGGGTGTGTTGTTTAAATTTTGCAATCGGTCGAAAATATTGTTGTCTTTATTTTTTTTTGGCTGGGTTGGTTTAATGATTAAGCGATAACGAAAAATGAGGGATTAGACTATATTATAAAAAACGGACAGAGTCAATCAGTGTTGAATTATGTAAAGTAAAATGGCCAAGTAAAATAAAATCCATGTGCAACTCTCAACTAAGTCGGTATTGTGCGTTTTACCCCTTGTTACCTCCTTTGATAAAGATATCTTTTTTTGTTTCTCAAGAGGAAGAAAATGAGAGTGACATTACAAGTGAAGAAAATACTAGTGATTACATTAATCATAAAATGGCTTTGAATTATGTTGAAACATTGATAGATTGCAAATATGATATTATATATGAAACCAAGTGGAAATTGGATTATCTGTGTTTTTCAGTTAGCCGTGTCCGTCCTTCCCAGCATTAGCCCGGATAATCGAGAGTCTCTTATATATGGCATCATTTTATTTCATCTTATAACATCATAACCTATATTATTCTTAAATGATCTCAACAATATATTTATCTAAGTACAGTTCAACATTTGCTTGATTTCTTTGTATGATTCTGGTTCTGTTAAAAGAAAACTCATAAAATCAACTCGTAAATCAATGTCACTATAATGTATTAATGTTGACAACTTTACAGTTGTATAAAATAGATAAAACACGATGCTTTATGTGGTGAAATTTAGCTAAAACTGCTAACAAAAAAACCAATATATCAATTGATATGCAGTATGGAAAGCTCGAGTCGCGACTTAAACTTTCAACGTAATAAATCAAAATCTTTGGATTGTTGATAATGAATCGATTTATCGAACAGTTATTGATTATGCGTGTCAATATAAATGCGAAAAGACTATTTCAACATGAATTAATTGATGGCGACCCGAGGCGCTGTATGAGTTAAATCTAAGGGCCTCGTAGTTGTATGCACATGTATATAAAAATGATCTTTTTGCGATAGATATTGCAATCGGAATAAGAATTGATTTATGATATGATATATTCTTTGTTATGAAAAAATCTTCGATTTCATCGTTAATTGGCATGGATGATTGGTAAATTGCATCTTCAAGGCATCATAATTTATATACTGTGCGTAATTGAATTTAATTTTGTATGAGATTTTTTTGTAAGGATCACGAGTGTCGTAAATTATGATTAAAATGTAGGAAATCTTGTGATAATCGTTTGATTGCTTAGATGATCCTTGAATTTGAATCATCTTTGGTATTGAACTTTATGACTGCAATTTGTATTGGAAATGTTAATCAGCAGCATCAACAAGGATATTTGACTCGTAATAAATTGGTCTGGATTGCATTATTATTATCACGCGATATGGTAGTAATGTTTCGTTATACGGCGTTTAAATGGACGCAATTGGTTTGTCGCGTGCTAATAATATGGATATTTTATATAACGCCATGATCTCTGGTTTTGGACTCATCACTTTCTTGAATGGTATGTCATTGCCAATCTTAGACAATGTTGAACTGAGAAAAAAAATGAATTTCATTATGATTTGTCTCACATTCGCAGAACTCGATGCAACAAAATTGGGTGCATAAAAAGCGCAAAAGAGATTGGCATGTGTCAAGTTTGCTTAAAATTTAGAGTGTCAAGGACTCTTTATCCATTTCCTGTATTTGGAAGATAATGAATACATATCAAATGTATTCAATATATATCGATATCGATTTATAGCGTTTGAATTCAATTATCGGGGTTTAACGGCGTTTGTTGCAGCCATTAATCGCTGAAATATTAAAAAGCGGGGTTTATTTAATTTGTTTGCATCAATAATTTTAAATGAGGCTAAATGATGATTAAATCATACTCAATGCACTGAATAATTGATGATGCTTATGGATCACGGAATAAGAGTAAGCCGAACAAAAGATCCAATCGGAAATTCGCTCTATAAGAAGAGTGCTTTAGCACGCAAATTGCCAATTAAATATTTTTTTATTGCCGACAATTATTCAATTCGTTAAATACTTCATCCTCTGGTGATTTCGCACGACACCCCCGCCATTTGGATTTTGGAATTTGAAGGTTGTATCGGTTTTTTGCACCCGATTAGTATCCGATGGCGGATCTTTTTTGTTTCGGATAAAGACACTTTTTTCTAGGAAAGTTTTTTTTTGGCTACGATCACGAATTATAACATAATGTGAGACCATAAAAAAAGAGCGCTTGGCCGGTTGCCATTTTGGAATTCAACATTTTTTACCATTAAATTTGCACTATTTTTTTGACCCTTCAAAGTGATTTTTCATGACTTGAAAACATGATTTTTTTAAAAATAAAAACTATAATATACATTCACAAATCTATACAAATAGAAATCGGTAATGCATTATTTATTTAATCAGAACAAAGAGATTGTATCCGGAAACTGTTTGCTGTGATAGTATTCAGTAAATTAAACTCTGAAAAATTATTAATTAAATTATACTGCCATCTAGTGGTGAATTTTTTAAAGATAAATTAAATTTAATATGTTTTTTTTAATTCAATTTTTCAGATACAAATATCTCGCATTATATGCTTCATTTCGATGAATTATAATAGTATAAATTGCTTGTATCATATCTTCATGTCAGATGAAATCAATATATAGGATTTTTATCGTGTAACACAGTGTACATTGTAGTTTAAATACAGTGCTTGAAATGGTAAAATTCTTGAGGTGGAACGATTAATAATTTTCCAAAATATTAATTTTATTTACATAGAATTCTTAGTAATTAAATATTAATATACTATTGGAATTAAGAGAGCTTTTCGGAAAAAGCCAAGTGGCTCTGTAGCTCTGCAATTGCAAATCAAATAGTATTTAAATAAATTTTAAATTTTTACTGATATAATGCAATTTATCGTATCGTTCATTATCAGTCAGCATACATATTTACGAACATATATCAGAACTATCATAACTAAACTAAAATAATTAGCATGGTTTATGAACTTGGCCCAGATCACTTTCATCGTTGGATGAAATAATCAGTTCATTACATAAAGATATTGACGGCAAGTTTTCCTTACAATTAGAATTTTTTAAATTAATTTCGGTATTCGATATGAAGACATGCAATTCTTGAACTCGCGTTGAAATTTGAATTCTGCTTGCTGCTTTATGAGTTTATGAAACAGAAGAGCTTTTTTTCTTAATTAAATATCCACATATGTGAAATCGTTTTTGAGATAAATCTTCAATCCAAATTACTAGTCCTTTTTTTTTGTTTTTTCCAATAAGGATATCTTGAATATGATGTAAATTTTGAGCATAATTTTGTGCCATTGATGATTGATATTTTTTTAGGCGCCCTAATTTTTCTTGACGGCGACTAGGTTGATAGATTTGCTTTTCTCGGTAGGATTTTGTCCATTTGCCAAGTAATCCAATATTACCAGTTTATTATTAAGAGACTAGCAGTTTTACTTTATATACACTCACACTTTAACGGTTGTAACATGCACTAGTGTTAATTTTAGATTTTTTTAATGTGCATTCGCTTAAAAAAACTTAGTTATCAATAAAAAAATGAGGGATAAGTTACATTATTTTTGAATACCGCACAACTTAAAAAAACGCATAAAAAGATCAGGATAAAAATAGACCCAAGTGTATATATATGTTTATAAATTTATATAAACTAATTTAACCCTTAGAGTGCTAAACGTCGATATATCGACGTTTAGTCGATATATCAAAATTCCTTCAGCACTAAAAGGGTTAAAAACATTCTTAAATACATGCCCAATAGCTTACCAAAGTTTTATTGCGATCGAATAAATGGTATAGGAATGTATAGTCCGCAAACAAACAAACCGATTTTCATTTTTATATATAATATATAGATTAGGGTGATACATTTGAAGTCCATTTCAATCCCCGATTAAATGAAATAGAGTAGGCTTAACAAATCAATACAACATAAGAAAGAAAATCAATCCGTCTTTAATATTTTCCTTGAACAATAGACTACAATTTTTTTCATAAGCAAATAATATATATATATATATAGCACCTCAATAATTTTCAATTAAATTTTAAATTTATATATCTTTAACCTTTTGCACTCCACCCATATTTTCTAAAGACCAATTAGCTACTCCAGCTAGAAAAATCTATAAGAAAACACCAGAAAGTAGGTAAGTTTCATTCGGGCCACCCGTTCTCTCGGGGAGGGTAACCATTATTTCTCGAATAAACATAAGATATTCATGATTGAAAATCACTTGTAAATTTAAGCTTGGTGAAATAAAAACGATATATGCCCTCCAATATATTTTATTTGAAAAGAGTTTTTTACTTTACACAACAAAAAATATGTATTTATGACAATAATATAGGTATTTACAATGAAGCGTAACTATTTTGTGACTACCCGCTGCCTTGCAGTTGTCCATCATAAATTATCTACTGACGAAACGGTCGCTACCTGCGAAAAAAGAAACCTCATTGGTCGCATGTTGATATTTCTATATTTTAGGAATTTTGTTATTGGGTACTTACCGTTAGGTACCCCGTCTCCGCCAGATAACAAAAAATAAAACCACCTTCAAAATTAAAAGCCTTCCAAAAATAGTACAGGGTAATCATTGCATTTTCTAAAATTTATATTTAATACAGTAGATTTTTTTTTACTGATTTTGGAATCAGAATTACCTTTGCAAATTTCTATAAAGTGGGACAATAACCGATTTGCATGCAAGCATTGAAAACTTTCGTGGGAAGTTTTTAATTATTGTGTTATCAATTTCGTCGAACCCTGTGCATTTTTTTGTTTTTAATCTTTCTTTTTTCTTAATAAAAGTTTCTAACTGAGTGATTTTAACATTTGTTAAGGATTTAGGATTAAGTCGCTAAGTTTTGGATAATAGGTTTACCTTATCTACGTTATCGTCGACTATTCGGAGAACCGCACATAAAGAAAAAAAAACCCATTGCCTTTTGTTTGACCGATTTGACGAACATGGGGTGTAAAATATCATGCATTTTGTGTACAACAAAAATTAGATCACTAGTCTTTAATACGTAATCGCGTGATTAAATTACGATGCAATTATTATCAAGATGTATTATTATCAAGAAAAATAGGTTATTTTATTAAAGATCTTGTATGTATACTTACAGTTTAATTATATTTTTTTAACGAGTGATATTTCTCGAAGCACTCTCCAATATGAAGTGCCGGCATATTACTGCATGTTTTGCAGTAGTACATGGTTCTTTTCCTTTTCTCTTTCCTATTTGTGCCGCAAACTACACAATCTCGGTATTTTTTTTCTAAATCAGGATATATGCTGTGACACTTTTGATTGTTTAATCGTTCTTCTGGATCTACCGTTGGTTTTTTGCTAGATGACCCTTTTCTATGATTTGCAACTAGCTGGATTATCAACTTATCAACAAATTGTAAATGGGTCATTGGCTTCTCCTTTTTTCTGAGTGAGTCTTCTTTATATAAAATATATGAATTTATCACTGTGGTCTCTAATCCCCAGAAAAAAAGTTTCCGCCACCATTTCACACTTTTCCTGAGGAAGCAGTAAGTTGAAGAATAATGATCAGCGATATCAACACCTCCCATGTGCTTCGTGTAATCAGCGACAACTTCTGGTTTCTTTATTTCTTCCTCTATTCCTCCTCGTACAATTCTTTTGATAACTTCAGTACCATTCGAATGCCAGTTACTTAGCATAGTTACAATGCGTTTGTCTTTCCACGCGAGAGTAATTGCATTGTCCGTTTTAAAAGATAATACTTCGTCTTTTTTTATTTTGGGCTTTTTTATTCCTGGCGGCAGATTTTTTTTATTTGTCATAATGGTCCCAGTTAAATGAGCGTTTAATTTCATCAATTCATCCGATAAAGAAATACTTGTATAGAATCGGTCTGTATACAAATGATAGCCTTCTGCATCCGGAATTTCTTTTAGTAAATTTTTATAAAGCTCCAAAACAATTCGAGTGGTAAATTTTAGCTCGGGATTTGTCAATTTTCCAGTTGTTAAAGAACCATAATAAGGAATAAATGAATATAAGTATCCACAGTGCGAATCCGCCAAAACATATAAACGAATTCCCCATTTTGTTGGTTTTTTTGGATTGTATGTTTTAAAACAAATCTTCCCTTTAAAATTTACAACCGATTCATCGACCACTATTTGTTGATGAGGAAAAAAATACTGCCTATATCTTTCGTCAAGATATTTTAAGTAAAGATCTACTTTTTTTATTCTATGTTCTAAGTTACTTTCTTGGCGATTAATTATAGAATTGTCGTGGAGGTGTAGTCTCCAAAATATCTGTAGGAAACGTTTTCTCCTAAAAATTGACGTATAAAATGGACAACTGGCCGTGAATGAGCGTGAAAAAAAATCTTGTAAATTTGGATGAGGTCTGATTCCCATATTCAAAATTACGCCTAAAAAGGCTCGAAATTCTACTGCGGTTACATCACAAAATGTATTCCACATTGATCTGTTGGTTGGAACCATTTTCTTAAACTTCTCTTTGGCATATTTGTTTGTTTCACCGACAATTGTATTAATTAGAGAATCAGTAAAAAATAAATTAAAATAATCTATTGGCTGAATACAATTTGTCGGCAAATTTGGCCCTGGGATTCTTGCACCGATGTAAAAAGATTTCTGCGGTTGAGCGACTATTGACGTTAATAAATCCCAATGTTTTGGCGATGAATTTTGTAAGTCTTCCTCATCACTGGATAGATGCATGATTCTTGGCATTCGTATGGGGAAAATGTCACTTTCACTCTCCGTATCACTTCCATTGTCTTCATCACTTTCATTATTCGCATCACAGTCTTGATCGTGTATCACTTCTGTATCACTGTCATCACTGTCGTCAACATTGTCGAAAAAAAAATCTTCTTCATCACTACTCTCGTTGAGTTGTGAAAAAGACCTCTTGTTGTTTTTGTTGCACTCCATGATATTAATAAACTTTGACGTTTTATTATATAATTAACTTAGTATAACGGTGATAAAAATCCCCACAAAAATTCCGAAATGACCGAGAAACGATTGTCACTGTATTGAGGGCGGAGCTTCGACCTTTTTAAACGAGCGCAGCCAAACGACTGTATGTTCACAAAATAAACCCGGTGAAATCAGTGATAATGCCACGCAAAACTTTCTAGGAATTATTTTACCCTTATGACACATCAAAACAAAGAAATGCGTATTTCTATAGCATGCTGCAGTATTAATCCGCATTTACTGATAAAAAAAATTCACAGAATTTGTTTGTTTGTTGGTAAAAGCGGCGCGCAAGTCAATGCCTGCTTTCGGCCAGACCGTCTGGCCAACGGAGCTGCTGGCAAGAATCCTTTGGGCCAGACAGTCTGGCCATACGAGCTGTAAAGGTTAAAAAATATTTTTCTATAAATACTATAAATAATGGGGAGAGGTGGGCAGAAAGTAATCAAAAATTTTATAAGATTTCTTAAATATATTTGTTAAAAACAACAAATAATGGACAAGAGAGTTGCATAGATTGTACTTTTCTGTCCTAATGCGATTAGCGACAATTCATGGGGTGTCAAAAGTCTTTGTTTATTTAATATATCTACAAAATACAGGTTATCCTGAGCTCTTGACCGAATTCCCAAATAATTTGATAAGGTGTTGATTTCAGAAAATATTTCTGAAGTAACAATTACCAGTTTTATTTTTTTAATTCGCCTATGCTACATTGATTGTTTGATTGACCTTGTTATTATTTAATAGTGACGATAAAGAATCTTTCGAAATTATTGTAAAACAATAAATATACAACACTCACTTTCTATGTGATAACAAAAAAATGTGTGTTTCCTGAACCGTGACTCGATACAAATTGATTATAAAGGGCGAATTTCAAAGTTTTAATTATCTGACATTATAAGACAGATTATTGATAATTGCATTCAATACAAAATGTTATCATACTACCACATTTACTACGATAATATAAAATTAACTTGATAAAACAAGTCAAGGCTGCTCTTTAATCACAGGTTTTACCAATAATTCTCGCACTATAAATCCGACTACTTCCTTCTCAGTATCCGTTAATCGGTACTGGGTCATCGTTATGAACTGAGATAAGTCTGAGATTTGCAATTATGCATCGAAAAATAATTCAAAAACGCAATGTAAGATTGTGACGATTTCGTAGGTGTTTTGATCTTAATTTAAGACATTCGTGCTTCAATGAAAAATCCCACGCTGTATTTTACGAATCAAAGTCATTCTCATTTTTTTGGCTGTTATGATAAAGTTCAATGACGAAGGTTGAATCGTGAAGTATTTAATACGGCTGAAACCCACATATTTGGCGAAGATAATCTGTCAAATTTGAAGCAGGTTTTGAAGACTGAAGCGACGACCCCCTTAAGAGTTGAATGCCCCGATTTTTAAATCCAAGTGTTAAAATTTGATGAATATTGTAAAGCATGACGAAATCCTCGACGTGACGAATGCTCGTGAAAGTTTTCACGGCAAAACCAAACATCCGTATTCCCAGGCTGCGGATTTGCATAGAATATCGATCTTTGCATCATTTTAGCGCCGATGCCGCGGTTTTTCAAGTCCAAATATGATATGCAAAATACATGCGATGCTAAGATAACGGTCGATAAGTTATGGGCAACCGAAGAAGAATGACCATGTCGGAATCCGGTTCTTACCGTTCTGCAAGAAGATGCATTTATCAGATGCACTCCACATCCTCTTATCGTCGAGTGGCGGCAATCTCGGAGAAATATCTGGAATTAAAAATTGTCCGCGATCAGATTATCGCCGATGTCTCCAGCCTTCAACTTTCTATCTTCGACATTGACCCAGTTTTAATTCGCGGCCGTGTCTCTAACTATATGCTTGTTGACTTAACTCGACAACGCTTGGAGTCGTTTTACCCATTGAATATACAAAACACCGCTTATTTATAAATGAAGCACACAAGAAGTGCATGGAAAATAAGATTTTCAAATATTGAATTTAAACAAGAAATAAAAAAATTAACCCCTTCGAGTCCGATGTATGTTTATACATTTTAAATCTTAAAGTATTTAATAATGTGCATTTTTTCTAATACTTTTGACATATTTTTACTCAATGATTATATGTAATAAAATATACTTTTATACAATAGCAATTGTGATCGAAAATTACTTGAGCGGCTAAAGGTTAAACTGAAAGTATCCTTAATTATATACATTATTATTTATGGATTTATATTCAATAATATATCATTATGTTTAGAGATGCCATTTCAATAAAAATATCAACAGGCAGAATTTTTGAAAAAATATTAGAAATCAGTTTAGTTTAGACCAGTGTTCCTCAACCCTTTTACAACTGTGGACCAGTAAAAAAAGAGGAAAATTTGTTTCGGACTATTAATACAAAAATAAAAAGGTTTTTCATGTTACCATATCCAATAGAGATTGCTTACATCTGACAACGAATATGACATCTTAATAATAGATTTAATATAACTTAAAATACAGCTATATTATTTTGTGTTGATGCCAGTGACGTTAATGGCGATAGTTTATCTCACTCGTACGCAATATAATGTTGTATAAGTGGAAGCAAGATAGAGCATTATCACAAATTGAATGAATGAAAATTACCATTGGAATTTTTTTATGCATCACTTTCAATATTGAATCTTCTGTTTTATCGATGTCTTAGGTCATAGTTTCGCTGAAGGCTAATCTATATGATTATGCTTTAATAAATTATGGGTCTTCGTATCGCTTAGAATCAAAACATGCGCGAAATAAGAGCCATTAATTCATTATGGCAATAGAAATATTTTTTATGGCTAAAATACGTATGGAGAAAAGCGAAAGTATATCCATAAATACGCAATGGTTTGTGTAGTAAACAATGAGCAATAATATCGATATCCTCATGACTGATAACAGTTGTTGCTGTAACAATTTTTTAGCTCACCCAGTACCGATTGAGTACTCCTGTACCAGATCATTACATGGGTGACCGGTAATGGCAAATAAATACGTACGAAGAAACGTGATTAAATTGTGTCAATATGAACATTCCGATAAGTAACCCAATGACACATGGCTCCGAATAATTGCCATTGCTGCTATTCGGCAAATCTATGAACACTACCGTTAGATTTTTAAATTCATCATTGTTTATCGGCAAATTCAATACTGTCTGCTATTTATGACAATGGGAAAGATGTAATTCAATCATACTTTCGCGTATTTCATATGGGCGCATGTTAATTGATATGAAGAAAGGTTTCATTTCCACATTTCCTATTTCCGCCTGGTGAACAATCATGATGGCGTTCGAATTGTTTCTATGAAATTTGAATGAATTTAAATTTATTTGATATGTAAAAACTCATCATAGTTCATAGAAAGTCATTGGCCGTCATATTTTTTTGATCTTCTCATTTAGCCTTAACTTTAGCAACGCTTTCGTCCGTCGAGGTTATTGACGATCCTCAAAAAGCGATCTAGTGATCCACTTTACGTAAGCACTGTCAAACACACTGTGTCAAATTTTAATCACGTCAAACAATGTATAATAAATCACTGCGACTTAAAGCGAATCTCTAATATGAATTTGAACGGTTTTCCAGATCAAAAATTGTAATGCATCGTACGGTATAGTACATTTGGATGTCCCGTTCCGATTTTGATCTATAAAAATGATTAATTTTACTGTAATGTATACTATTGTTTTGATAAAAAATTTAGTACTTAACTGTTTATGGCATTATGGAATAATTTTGATGAATGTTTTGCTCTCAAAACCTGATAAAAATAGCTGTTATCGGATGTAAACGATCCCAAATACAAGACATTTCCAGGGACACAATACAAGACATACTGTTAAATTTGGTTAAAATGATTAGAAATATCCTTAATAATACTCTTAATAATAAATAAATAAATATTAAATTGTCTATAAACGATACGTTAGAAAGCTATGATATATGTTTAGATTTAAAAAATCAAAATATTGATGCTAACCTTTTTCATCCCTAGACTGTTATGGGCATCCTTTTTTTAATCAAAGATGATTTCTGTTGACATAAAAGTGTAGTTCTTTTGATGTGAAAGTGCTGCTTAAAATGCATCGGTAAAAGAACCCAGATTTTAGAACGAAAACAAATTATCATAGAAATGGACAGCGTGACGATAACAGTTTTCATTGTTTTTGTATCAATAAAATACATAGTTCAAGCAGAAATTAAGCAAATTTTTGGGATATTGATTTATTTAAAAAATTTATCAGGACTGTAAATTGACCGAAACGAAACGGCACGGAGAGCTGGTTCGATAAATCCTCAAATGGCGTTTTATACTATGTAAATCCCTATCATTATATGAGTTTAAAAGAGGATGGCAATTATCTGATGTTAAATTTATATAAAAGACCAAATCTTCTAATATGTAAAAATGAATTGGGTTTTGTACGTTCGAAATGCGCTGCCATACTGTTCATAGGATTGCAATAAAATTTCGTCCATTTATTGCTAAAGATTCCGCGAGTAACATAAGCATAGTCTAATATACACAAATTAATGTTTGTTTGTTCGTATTTAATGCGCTGCCATACCGTTCATTCGATTGCAATAAAACTTTGCCAACTAATAGTTTGCACCTTTTTAAATAATATAGGTATAATACAATTAACTTACAGTAGTTCTTATACATAAAAATCAATGTTTGTATGTTTGTTCATATTTATAATAAAATCAATTTATAATAAAACCAACAAAATAAAATATATCTCATTATCTCTGTCATTCCTAATTAAACAAGATAACTCTTTCAAATTTCAAATGTATTTTTAAAAATTATTAGTTCTGTGGTAGCAACTCGCCGGGTATCAGCTAGTAACTAATAAATATGATGGAATATCATTAGGATACGTTGCCATTGATTATAGCCACGTATATTAATTTGAATCAATAATCAGATTGTTTTTTAATATGGTTGTTATTATCAGGTCAGTCCAAAAGTTCGTGCGCATTTTTAAATAGACCTGACCTGATATATTATAGTTTGTGTGCATTGATGAATTTTTATCATGGATTGCAATCATAAAATGTCGATCAATTTAAATCATAAATATAAAAAGGCAAAATATGCGAATTAGTCTTTAGGTAACATTTTAAGAAATGACGTTCTATAAAAATGAAACATAGTTGGAAGTTATATGAAATATGAAAAGACCCTATGCAAGATTGCAAAGAAGCATTTTCACGTTTTTCGGAGAGTGATCATTCATTTACAAAGTCTTCAATATTGAACGTATGTCGAGGTTCATATCTGATATTGTATTTTTAAAAATATGAATCCCTGTTATGAAAAATCCATACAGCATCATAATATGTACTTGATTTTGAATCTCATGGCATAGAGCGCGTTCTCAGGCCACGAGTCATGATTGTTGCATTTGGAATGCTGCTCTATGTTAATTTTCACCAGAAGAAGAAGCGTATGTGTGTCAAACGCTGCATAAACACCCAAATTTTATATTTTTCTCAAGCATCTATCTAATTTCATTTCCGTGACGATCACATGTGTTAAAAATTGTTAATGAAAAAAAATTAACATATTTATAAAACCAATGTGGGCTATCATTGCTGCATATCATGCTACGTCTAAACTCTTCCATTTACTTTCGCGTCGAGGAAAGAAAATCATTCTCGCTTTTTTGACCTCTCATTAATTTCAATGGCAAAAAATGCTCGTAACAATCTTCTAGCATTATTCCAAGCGTGACGCTTGTCGATTGACTATTTGATGTATGGAAAGTAACAATAAATCTGAAGTGCATAATAAGATTATGCTATATGGCCAATGAGCGTCCGATATTTAATCTAATCAACATTATGAAAGCGATCGTCGTTAAGAATGATGATGTTGATTTTTTGATATGTTCAAATGACGACCACGTTTGGAGGATGGAGCAACACTTTTTGGATCTCTCCCGCGCGATGCTGTTGTGGGTCAAAATCTTCAATTTCTACGACAAATATTTTCCAGTATGAAGAAATGTAGAAAATCGTGTTAGTGTCATTTTACGCGTGTTTATAATATATTCTATTATTTATCTTGTGCTTAAGCTCTTTGAAAAGTTGTCATTTTAACACAGATCTAAACGACTGTCGCAAGACATTACCACTTACCATCAATTAAATTATTTTAAATGCAAATCTCAATGCTGGTATATAAGAGCGATCCACTTTATGTGCCAATAAATAACTCTCAGATGATTTTATTACTATTGGTCTACATTTTGGTTTGGTTATATTTTTTAATCAGAGAGAGGAAACATATACACTGATTATACTAAACAACAACAAAAAAGACTGATGATTGGAAATGCATTTTATTTTTTTCTTCATTACCCGACATTATAAGCACTTGTCTAATATATAAAAATGAATTGGGTTTTGTTCGTTCGAAATGCGCTGCCATACCGTTCATCGGATTGCAATAAAACTTCGATCACTTATTGCTAAGGATTCTGCGAGTAACATAGGCATAGTCTAATATATAAAAATCAATGTTTGTTTGTTCGTATTTAATGCACTGCCATACCGTTCATTCGATTGTGATAAAACTTTGTCAAATTATTGTTTGCACTTTCTCAAATAATATAAGTATATATTTTTCCAGCATTTCCCGGGAACATAGTGTTGTATGTAAATTTTCCCCATTTCTCAAACAGTGTTACCGTAATCTATGGGGATTATTCGTACAATATTAATTTAATTAAAACTATAGTATTTTTTTTAGAGATATTGTTATTCAAGTTTATCAAGCCTTCGTGTTATAAAACACTTTTTGTTTCATTTCATGTTATGTGTTTTAGAAATTATTCTAAGACGTAACTTAAAGTTTTAGATTTTTGGACATAAAAAATTGACAAGCAGTCATAAGTCGGGACATGCATAATGATTTATAGACGTCTGTTGCATTTAGTATGCAATTTTTAGCTTTGTAATTAATTGATGGACCCATATGATTGAATATGCACTCTTCCTGTATATTGGCATACGTTTTTGCTCACAAAAGAAAGTCTGTTTGATCTCATCATAAAGATTGACGATGGATGATTAAATATTCCAAGAGGAACAACGATCGATACTTATTTTAATGCTTTTTGGATATCATAAAGATTGAAAAAATCGAAAGAATATGACCTTATTATTGACGTAGGCTGTTGTAATAGAAATCGTTAACTAAAAAAAATGATTATTACGAATTCACAAAAATACTTAATGATGCATGGTCATTATGACCATCGCACTGGCAAGGTTATCGATAAACTATAATTTTGCAATGACTTCCCGTTATTTCCTATGGCATTTCACAAGGCTCATAATTTATCTTATGGCTACTCAAATCGTCAAAGAGTGGGCTGCTCAAAGTATATGAAGGATGCGACTTCATGCTAATTTTTCATTTTAAAATAATAGGATTTTTTGCGAAAATCTGTATGAATTCGCAATTTCTCTTTCGACGGGAACAAATTGCATACGATAACAGTATGCATATATTTAACAAGCTCCTATGATATTGCACGATCACTGACAGCTGTCAATCACGTCGAAGATAATTAATCTGCAGACTTACGGACAAAAAGCGTTAAATTTGTTCCATCACTCGCGAAATAAAATATATAAGACTGTACGAAATTTGGATGTAAATAATTTTTCGCAATGATTTAATGCGTAAATAGCGCGAAACGACAATTTTCCCGCCATATTAACATCATTCCGCAAGACAAAATAATATATAATTTTATAATCTTATGGTGCTTGATCTTATAAGTTATATTGCTAATAATTGACAATTATCATAACAAAGCTTTTGTATTCAAATTTTCTAAAAGTATTATTCGCTTGTTAAGCAATTGAGTCAATGATATTTTGATGATGAAAGTCTTGTCATTTTTTTGTTTAGTTTGAATGATCACTCAAAGGCCAAACAACACCTTTTGCCTGTACTAATTTGTTTATATTATAACATGATGATATCATTTTCGTAATTATTAATAAAATCTCATTGAAGATATTCGATGGTTAATTTATATTTACATCTTTAAAAAATATACTTGATGTTAACATTAAATAAAATGGTTTCATTCTGAATTTAAATGGTTTTATTAAATTTGCTTGAGATCAGACGCTTCCACACCACGAGTACCATCCAACTCGTCAATCATTCAAAAATATTAAAGCAATAAGATTTTTATTGCAGTTTTTATTATTTTTGCCATTCTATGACTTTTAATAAGCTTTTAAAATGGACGTACGTATTTGTATTTTTTATTCATTATTTCGTTTGCTTTCATTCTTTGGTCGAATAAAAACGACATACAATGACGCAAATTATTTTTCTTGTAGTTAGCCTTGAAATTGCTTTTACATAATGTAAAAAAAAGTATTTAAAATAAAGATTAATAAATTCACAATTCTGGCTTTTAAATCATAATAATAAAAAAAATGTGTTTCTTGAACCATGTCTCGATATAAACCAGGGCTTGAACCGATTTGAAAATATCAAAAGAGAATCTGATTGATTTTTGTGTTGATATAATGTGTAATTTTTACTGTTCTTATGCAAAATTTGTTTTTTTGTATTAATCTAATAATACTGTAATCTTTACTTTTTGTTAATTTTGTTAATTGTCTTGTTAAATTAATACTTCAGATAATTTTGTTATCAAGTCAAATTCAATCTTGTAAGCGTAAGTCATTATAATTCATAACTAGCGAATGCCCGACATGCATTGCAATCCCATTAGTTCTTAATAATTATTTGAAAAGAAACGCAGTGCGTGGTTTATTGCTTCATGTCACGTGTAGCGCGAGCCAAAGAGCTGGGATCCAAAAGCATATGTATACTCGCTCTCGTCTCGAAGACCGATTTAACCACCGTATTGCGCGCGCATACCAACATGGTGTATCCATACCGTATTTTTACTATGCTTATGTTATTTCTGCAAGTATAAACAGTAAGTTGACAAAGTTTTATCGCAATTAAATGAACGGCATGGAAGCGCATTAAATACGGACAAACAAACATTGATTTTTGTATATTAAACTGTACCTATATTACTTGCGCAATCCTTAAGAATAAGTGGACGAAGTTTTATTGCAATCTGATGAACGGTATGGCAGGGCATTACATACGAACAAACATAAATTCATTTTTATACATTAGATATTTTGTTTAGCTGATCTCTTCTCATATATTTACTATGTACCTAGACTGGGACCCTCAGATTTCAATTTGTTTCTTAGTTCCAGCACGTGTTAAGTTAAAATATATATACAGGATGTTTTTCAGATGGACCGAGGAATTTTTTTTCCCGAAAAAACCGACAAAATTTCACCTTTAAATCGTTGTAACTTCTTTATCTGTAGTCGTAATAGTACGAAATGGTTGTTTTTGTATTTTAGATCTAAATAAATTTTTAATGTATGTAATTGGTATAAAAAAATAGTTCTGAGCTTTCAAAGTCACAAAAAATGTGCAACCGAATGAGAAATATCAACTTCTTTATTCTTTAAACAAAAAACTAACAACTATTTTGAGCTTAGTTTAGTTTAAAAAAATGGTTTATAGCCTTTCTAAAGATATGCTACATGCCATACAAATCATTCAATAATTCGTTAAACTTGAAGAGTTACCAGTTTATCAGGATCCGGGTTAAGAAAATACTTTTTATGCTTAAGATGTTTTTATTAAATTTATTTACAAAACTTGTTCAAATTGGCCACCTTTGCTTCGTTTGCAAGCATTACATCTTTTTCTTATTTCAACTGTAGTTGTCTGTTCTTTGCGGGCACCTCTGTCGTGTAAATTAATTCTTCTGGCAGTCCTATTTCGTGACCTGCACGGTCACCAGACCTGACACCACTGGATTTCTTTGCTTGGATATGTGCCCTATTCCGTGGCTCGCTTGGTTTTCCAACCTAAAATCACTAGATGTCTTTGTCTAGGGACGTGTAAAATAATTAATTAATTAATTAAATATGTTTATAACCCGATATCGAGAATCGATATGAATGTTTGGAACTGAACCGAAACAAAAACCGAAATTTAAAAAAATAACGGTTCAAAACCCCGATACAAACTGAATGTAAAAAAGCAAGTCTGTAAATTTAGATTAGTCACCGGTTTCTTTTTATTTCAACAATAATGTCAAGCACGTTGACTTCTATGCCCATTTTCTTTATTTTTTATAAATGTTAATGTTGTGTTATTTGAGAATCTTTGATTGAAATCAATAGAACTCATTATCGGCATTAAGTATGTAACCATTTATGAGAATTACCGTAATGCAATGATTGTATGCAAATATAATGCGCGTCTATGAATTGCGGCTAAGTATACTCAAACATATTCCGAGTAAGCGATTTGCCATCGACATGCATTACAAATTGCTACCCGACCTTAGGAGGTTAATCGCAAATTGCTATTTTATTTAACGCGCATCATAAATGACCTCTTTCCATTGCTTTAGTAGAAAAATGTGTTTCTCTTAATGATGCGTCTCAAAAACGCACGAACGCTATGCATAATTTGCATTCGAGCGTGACTGAGAGGATTGTTTTGACCACTGAAAGAAATTCTCGTTCATATAAATGAAAATGGAAGTATATAATTCCATTAAACGAAGAAAATATGCGAGGAAACTTTCTGTTTTACGGTAGCATTTGTGGTGATAATGAGCCGTGTGCTCCGGCGGCTTTTATAGAAATTGAACATAATGGGGTACGTTATAGACATTTATCATTGATTTTTCTGGTCAAGTTTTCACCGGCGTCCATTGAATGCCCACGCTTGATTTAAATAGTGTGAGAGCGACTTTGCATAGGTTTATGGCATATTTTGTTCTTCGTTGGGTCATTCAACTGAATGGCCATTCATCCCACGTGAAAGTTCCACGCTTGTAAATATGGGTGCGATATTGATCATCGGACTCTCAGCAAGGACGCTATTGACAGACAACAAGGAAATCTTTTAATTGAATGGCGAATGGCATCATACGCGGATGTAACAAGACGAAGACTCAAATAGGATGACGTTAAAATGCAGTATTGATGAACGATGGGTGTGCCTTCAAACAACTAAAAAAAATAATAAACGATTGTTAACTTTAAGCAACTGTTAACATAGTGGGTTAGTTTCTTAATGCTTATAATAAAGTTTTGGGTTCAAATTTTGATTATGAAAAAAAAAATTACTGTATCAACAAATTTGGAAGGTTAGAAGTATTTACTCTACTCAGATTTACTCTGATATCTTGGATTTTAAAATGTAAATACTAAAGTTACTAAGAAGTCGTGCAAGGCTGCATATGAATGATATTAATTAAATAATCCTATCCAAATTTGTAAAGAAAAGTCTCTCATGAAGATCGCCAACACACTATGACAGATTTGGTACCTTAAGACGATGAATCTGGATTCGTTCTTAAATAGTTTCGTTAGAATAATAATTATATTGTTAATAAAAGCTTCATAGGATCGTATTTCCATGTCTTATTTGAGTTTCCGTAAGAAATCAAATGTAAGTTGATTTGTGTGGTTATTATAATCAAAATACAATCGATTATAAGCGTGTTTTATAATGATCAACGATGATATGCACGATTATAAGTATTCCGTTTTAAATTTGAATAATGAATAAATGTTTCCTGCAAATGCCAATCTATTTTGCTGTATTGTGCATATTCTATATTGCTACCAAAGTAACAACCAAAATGACGAGTAGAGCTTGAAAACTATGAAAGAACAACGAAGGAAGATCTACATTAAAAATATAAGAAGAAGAATATCCCGATAATGAAGTTAAGAAAGCTCGTTACACGAGGCAGATATCACAACGAGTGTAAGATTGTGAAAAAGGATCCGGGGTCATAAAGAGACTGGAAACGCATCAGGAACTCATAAAATGAAACTTTTGGTGATTGGTAAAGCAAATAAACCTCGATCTTTTAAAGGGATTTAAGGGAACTCCAATGAAAAATCTTCCTGTCGATTATTATAGCCAAAAATGGGCACAGATGGACAGGGAGATTTTCAAAAAAATGAGCTAAAAAAGAAATGGGTTCTGAGGAAACTAGTTGCAGTTCTTGAGGTTCGGGAAATGAGTTGCAAGATTTAAAAAAAATAAGGGATTTCCACAGAAAGCAGTATTATTATGCTAATTCTCATCCAAACGAAAACATATTGAAACCTGGTCAAGAGTAAAGCCAGAAACACCTGTTCGATAATCGAGAATTTTTTTTGGAAACATCTTAATGCATTCTGAAGAGAATGAAATGATATAACTGAAATATGTGGATTATTAGATTTTTTTTTGAAAATGTGGATAGGGAAAACATCGAAGAGTGGCTTGATCATGATTTAAATGATCCAGGTTTTTAATGCACGAATGATGCAGATATCCTTTCTTTTGTATTTCAAGCGGAAGAATTTGAGAGTGACATTACAAATGAAGAAGATACTAGTGATTACATTAGTCATAAAACAGCATTGAATTCTGTTGAAATATTGCTAGATTACATTGAACAAAGAGTAATTTAATGTAATGATAGACTTTAAGAGAAATTCGAAGTGATTATAAAAAATGTTTTAAAAAAATTACAAACTTTTCTAAAAATACTCACATTTTTTAAAAAAATATTTTGATAATGCATAGTAGTAACTACTAATGGCCATTTGTTTGCCAAGTATTAAAATCATGAAACAAAAATTTATGTTGCAAAAAATGATATTATATTCGAAACCAAGTGGAAATTTAATAATTGGGATTATCCGTGTTTTCCAGTTATTCGTTTCCGTCCTCCCCAGCATAAGCCCGGATAATCGAGAGTCTACTGTATATTAGTCCTCTTTGAGATAAAACGATAAATTAAAATTTTGACATTGAGTAATGTAAAAACACAATGTAACTTATAACCGATTATTGTATATATGCAGATTCAATTTTGACACTTTATTAATGTCTAAAATTAAAATTAATACACTCTACATTAGTGATTTTTTGATTGGGCGAATACCCAAAAATTTTGTCGAATATTTATTTTAAATAATGTTTTTTAACAAAATTGTAAAATTATCCATTGGAATTCAAATGCATATATTAAAGAACTTGACCATATAATTATGGTGATTACCGACTTCTTCCATATTTGGATCATCAAGTTCATTACCATCGCTAATTACTGAGCGTTACAGTGACATGGCGTGTTTATCAGTCCAGAAACCATTTAATGACTCACTTTAGTGAAAGTCCAACAATTACATATTCGATGCATATAATAAAAACCAACGCCGAAATATCTGATTTTTTCTGTCAGTACATGGAGAAGGCCACGGCTACGATAATGACAAAATAATTCATTTCATGATCCACGATTTAAGATGCAAAATGTAAAATTTTGCAGTAAAATCTGGATAGAATTGAAAGTTTTCATCATTAATGCTGCGCCAGTAAATCAAATTATGGCTGCACACACCGACTTTGTAATTTCTTCGATAGATTTCAACATTAAATGCTAAGTTGAATTGCAGCCTCTTGCAATGGCGGAGAAATTGATGATCCAGATAAAATCATATCCATTATGTGTAAAGTAATTTTATATGGCAAAAAATATTATTTTGAAATAAATTCGCTTAAAAGAGCACGCGAAATGTAATTAAATGCAATCGAATTGCATTGAAATATTCAGAAACGTACAATTAAAACGAAAGATACAGCTCTCTAAAATTATGCTTCAAGCAGAAAGGCTTCTGTTTGATTGAACAATTACATTATGATTTCATTGTTGATTGCTTGTATATTGTTATTGACAATTGATTGATATTGATGGATCGTTTTACTGACAAGTGCTTCGGGCTTAAATATGCTAAAGCGGGTTGAAACAAAGCTCCCATACAACTTCATCAGCATGTTGAGCGGTCCAGGTTTATACTGATTTTATTTACAGAAACATAAACGTCGGTGTAGATTATGGTGTTTTTAGAAAGAGCTTCTTTTAGTATGACCAAGCGTACCTCTGTAAACTCAAATGACAAATACATCACGAAAAATGAGATATACATAATAGGCATGCTACGCGCATGCGCCGTGTCGCTTTTATTGTATGTGTGTGTATGCCTATCCATAGCATAAAGCAACCACTACACCAATAGCACGCCTATTTTATTATATATTACACAATATACAGCGCAATATTTTGGCTAACGATTTTCGCTAAAGACTAGCATGCATTTATTTAAACGCGCTTGATTAAAATAATAATGTGTTTATTCAATAAAATAGTGTTTTTCTCATCAGCATCTGATGACACACGCATCGTTTGACAATAGTGAATTTTTAGGTCATCTTATTTGGGTCTTCGTATTGTTACATCCACGTATGTTTCTCTCAGTCCATTCTATTCTCTATCAACGAAAATTTTCCTTGGTGTTTTTCAAAGGCTTTGATTCATTCTAATTGTCAAATGAGTATTATTATAATTCAAAGTTTAACAACCTTTGTTCTAAATGCTGAAATTATGCGCACAAATTGATAGTCTGCATGCAATAACATCATCATCGGATAATGCACATTGCAGAGTAAAAGTCTGCATAGCAGGTTTCATTAATATACAATATCACGAGCGAATCCAATATAATTTAACTACGCATTTTTTGATAAACTTGATTCATTTTTTATCCGTTCACCTTGCCACATGTCATGCCCATCAGCATAATTTGTATTAAACGCATATAAAAATATGATTAAAATTTTATAGCTTATCTTTTTATATCTAGATTTTTTTGATAACAGGATATTGTAGGCAATTTTTTGATATTATATCATGTTCATATATTTAGCTATGATATGTAAAAAATAGATTTGAAGTGGATTATTTAATACTTGCTTTCACTCAAGATCTATTTGTTGCTGATTATCTAATAGTCGCAATCAATTTCAGTATTGTGGGATATTTAATATCATAAAAGTCTATTTTAGATGTGAATCCAAATAGTTTTGACCCCCTTATGTGGAGGAAGCACCATCCCACACGCTATATTGATTCCGGTTGCATCCATCATAATTTATTAACGACTTTGGAAGATTATGCATATTTGGACAATGAGTACGTCTAATAACACGCCTATTACATCAAATACCTTTTTTCTTCATTGGCATGTTACGGCAGTCCAATGGCGGTGCGTGCCATGTATGTAGGTCAGTGGGTAAAAGCCCGAAAGCAACCAAACTTGGCCTACGTGTTCTGGTACTTCTGAACTTGAAACGTCAATAGAGACTTTCGTACCGGTAGTGGTGAGATCTTCCACAATAATTGATTCAGACATGCTATGGTTATTGATGCGGAGATCGATCCATAAACAATAGTCGATGGAATTCGAATACGTTGGAGGAAGCAAGTGCCTTCAAAGTCCATCCTGCGATTGACCAACATTCATCTAATTATGCGCAAATAATCGGCATGTCAGCATGCTGTTAAAGGAAACGATCGTTATTAATTTGTGCATTGTTAATCGCGGTTAACTTCGGCAAATTGCAATTAAAATGGCATAAATGAATTATCATCCTATTCAGTGGTTTATGGGCTTACAGTATGTTTCAATGCAGCGTAAATGGAATTTGTCAGTAGAGATATACGACACGAATAATTCATTCGGTACAAAACTGGTATTATCGTTACATTTTCCATAAAAAATGTATATTGGTAAACCAGTATTAAATCTGTAGATCACATACGAATATATCACAAGAATTTGTAATTCATAAATGACGAAAATTGAGAGATCAATCGATCAATGTTCGATACGCTCACAATGCATTTGTAATAACATATAATAAATACAGCATCTCAAATTAAAATCTATTAACATTCAATCCATCTGTGACATATTTATCAATTGTATTTTGTACTGAAGATATTACTCAAGCGAAAAATTTGCATCGAAAGACATTTCAAAAATTGATTGCGACACGGTATTTTTAGAAGACTTCATTGTGCAAATACAAAGTTTAACTTTCTAGCGATTTTTTAAAAATACCCAAGCATTCTATAATCACATTGAAACGTTAATCTATACGACATGTATTCAGATTTTAAAAAAATGAATGCAATCAAACCAACGCTGAGAGCTTCGACGCCTAAATGCATTCATGTCGTACGATGCACTTGTTCTAGCAAGTCAACTTTTTACGTTCCCCAAGACCGTTCAGATTGCACCTAATGAGATTTTAATCGCTCATATGAAAACGATTGGACTCAATTTTGCTGCAAAACTCTGCACTCGTTTAGGCATTACGATAGCATGATTTACATACGCATTAATACAAATGGAAACACTCGGACGAAAACAAATTTCATAAGGCATCTCTATCTTATGCCTCTAAGATGCACGCTCTTTTTATTTCAAATTGATGAGCTTCGGCGTGTTAAATAGTACGATTCGTAGTTTAAAACCAGATTAAAGGTTTTAACACCCGCAGGCATTCTAAAGAGAAAGGCAAGTTATGTGGATAATACTGTAAAATATCATAAAACTTGGGCCTTCTACTCTATCATCAATGCGTAGAGTTGATCGGGTTATTGATTCCAGTTTATTTTAAAGATCTAAAAGCAAATGGTTCGAAATTATCAGATCAGTCCAAAAGTTCGGTAGCTTTTTAAATTTCGGTTCAGGGTAAAAAAAATATTTATTTAAGAAAAGATACATAAAACACTAAGAAAATCAAATATTATTTTAAAAATATGCCCGAAGTAACATTAAAGCATCGAGCTTTTCATCATTTAGTCTGATCAATGTGACTGATAAAATTTCTGTCTGCTAAGACATGGACTAAAACTAAGCAAAATTTCCGATTTCCCGATAAATTATTTATTTCCGTCGCTGCAGATGAATACTTATATATTATAATACTTTGATGTGATTCGTAATTATATTACGGAGGAATACAAAAATTCTGAACCCCGTATCTATTATATTTCATATCGATATTCCCATTATTAGAGTCGAGGTGTAGTAAATACATCACCGGTAGGGAAAGGTTAATATAACAATTTAAAAAACATATATTTACAAAAACACTTATTTTCGCATTCAATATTTTTGGGTTGAATCATTTTTGACAATTGATAAGATACATTAATATTTTGGCTAAGGCAATTGATAGATATCGCACCATTTTTATAATAGTAAGCTTAGGATATTTTTATAAGAAAAAAAAATTGAAAAAACACATTTTTTTATATTAATGTTTGTCCTAAAATAATATTTTCTCAATATATTAACCACTTTTTTCTAACTATATTATTTGAAAAGTATATACACTAACATCAAATTAACACAGTGATGGTGATCTTATTAAAATTTTAATACCCTTAATAAATAATTGCTACTTTTGGAATTCGAAAGCTGTTCTGTCGTAATCTATATATTAATATTTAAATTTTAATATTATATTTTGCATATTTAATTCCAATTTATCGTTCGACACAATGGATTTTTTTCATAGAAAATATTTGAATAATTCAGTCCAAATATAATCGATTCGATTTGCTCGAACGCTTTTGCTGTTCTAATAGCGCAGATTCATGCATAATTATTCCATGTGCAAAAATTATTCCCGGAGCTCATTTTTTCACAGACGCCCCAATAAATCGTTCATGCATGAATGGAAGAGCGATAAAAAACATTTTAATAAAATCTAAAGGCCGGTTCATCATATTCTTGCAGGTCGAGTGCAGTCGACTTGTGTGTTTGAGTCCGATTTCGGGTTCAAATTGAACTGCGCTTTCAAAAAGTCGAGTCTGTTCAGGGTGAGGAACTTGGGAGGCATCAAGGCACATGTCGGCCTAGGTAATTTTTTTGAAATTTTTCCAAAAAGAGAAGAAAAGTAGATCTTTGAGCGCACCATAGGAGTTGTATCTTCTCACTATTTGATGGTCGTACAAATCTAAGAAAAGCACTCAATATATTTCATTATGAATATGCATTATTTGTATTTTGTATATATTTATATATGTGTAAAAATGTATATTTAGCATCCTTCCTATTTCGTTGTAAAGATCTACTCTTCATCCATTTTCTATACCCTTAGAATTATAACTTTTATTTACTAATCTATATATCCTGTATTTTGATCTTTTCTCTTTTCTAGGTGGTGATTTATAGCCTTTGTTATTTGTATTTTTTTATTTAATGATGATTTTCTTTGTATTTAAACATAAAACTATATAGCCTGTATTTATATTTCTATATTGGTATTTTTTTATGCTACAAAATTTAACCTAATGAAACTGACCAAGTATATGAAGTGACCCCAAACTAGCTTCTATGTTATGCTAGTGGAATTGGCGTAGAAAATACATAAAATAAAAGTCAGAATACAAGAAAAAGTAAAGGAGAATTTTATAACACCAGGTGATACATATTGAAATTCCTGGCAGATTCTATTCCTTAACATACCCTCATTATTGTAGTCTTATAATAAAATTGCAGCTAAAAATGCTTAGAGGTCACATAACAAAAATACCATGGTTGTAAAAGTTATCCTCGAGTCACTTTTGACTTTTCCTGGTAATACGATGGTGAAGAATTTTGTCGTAAACAAGGAGATAGCAAAACAGGCGCCCGTCACGGGCACCTACTGTATTTGGGGCGCAAAACGCAGAATACCGACCCAGTCGAGAATTGCGCGTGGTTTTTATTTTACTTGATCATTCTACTTTGCATAAATCAACACTGATTGACTCTATTAATTATTATATATATATACTAAATTGTTCTTAAAGTAAGTGATCCATCTTTAAATAAGACAACAATATTTTAGATAGATTGTGAAACTTAAACAACTCATCCGATCAGTCTTCTTCGGACAACTTTGACGTTCCGTAGATATGTTCGGGTATGGCATCCGGTTGCAAGGCATTCGTTCGTCATGTTAGCGCGATCCGAAAAGCGGACCGGTTGGACACAGACCAACCGGTCCGCTTTGTGGCCACTCCATCCTCTTTCAGGGCCTTTGCGAATTGATAGGCCCATGTTTCATCCTGAATTGATGCAGAAACTCGATCTTATTGCTGTGAAACATCGCTAAATAATCGATTTAAATATCATCACGATGCTGATTTTCTACCATTGTGATTAAACGCGGGACCCATATTGCACACAGATTTCTTATGTCCAAATTTTGGGTTATCTTCTGCTTTCCTAATATTGATTCATGAAATCCCTTGAATTATGCGCCTATAGATAAATTTATGAGAAGCCAACATTTTGGTGACAACCTTTTTAAATGAGACGACATCTTATGCACCTCCATTTTTTCCATTAACATGGACTCTTCGCAGGCTTAGATTTAACCCAGGGGGTCGATATAAACTACTTTAGGAATGACTGCTCTAGAGGTAGCATGATTTTGTGCAAATAATGTGTTCTTTTTAGAAGATGTGCCATTTTCTTCATTAAGAAGCTGTCCAATCCGTATCTTGTAGGACGTATAGCAAAGATCTTTTTTCGAAAACATTCTTTCAGTGCTTTTGGAATATCCCATATGTGAAGAAATCTCACGGATCAAAATGGTAGAGTTGTTGTTAATAAGTTTTCATCTGAAAGTCTGAATATTCTAACTGATTCTTAATTATTTGAACTGTCATCAATGGCAACTTCAATTTTTCTACGAAGTCCGCATTCTTCGAAATTTTACTGACAATTGAGAACTTGAAAATAAAAACATAGGTCAAGAGAATATTTGTATAACCAGTCCTGTTTAAAGTTATGCTAATTCTATAAGCGCATCCTAATCAATAGGGATCATAGGTCATAATTCATAAATTATATGGTAAAGCACAAGCTCATTAATAAGCGTTTTTATGCCAGCAATCTCTTCAACAGACGTGATATTTAACATGTTGATGTTTCAAATATGCTTATTAGTTTTTTTACATTGCATTTTTTATTTTGATAATTACCTTTGAAATGCGATGATGATGCAATGATTGCACTTTCATTGAGAAAACGTATTGTAAATACTATTCAATGATCAGATATGGATATCTTTAATTGGAAAACGCCCAAGAGATGAATGTCGAAGATATGTTTGAAGCACAAGAAAAAAATAAAATAAAAAGTTAACTAGAAATCGATATTAATTCTTCAAGAGCATGTTCGACAATCGTATGTTGTCGTCATACACATGCTGATGTTAAAAAATAATCAAGGTTCATAGAAATCGAAATGTCATATCTTAGGCAATTTACTAGAGCGTTTCGATGGACGTTTATCACTTATCAAATGTATAATCATCTAGAAAACTGATAATGCGTTAGAAATTCTCAACGACTTAATTATATGTATATTCAATATGAAACCAAAATATCAAACCGATAATTAAGACGAAATTAATTTGTTATGGGTATATCGTTGACTATTTTTTAATGGAAATGCAGGAAAGAAAGTTTCACTAGAAGAAATGTTAATCACACGAAAAAACGCCAATGGAGTTGTATAATATAAGACTACGATGAAATTGATTGTTGAATACTATTCATTTATCAACACAATCTATCAAAATTATTGGAAGCAAACTTGAATCTTTTTTTATATATTGCATAAATAAAATTAATTTTGGCATAAATTCTAATCATCAATTAGTTGCAAAAATAATATATTGCCAATGCAACTTGATTGGAGAAATTTCTCATCATGATAGATCGTCTTAAACATCACTACTAAACAATTAGCTTATCTTGCACAATTTCAATCTAAATCACCATTAAGCATAGGAAATTGAACAGTAAATGCGTCTCATGATGGATGATAAATACAGATTATTATAACTAATCATACATTAATTGAATTAGGAATTGTCACCACCAGGAGAATGTCTACGACGAAGGACCCTCTGGGAATTGTTGAAATATATAATAGCGCAATATCATAGTCAAGAAGAGTAATTTACAATCAAATATGACGAAATAAGACTATCGTTCATCAGCAAGTCGTTAAAATTTGCAGATTTGGAGACTTATTTGGACAAAAATTATACGGGTGTTTGCGAAAGACCACGCCATAAGAAGAAGTTTGGTGTCAGATGGATTCTTCAAACGAGATATTGAAAAAAAAAATTGAAATTGTACATTATTGCACAAATATGCAAGATTTGCATGCAGAATAGAATGCTTCATCATCGAACGATGTCTTTAGCATAAAGCATTTTTGGGTGGTTCTCACGAATATAGTTGCAGATAAATAGTCATATATTGCTAAATAACTAGAAACATCAATCAAAGACGTTTGGCTATATGAAATTACCTTAAAATATCGACATCTCGGAATGCATGTCGAAACTATTGACATGCTAAATATTGACTGTTCGGAGAATTCTATAAAAATTATATGTGTATAGTGTAAACATCTTTGATGTCGGATTGTTCGTTCATTTAAATTAGTTCTTGCATATTGATTCAGAGTAAATATGCGATTTCTCAATGTAAGATTGACCTTTAAATTAAAAAAAAAATCGAGTGCTATTGATTATATTTAAATGTAGCTGCAAACGTATTAATATGTATGTTTTATTACATTGTGTTCGACTGGAAAATCCCAGCCAGCTATTGTTTGGAAGCTCAATCGTCTGAATTTAAGCAAGATGTTTTTGTGTTGGTCCATTTATCATACTTATGCTAATAATAGCATTGCAAAACGAAATAATAGTGGTTCGAAACGACTAGCATATTAATTGAGCAAAGTTCAAAGGCAACAAGGATGTTATTCATATTTCAAGAAGATTCAATCTATATGTTCATCATATACAGTAAAATGAATTTTAATTGATGTTCAATAAGACTTAAAAGGCTTAGAGATTTTATGAAAAAGCAGAAGAAAGGATGGTCTTATGGTTTAAGTTAAATCGAAACAATCAAAGCCGTAACGAGGGTATGAAGCTCAATCCAACTGATATCAAACAGTAAGACGTCGGGTGGCAGAATTTAAACGAGGCCGTACGAGCTGCCAAGATGAACAGCGCAGTGGTCGATCAAATGAGTTAACCATCCCAGAAATGCAATAAGGCCGAGTTTCTACATCAATTCAGGATGAAACATGGGCTCATCACTTCACACGCGTAAATGGCACAAAAAGCCCTAAAAGAGGCCTGTCACAAGGTCTGTGTGTCCAATTGGTCCGCTTTTCGGACCGCTGATATGACGAATGAGCGCCTCGCGATCGGACGTCATACCTAAACATATCCTGACTTGATATTTAATTAAAAAAATAATGATTTCTAAAATGCTAATATCTGATCTTTGAAAAATTTATGGGCAGTTATTATTAAAATTGATTTTTTTTTAATTAAAAATTTTTATCATCTTAAAGCTGATAGGATACATGTCATACTGAACAATGGAACGCTGATTGTTTGCCATAATATACATGATTAGCATTACTTTATTTGGAGTCCCATATCTCATTGCTTATAAGTTCATCAGGCTTCTTAACAACGTTATGGAGGGTGGGTGGGAATTTACATGTTTTACATAATACAAGAAGTACATTCTTACAGCGACAATAAACAAAGCTAACTGTTATATCGTTAAGGTTACTTGTTATTGACGCTAAAAATCACCTAGATTGAAACATGCAGAAATACTTGCAAAAGCCTCATTACGTGCAATAAATCTTCATGAAACACTCAAGCATGCCACGATTTTATACTTAAATTTATATATATTGTATCAAACGGTATCTTAAGGCCATCAGCATGTCATGATCATGCGAAAAAACGCAAATCGTTTGCCATCATCAAAATCGATTAATTTTTATTGAGGTGCTAACGTTATTTTGTATTTAAGCTAACATTCACACGATATCAATACTAAATGTGTCTAATTCTTGCAAAGTTGCGAAGAAATACACATATTTTTGAATGCAAATTGATAGAAAGGTGGTGTCCTTGTTCATGGTTATGTTGAGGTCATCGTAACATAGGTAACTAGATTCAATTATGGTGTATTTCATTTCAATTACTTATATATTATTAAATTCTATATTATTGGAATAACCACAATATTGGACAAAAATACAGAAGAACCTCGATTATCCGGATTTTTAAAAATAAAAAATATAATTTGCTCATTTGCACGTGGAGAATTGTATCAATTTTTGCTCATATACATTATGGATTGCATATAACGAAGTTTATTAATTGTTTAATATCAGAAGATGGAAGCTTAGAGCGAAAAGTTATGAAAAAATCAGAAAATACAGAAATTAAAGAGTGCATTTTTATATGGTTCATACAAAGACGATCAACTGGAAAGCCAATATTTGGTCCATTATTGTGTGAAAAAGCAATATTTTCGATACAAAATTAAATAGAGATTCCGCCTTTAAGGCAAGTTCGGGCTGGTTTAAAAAATTCAAAGGATTACATGGTATAAAGAAACTTAAAATTCACGAGAAAAAGCTTTCTGTTGATATATCTTCAGCAAACACATTCATTGACACATTGAAGCTATTTGTGGAGAAGAAAGGATTCGATTATTCGATAATATCTAACAATTCTTTAGCATTAAGACGTGAGAATGTTCAAAAGTCTTTCGGTTGAATATGATCATCAGATAAAAGCTTGGACGAATGTTGAAGCTTTTAAGTGATGGTATGAAAAAGAGTTCATACCAGAAGTGAAAAAATATGAAAACTCCATAGATAAAAGAGGGTAAGCATTATTATTACTTGACATGTCAAAGTATAAAACACAATTAGCAGAATAAATAGCAAATGATCTAATGAAGATTGATAAACGTGTTTCTACAGATGTACTAAAGTACATATATTTTCTCCAATGATGTAAAATGAAGGACGATCCAAATTTAAAAGGGATATAATGACAAGCTGCTTGTTGAAGTTTTAGTATTATAATCTTCGTAAGTGATAGTTAATGACTCTTTTTGTCTATCGCCATGGTCGAAAAGATCGCAGGCATTGAACTGAAGAACAAAAACCATAATGACAAATTTGACACGAAGGTTGATGAAGATCCTCATTTAAATGACAAATTTAAGAAAGGACAGCCTTGCCGTGCTAAGTTTTAATGACACTCACAAAGAGTGGTAATTACGTACCGAAAAATCTCAGTTTTTAAGCATTTAGCGCGTGATTACAGTATTAGCTTTCAATTGTGCACGATTTTTAAATTTTTAAAATTGCATAATTTTTCAGGTTTTAGCGTCGGGGACGAGTTGGGATTCGACCAGTCGTTGACGAATTTGGACACGAATAAAAGACGCTCAGTTGGCATCACCAATGGATCGCCTTACAATTCATTGGGCAACACCAATCAAGCACAACAAAAGGTATATTAAAAGCATCATATTGTATAACCATCGACATGTTTGGGAGTGAAATTGAACGAGAGAAAGGTCAGAGTCAAAGGTTGTATATATTTTTTTCAGGCACGTCTATATTGATTTATAATTTCGTCATTGTCATGCAATTAGATGCGGATGTAACAAAGATGTTTTGCCGTAAGCTTTTTGCCTGAAATGCGGACCCATATTAAGGCTAATCGATGCAGGTTGCATTTTAAATGGATGCAGCAAACTATTGCATTATCTTTATGCATATGAGGAAATCACAATTGCATGTTAGATCATTGTGAAAATGGAATTATTTAGCAAAGTCCATATCAAGTGTACTGAGATTTTTTGTTGTTGATATAAGCCAGTGGTAGCATGAAATTATAATTCGAAACAACCCAAGCAAAGACCTTGATTCAAGTTCCTTGACGATTATCTCAACAGTTTATCATTCGATGTCGATGACTTTGATTGTATTTTCGTGATGTATCAATTTTTAATTGGCAAAAAATGATAATGTGGCAATTTTTTTGCAATTGAAAGCATGCGACTAAGTTTAGCAATCTAGCTGATCGATATTAATTGACTGTGTTCCATGTTTCTATTACAATGTTAAGTTCAACAGGTTCAGTGACTGTTGATGTCCAGTCGATTTTTAGTAGGAATCTTAATAAAAAAGATCACTATGAACATCGATGGCATCGCAAATAAATTCCATAACATGTTTTTGCTAATAAAAAACACATCTGAAAACTCAATAGGTTCCATGTACTTGGACCAATTAAATTTTGCTTGTTTTGCATTCAAAAAAATATATTTAGCTGGCGGTACAATATGTAGGCGTTGCTCAAATGATCCATTCACTTTGATTCAAATATCACCTTTATAAATTCGTATACACTTGGGTCTGTTTTTATGCGGTTTTAAAAAATAATGGAACCTATACTTCATTTTTATATAGAGGACAAAGCATTTTTTATACGAATGCGCACAAAAAAAATCTAAAATTTACATTAGTGCAATTTACAACCATTAAAGTGTGAGTTTGTATAGGGCAATGGGCGAACGGAATTGTTTTTACTTTGGCAAATCAACTTGGTGGAGAAGGTTTTGATACTTTTTCTCAAAATAATGTTGATGAATTACTTGAGGATAATCCTTTCAATGTTGGTGGTATTATTTAGAAGACGGTATTTAAGCGAAAGAAACTCCTGCCCCTTTAACTGTAAAGATTATATTATAGATTTTAGAATTTTTTTATGCCATTTTTGGTACATTCTATTACATTGATTTGAAGTTATGCGGTTTTTTAACCTAAAAATGGATTCTTTAAAAATCAATTTATCCTGGTCAATAAAAATACCTCGCATTGTCCGGGCGTCTATTTATTTAATGAGTATCATAGCATTGCATTTATTTAAATTTATCCAACATGTAACATGTTTTAAAAGCACCTCTCTAAATTTTAAGTATTTTCTTTGTTAAAATTAACATTAAAAGCTTATTGATAAAAAGCGTAATTCAATATGATTCCTAGCTCATAGGTCATATATCGATTCTTTAACACAAAGATGCTGCCGTTGAAATACATACAATGTCGAAATGATCATCATCATCACCGATAGTGGCAATAATTTGTCGATATGTATTTTTACATCATAATACTTAAGCAATGATAAAAGAACATGTCGAAGAATGGATTCAACTATCATTGAGATTTTTTTTTAATGCACATATCAATGTTGACCTTTGTATCGGAAAAAATGGACAGTACCGAGAGCATAATTGCATTGATTGATTTTTTATATGAAGTAATCGATTGTTTTTGTGTTTTAAAAACACTTGTGCTTTTTAAAATCAAATTAAATATATTCATATTGTCGATGAGCATTATGAAGCATTGAATGTAAAAGCTTTCTCCATATGAAATCTATCGGCCAGCATCACCTTCATCTTGATAATGCAGACTCGTAAAATTTCATTCTGCCGTTAAGTTTATGGCGTTTGAAAAGCATTGTTTGCTTTTAAGTTCATCAAGGAGTGGTTCAATGTAATGTATATCCATCATCTGTATGAACTTTCTCTAAGAAATATAAATAACACCACACAACCATTAAATAACTTGAGTATTATTATATGCTTGCATAGACATATCAATGTTATTCATAGTCAAATTCATATTAATCTTATGTAATTTTATAATGATTTCATAAATTATTAATTATTATGCATCCATTTTTTGGACTATTTTTTTAACTACCCAAATTTTAACAGGATGCAATTTATGATATCCTCGATTTCTGGTGACACCTTTAGGGCGCAATTTTTAAATTTTATATGACCAGATTTAAGTTCTAAAACTCATTATTTTATATTTGTAAATACAGATAAATTATGATTCATATTTTTGATAAAAATTAAGCATATTATTCATATTTTTTTATTATAAAGTACTCAATCAATCGATTTGACCATTGGAATGATCCATCAAGTCATTAGCATTAAATAAAAATAAATTAAACACCAAACTATCAATGCCTGTCAAATTAACGAATAGAGAAAAACACGTAGTTTCTTTAAAATAAACCAATTTAATTTAGAATAATTTTGGTTATATTGTTTGAATCAGTAAATATATTTTCAAAGTTTTTGTAGGAAGATTTTTACGCATGACGGGATTGGACGGCTGTGTACGTCAAAGTATTGATGAGGTATCAGTTTGGCAGGATCAGGATTAAGATTATTGTTTTTATTAAATTAATTTACAAAATTTGTTCATATTTGTCATATCTGCTTAGTATACCCGCATGACACCCTTTTCTTATTTCAACTGTAGTTGTCCGAAGAACCTCTGTTGTGTAAATCAATTCTTTTGGCAGCCTTATTCCTTAGCTCACATGGCCTCCAGACCTGACACCGTTGGATTTCTTTGCCTTGGGACGTGCCCTATTCTGCAGCTCGCACGATCTCCAGACCTGACACCACTGGATTTATTTGTCTGTGGATGTGTGGCTAATGACTCCCTTAGCCCCCAAAAAATGTTTGTTGGTCCATGTGCAAAACACTCTGTATATAAGACAAACTATATGAATAAAGCCTTCCAGATGTGTCATCATCCCTTGATCTAAACGTCCACCCTTTTATCGATTTGCAGGATTCTGCATATAATGTCATAATCTTTATAATATATTTTAATTTAATTATAATTGTGTGAATTGACATCGAGCTTTTGTAGGAATGAATTGCTTATCAATTGATATATTTTCGTCTAGTGAATACATTTAATCAATGTTTCTGATATTAAGGTAAACTTGTTTGCAGTTAGAAATTTAGATTATCGTTTTCATGTTTAAACTTATAAATCTAAAGAATTCCATAAATATATTTTCTTGGAGATTGAAAATAAAGATGAATCCCATTTTATGGACAAAATTCATCCTTTTTCTGACACGAATCTTTTGGAATTTTTCCTTTTACGATGCAACTTATTAATATTTGGTTCGAATTCGTTTTGAATTTATTACCAGAGAAATATTTACATAAATAAATCTGATTTATTATGTTTATTGGCATTGGTAAAAATAGTTATAAATCATACGTAACTTCTAAATTACAAAGCCGAAAGGGACATTTATTTGAGTCCATATTCGTATCATTCCATAAATTATAATAATTAAAAATACTAAGAAGGAAGGAATAAAAAAATGCATGGGCAGTTGTTAAAATATTGTAGAAAACGTTTATTATTTGAAATTTATGATGCCCTTTATGTATTACAACATTGACTGCATCTTTGATATGCTAATTCTAAAATAATTTACCATCTATGCGTCCATCATCATTGTGCAACATTTTGCAATTGATTTATTTTTGGGTGTCTTCCATGACCAACGCGTTTATTCCACATGTTGCGACAACCTGTCGATTTCTCATATTGCAGACGTCGCCACAGAATTGTTCGCCTAAGAAAATAGTATTTAGAAAGCGAATTTTTCCTGTGTGAGTTCCTCTGCATAATATCATAAATTAGCGACGAAATGCGTTTTCGAATGACATAAATTTCGACTTGATCCGGCACAAGATCAAGACAAATTTATGCAAATTGATTCATTTCGGATCTTGCACGGAATGCTTTTAGCCTTTTTTGTGCGGTGTGAATCGACATTGGAAGGATGAAAGCTGTTAGTCTGACATCCGTTTATCTTTATATCAATTTGCTTTCAAATTAAAAGAATGTTTGGAAAATAGCAACACGATGACAAAAAACGAAAGTCGTATGAATCATAAATATATTTTGAATTTAATAATTCGCGCTAATAATGATGGTTTCGCATTTCTGCAGCCAGAATGTTAAACACGACCACAATCCACACTATTGTTGTGTGAAAGTCTTCAGCACTCGAAATAATATAATTTAACTAAACCGATTCTGTGGTTTCGATTTAAGTTGTTTAAATTAAATTTAATATTCATTTCGAATTAATATCGCTCATGTTGATTAACTTCAAATTGGATACGATCGTTGATTTTAATCCAGGATAAATTATTATGATAGTACGTTTAAAGTGAGTTTCTCATGGAATTATGTACGTCTTTCTTGTGGAAGCACTTAGCAGATTGGTATAAAAGTGAGCACAAAGTTGAAGAAGAATAATTATCGTCATTCCTATTTTACATTGGCTTATGACAAATGTGATCTAATTTCTCTGGAAGCTTACAAGATTGCATATAATTGTTTCAACCTGTTATATACACGTCATCCTCGATGCATTCACATTTATGCACGTTAAAATCGCTTCTGTTTATGCAATGATTGTTTTTGTGCAATAAAACCTGTAAATAGTCTCGTGCTTTCGCTATCGGATTTGTAAATCGATTGACTTAGGTTCAAATGTATAGGAAGTTTAGTCGGCGACGGTATTTTAAAACAATTAAACGCTTGGAAACGCATATCAAAGCGTTAGACCAGTGATCCCTAAACTTTTTGAAAATATAAAATTAATTAGTGTACCGGACTAGTTCTTCGTTTATTATTATAAAAGTTTAGGTTTATATCCAGATTATGAAAAAATGTTCCCAGTTACAAAATAATATGTTAAGATTAATAAAGATGGGTAGGGCTATATATGAGTGGCACATTTATGACAATAATTAAAATATAATTTATAAATAATGATAATATCGCCAATTATTGATAGATTCCCTTTTACCTGAAATTATATATGTACATTTATTTTAATTCCAATCCATTTTGTCCAATCCCCCTCTCTCATTGGGCAGACCCAACCGCCTCATAATAAAGACATCAATATTTTTGACCAATTGTAAAATTTAAATAACCCACCCGATCAGTCTTCTTCGGACAACTCCGTTTTGTAATGAGAGTTCGTAATCGTTCTGTAGACATGTTTGGGTATTGCATCCGATCGCGGGGCATCCGTTCGTCATATCAGCGATCCGTAAAGCGGACCGGTTGGACACAGATTTTTTTTTTAGGACTTTTTGCGGCATTTTCATGGATAAATGCGTACCCGAAGCTATCTGTATGATCATGGAAGCTCCCTCAGATGCTAATTTACATAAGTGGCTCGTACTAAATGAGGTCGCGAACGAGTTTAGACTTCTTTCCACCCATAAAAACTATATATTTATCTATCTTACTAATTTATGCTGCTTTCCTAGCTAGTTATTTATAGTATATTAAGTATATTAAGTAACTATCCTGAATTGATGCAAAAACTTCTGTAGACATGTTCGGGTATGGCGTCTGTTCGCAAGGCGCTCATTCGTCATGTCAGCGGTCCGAAAAGCGGTCCGATTGGATACACAGACTTTGAGGCCATTCCAACCTCTTTTAGGGCTTTTTGTTGATGTTTCCATGATCTGTTTGATCATAGAAGCAACGTACCGTGTGGACACTTACTATTATAGTATTTTTTATACAACACTAATCGCCAATAGTAATTTTAAGCTGTGTTTGTGTAATATATAAAAAGTGTTACTGGTAGCTTAATACTATGCATATGTGTGTACGATTGAGACAGAAAGAATATAAACGATTCACCCTATTTCCTACCAACTGTCACTTGGAGTTTCACTTTTCGTCTCGCTTAGCCCAATTTCCTCAAATGCGCATATACAAGTTTTTTATTGTATTTTGGTTGAATTAGACTAGTAATATTGGATGTTTGAAACAAGTGCCTCACATTCGTCAATAGGAAGTCATAAAATTAGAGAAATCCGCGAACTAGATGATAATTATCGTTATATTTATATGGTTGTAAATTTTATCAGTCAAAATGCCAAATATGTTGATGTTAAAATTGGTAGATCGGACGTTTGAATTATGTAAAAATTGTGAAATTTCATATATATCCCACGATTTATAAACTAAGGATGATGTTGTTTGGTATACTTTCTAAATTCGCATCTTATGGCGAGCATTTTGATATAAATGCATATAAATCATTTTTATGTTTTCCCATACGATTATCGTTAGTTCTTAATTGTTGACTGTTTTTAATTTGTTTGCTAAATTCGATTTCGACATTATCATTTGGAGTTGCAATAAGGTTTGGTAATTTTTTTTTCAGTCCAACAGAAATAAGAACAAGCAAAACCGCATAACAGTTCGACAGCCGTCTTCGAGCGTTGCTCCTTCTTCCGTCACGCAGAGATTAAGTTCAACCATACCTGTGACAGAAAAAATTACCATCCAAGGTCGATCAGCACAAGGATCTGTTCGACAGATGTCTCCTAACAAGTCAGCAATTCCACCTTTCAAACCGATTCCACCAGCTCAAGAAATGTTGGCACCGGCTCCGACAGTTCAGAGCTTTGCTTATCAGAATTCGAATAATAGAGCATCGCAAATCAATCAGAATAGAATGGGACAAACTGCAAAGACGAACTATGTCAATCTGTCTGCAGCACCAGTCCGTGTAATCAATGGCCAATCCGTGTCCAATGCAGGCGATCAAGCATTAAGAACAATTCCAGCACCATCCATGACCACATTCCCGCAATTCGCTGCAATGCCAGCTTCAATATCCAGGATATCGACTGCTGCCATCCAAGTGGCTGATTCTCCAAGTCAAAATATAGGAATGTCGGTTGTCTCGCCGCAGGCTTATAAAAATAGTGTTAATATTCAAGTGGCACCGACCATGATGAACAAATTTCCCAACATCGGTTCATATCCTTCAAATACGATATCGCTCAACAAAAAATCACCACCAACCCAATCGCCAATATATTCGCCGCAATTCATAGCAAATCGAGACTATTCATCGAAACCCACCCAGAAAATAGACAACATGCTCACATACAACATAATATCTGGACAGAACGGCATCAACGATTATTCACCCCAGAGTACCCTTCAACAAAAGATTGCCGCCTTATCAAGAGCCACTAACATATCAATGGAGACGATCGAAGCTGCCGTCAGATTGAGACAGAATCAATTGATCCAACAGATGCTGAATGCAAATCCTTCAACGACAACGACGACGACGACCCAAGCTCCAAGACCACCACCGCCACCACCCCAACCTCTTCCGACGCTTCCACCCAAAAGACAGTACGTATAATAAATACTTAATAAATGCGTAATCGTTTTTGAAATCGACATTAATCCGATTTTACGAGGATTGCACAATTTTCATATGCAATGAATTCAATTTCAGATATCAAGCGCCTCCACAACAAACAACTCCCACATCCAAAGTAATGAATGCTCCCAAAGAATACTATCCAGTGGGCTATGAAAAGAACTACGATGACAACTTCATAACGAAGGTCGATTTACCGGAGACCTCTTTCTATTGTGGAGACCAGAAGCACTTTCCCGGCTTATATGGCGATGAAGATTTAGGATGCATGGTATTTATTTGCACAGCACAATTTATGAACGATAACATAACAAGAGCCGCAAATAGTTTTGCTGCAATGTGAATTGCATGATGATATTGTTCGCAAGCATTTAGACGTAAACAATTATTTGATGTGAATTGCTTTTACGCTTTTTTCACACGTCAGCCTATAATTTTGAAATTGTAGAACCTTAAGGGTCGTGTGATGCTTAAACGCATATACATGCGTTATATAATACAGCTTCATATAAAAATGCCAAATTATATTGTTGAGAGTCTAAATGAGTGTCAAGTCGTTTGTGTGTCGCTAAATTTCAATGGGAACGCCTGTAAAGATAAATTTATCAAAAGTATATCCAAATCGAATATTGATGATATATAAGTAATATTCATAAAATAATATAGAATTTGTGTGATGTAAGTAATTGGAATGATGTTCCAGATGTAACCAAATCGGTACAGTTTGATTCTGTATATTATGCTGTATGTCTACTTACAAATTAACAGCATTTTTGAATGTAATATGATATTGCAACCTGAAAACATCAATTTATACCAGTTGGATCTGTTTCAATTACTATTAATTTTCTAATCATATGCTCTGACTACTGATCTATATTGGTATAGTGGGCAACTTCTAAGAATTTTATAGTGAAGGTTTGGGGTCAAATCCAAACATTGGAAAAAAAATCACTTTGATAGATAAATATATTTTTAACATATGGTAATATCCCCTTAGATAAAAATATTAATTTTGGTATTTTTATTCGTTGTGAAATTTGAATAAATGAAAAATATTCAGAATCCATCATTTTATACTGGCTTTGATACAAGATTAATGTATTTATTATCAATTTTTTAAACATATAATGCTAATTTAATAGCAATGCAATGGAGAATTTTTTAGCATAGAATAACGGAATTTCTTATGGAAAAATATTACTGTCCTGTTGACACGAAAACCTTTGGAGTAAGGCACACATATTCTTGTTTAATGAATTCTTAAAGTGGATTTAAATTTGACTTCCATAATATTAGAATTAATAGATTGCTGTATGAGGATATATTGTTTTTGATATTTTTTTGTAAACTTTCAGGTATTCCATGTGTGTGCTCTGACTGATGATGGATTAATAATGAAGTCTTTCTTGTGTCCCGAATCGACACTCTTCGATCAGACCATCCTCAAATGCAATTGGTGGTTTTATGTTGATTGCAAAAGCTCGAAGAAGTTATACGATTCTAATATACCAATTTCGAAGAGCTATCAATTGATGAAGGCATTGACATTCTTCTCATCGTACAAAAAAGACATCCAGGATGCTGATCAAAATTCAAACGTTCCAAAATCAACGATCGAAGAAAATCGCGATGGGGTTAATAATGCTATTAAAATAATTCAGAATCAAGCAAATATGCAGTTGCCAAAGGTGGAGATTGTTGAGGTCAATAAGACAGATTCTCAGCAAGTTATAAGAAATAGTAAATATTTTACGCCTGTCAATGTAAAAGAAGTAAATGCTTTGTCAGTGGCGCAAGTGGATGAAAAAGAAAATGTTTCTGAAGAGAAAGATGATCCTCCTCCGGAAGTCAAGAAACCCGAGAGGGGATTGTATAGGGCGTTTTCAGAAAGAAAAGAGGTGATCTTAGATAAATTCACACCCAGTGCTGTTGAAGATGTAAGCACAGAGAAAAGCACGCAGAAGAGCATGAGTGTTGAAAGAACCGTCATAAAAAGACGTCCAAGCGTTTCATGGAGGATCGCAACATCAAACAGCACAGACTCCGATAAGATCGACTCGAAAGAAAACAGAAGGCACAGAACAGAAAGAGCAAGCGAAGAAGTCGAAGACGTCTCAACGAACGAATACATAATAAGTACCACAGCAACGCCGAAAGTCATCATTGATGAAGTCACCAAATCGTCAATGAATACACTCATCCATCTGAGCCATTCAGATGAGGTCAGAAAGACCATAGCTAAAATGGACGAAGCAATCATAGGCCAAATGAAACCCGACACGTGAAATAATATTTAAGGGATGCAAGACTTAACATCTAAGGACTTAATCTTAAATTTATGAAGTGATTAATATCGAATTTGCCATTACCTTAAAGTGTTACAGACCGAGGTGATTTAAATTGTGCGTGATTGCTTTAATATAAATAGGGACGAAAAAAGGACGATTTTCAATGACTCTTTCTGAATAAATAATTAGAACATAAGCTGTTATCTATTTGTTACTTCTCAGTTTAAGGGTTCTTATGACGTATGTGTTCGACCACTTCGAATAATAAGGCTGTTTTACGATATTTATACTATCGATTGTATCTAGTTCATTACGCTATTTTTTTTTACGAAATGAAACATAAACGCGTTATAGCTATTTAATTTATTTAAACGAATACAAATGTATTAGTTCTAATTGTAAATATATTTCATAATAAAATCGTAAAGGTGGTGCTGTTACGTATTGGTATAACATATCGCTCAATTAAAGGGCGGTATCATCCCCTAAATATTTTATAAATGCAAATATGCACTTTAATATGTTTAAATGGCCGGATTTGATTTTTAATTTGGACTGAAAAAATAATTAAAATACACTTTGCATTTAATTTAATACACCAAATAATATTTTTTTACTGGAAATCATTTAGTACGTATTGCATAGGGTTTAATTATTTTTATACTGTTCCAACTATGTATGTAAAATATTCAATTTTCAATATCAAACGATCAATCGATCATCGATGGGTAACTTTATATGATATTAAATATATGGTTTTATGTTGTATTTACGCATATATATATTACGCAATATTTTTATATAATTATTTATATATTTGTATATGATAATGACACACACCTAATGATTTGCTCATTCATTATTTATATTGTATATTTTTCAATTACAGTTATGTTTCATATAAAAGTATTTTCATTTTATAATTAAAAATAAAAGTTTTAAAACTTATCAATAGATGGCAGTATATTGACCATTTTAAATGAGTTGCATTTAAAATGCAAAGAATCAAACCCATATTTTTATTATTCAAAAATAAAACAAATTAAACATAGATGGCAGTGTTTTCAAGCACGAATGATTAAATTATTAATTTAAAAATTGATAAAAGACGATCTTAAATCTTATTCCTGCATATGGCATTAAATATCATAATTTAATAAAAGAAAATAAAATAAAATCGCAATATCTTAAAGCACTTTGATGGTGGCGGATGTAATTTATCAAGGCAAAGTCTTCAAAACTAATTAAATATGCCTCTAATGATGAAACTCTTGACAAAATTAGTGCAGCATGGCTCAAGTCTGTACAAAACATCGAATCAGAGATTAAGAAGTTTTTAATTAAAATACACAACTAATTTAGTACTTTCAGCAGCAGATAATCGGAGCAAAATCATTAGATTAAAAATGTATTTCGTCATGAAATATAACCGCCAGATGATAAGTTGTCTATCCAGTAGAATCGGACTGTTTTTTGCCAAGCTTTTATTTACGGTCAACGTTCTGGGTGAATGTATACGTCTATTATTTATAGCATGTGCCAAATGCAACAATTAATTAATGCACACAAGTCAGCTTCGCAAAAAGATATAATATGCAATAAATCTGCACTTAAATCGAGCATTTCTTAAAATCGAAATACGAGTCACAAAAGCATTAAACTGTTATTCGATGGCATGCAATTAGATTTGGCATTGATTTTTTGCTCTTAAAATACACCTGTACTTAATCTATGATATTTTCTTGCATCATTCGGATTTAAATTGTGCAATAGCATTTTAATTCAAAGTCAACGGTCAAAATTAGATACTTTAAATAATTGCCTAATTTTTGTCAAAATCTAGATCAAAGATATTTGAAAAATCATTAATTTCACCATATTTTTTTTTATTTGAGCGTATCATCTATTTATAATATTTTTTATTGATCTTAAAACTAAATAATGGCATGTTTTCAGATGAAATGTCCGATTTGTTTTTTTATTTGTAAATTTTAGAAAGCAATAGAAACATTTATTTTCAATTCACCACATGATAAAGTCAATTAATCTTTCATTTTCCTCTCATAGATTTCAAAATTAAGATAATTTTGAATTAATGTTAAGATTTAAATGAAGTAAAAGTATAACAAATATTAGCCGAGTTACAAACCAGTTACTTGTAATTAATGGATTTGTTTTATAAATTTCAATTTAGAATATGAGCCACGTAAAAGATCGACAAGCAGTATTGATGACGAAAAATCATGCACGGAAGATGTACAAGTCTAATGAATTACTTTACAATGCCTTGTTCAACATCTCAATTGGATTGGAATAGTTGAAATCTCAATAAATGGGTTTCGCACGAGTTGAGATAAGTAAATAAACTCAAATGACAATAGATAGTTTCTCTTTTGCTTAACAGATAAGTGATACTGTAAAAATGTATTGTAATCCGAGATGATAAATAAATATTATATAAAACGACAGGATAATAGTAAGATAATAAGAAATCTTCAAGACTATTAATGCTTATGATTTTATGAATTACTACAATAGAGCCTTGTAACAAAGAAGCCTTGTTCAAAATAATTAATACTTAGGAAACACATTAAAAAAATTATCATTTAATTTCTTTTCAAACCATTGAGTAGTGAATTAATTTAAAATCTTCATAGTCTTAGGTGCTATATTTGCTTGTCCGCCACTTATCCGTACAAATCCACTTATCTATCAGCACCGTAGCAGCGTGTATGAAGCTTATATTTAACACTTTCGTCGCCCAACGAGAATTGGTGCTGTCGGAGCGTAAACAGAAGAAATAGCGATGCGATATTATAACGCATGGGATATAACGAAGTGAACATAAGTAAATGCGAACAGACAAGGATAGGAATACAAGCTTCGAGGTCGATTTCGAAAGATATTTAAACAGTTGTCATCTGAAAGGCATTATAGAAAGATGTTCGTATAGTTAACATTTGCAAGTCGTTATAGAAATACGTAAAAATGAGCCTCTGGATTTGCTTTTCGGAGACTCGAACTTCAAATACGCTAAATATTTGGCCCTTCTTGGGAAATAATGGAACTTATCCCTCATTTTTCTATAGAGCATAAAGCTTTTTTTATGCGAATGCGCATAAAAAAATATAAAAGTCATTCAGATTTAGAACATCCAAATGTAAAAAATAGTGTTTCTTTCACTGATGATGATTTCAAAATGATGTCGATGAATTGCTTGAGGATACTCCCTTGAATGATATTATTGGTTTGATGTTATATGACAGGAAAGAAACAGAAGACGATATTAAAGTGGAAGAAACTTCTGCCCCTAAAAAAATATACAAGAGTCAATCTATTTATTGTACATGACTCAAATTCTGAACGAGCTTTCAAATTCTAGCGCGAGCTTAAGAATTGCATGTCTCCATATCACGAACTGCATAAAAAATTATTGGTTAATCTTCTCAAATTTTTTTATGCGATTTTTGCTACATTTCATCACATTGATTTGAAGTTATGCAGTTTTTAAAAATAACGTAACCTATCCCTCAGTTTTATATCTAATTCAAGTCTTTTTATATGCGATATAAATAGATCCAAATGTATATAAAAAGAGATAAAAGTTGAAGAAATTTTGGTAAACTATAATATAAGATGGTATTAGAATTATAGCGACAGACGCAAAATTTTATTCTATGATAACATGAACACGTCTAAAAATGAAGATTTATTCAATCCAAAGTATCTGTAATAATGTTAATTGAATCATTGCCTATCACACTTTTTGAATTTGATGTTAATAAATGGGAATTAATTTCAAAGAAATTAAATGATTACATTGCAGTAAATTATTTGGTCTTATTTATTCATTTGGAAAGATCTTTCTGCGATTCTTAAACTCTATGAATTCATTTTGTTAGTAAAAGTGCCCAACATACATATGAATTAATGAGTATTTTTAAACGAATGTCATGGACTGAGGGATATACGATGGTATTCGTAATGGTTAATGCACTTTGAAATGTTAATTGAATATCATGGGCATGATAAATAGTGAGTTTATAGAAAATGGTCATAGTTGTTTTAAGATTTGGGAGGAAATGTAAAATCATGTCATATTTCATTGGGTAGTTGCAACATCAGATGGCTTTATCATCAACATGTTCATGACTACAATGAGGTCATATTGAAATAGATCATTCTTTTGAGTAACGTGTTGATTTAAGCCGAGTCACATTTTTATCAAAGAGAATCAACGTTTTGAAACTGCAGTTGATAATTGTCACGTATTCGTCAGCTGGATGGATTTGAATAAAAATCGCCGTAGAATTTCATTAAAAACGTGCAAACGCAAATCGCCTGAAGCGGAAATAAAAAGTCATGAAAAACTATTTTCAATTACATAACGATCGATTTCGTTGCGAACGGTTGTTAACTTTTGGGTTCACTCTGCATTGAACTCTAATTCGATGGTTGCCAATTGAGACGAATCCATTTCGCTCCATTTGATACAGGAAATTCTTTTGGGATCTTATGAAATTAGGGTATCAAAATCAATGTCTGTCATATTATTTTTTAAGAAATATGTTTAATATAAAATTGGTACATATATAATACAGTGATCTGTAACAAATGTATGAAGATGAAATGCGTATATGAAACCGCACAAGCGTTTATCACAATTAGTACAATAAAATTAAATAACAACTTATGTCTATGCGTATGAAATCTGTTATGATCAGAAAGCAAAATGAGAAGAAAATGAAAGTTCTTGTAGATGATTATAGTATCTCAGGAACACGTTCTATAAGCGTAGAATTGATCCGTTTGTGTCAGATTTCGTTTAGTTGAAATGTTGTTTGGCTTATTTATTAATAATACATTGGCAAAATAGTATTGGCTAATATTTACATAACTAGGGTGATCAATATTGGAAGTTGGCTTGCAACTTGTATCCGTATTGTAATCCGTCGTCGCCTGCTAATGCTGAATAATCGTCGTAGTGAGAACCTCCTCCGTTTCCTCCATGTCCGCCGTTGCCTCCATTTCCGCCTCCGATGACGATGTGTCCTCCATGTCCACCGACGTTCCCTGCACCGGCAGCAGCGGCTGCAGCAGCTGCACTCTTGGCTGCTTGAGCTGCATCCACTTGAGCGGCGGCTGCAGCGGCTTTAGCTGCAGCATCGACCGCATTGGATTGCGCTTGTTGTGCGGCAGCCTTAAAACATTACGAAATCATCAGGCAAATGACCATTAATAAACGCTTCCTACTTCCAGTTCCGTTTAATTTCAACAGGAAGATTGCAATTTAAGCTCGGAAGACTCGAAGAACTAGTTTGAATGCCAATTTATAAGCGTGCACACCGTGATAACTTTCTTTGTCCACATGCAATCTAATAACAATTCCTGGAAATTTTGGAAAGCGTGCTGTCCCAGAACAGCAAATCGCTCATTGATCATCCGTACAATCGAATAATTGGATTCTACGCCGAATTAAGATGTTATTTTTCCGAAGATTATCCACGGATTTAAAGCGCGAAGAGCGATTAATCGACGATTAAAGCCAAAAAATCGCAGATCGAGTGCGTCTAATTACAAACAAATATGTCAATGAATTTGGAATGATGGAATACTTACTTGAGCATTCAAAGCAGCTGCCTGGGTGGCATCGAAATCGATTCTGGCACCATGGAGTTGTTCAGACAATGATTGAAGACGTTGTTTGGCAGATCCGACCATGGCTTGTTGGGCGGCCAATTCTCCAGCTGCTTCGCTTGCGGCTTGTTGCGCATTTTCTTGGGTGGCTTGGGCTGCATTCAATGCCGCTTGGATGACATTTACCTATTTAAAATGGATTTAATAAATATGTGCATTTTTTGAATTGGATGTATAAATGATTGATTGATCAATTACTTGATGAGCGGCTTGTTGGGCGGCCTGTTGAGCTGCGTTGGCTGCTCTTTGGGCGGATTGCAATTGCATTGTTTCACCATCGAGCGCCACTTTAGCGTCCCTGACTTGTTGTTCCAAACCAGATAAGATGACTTGCTTTCCAGCTAAAGCAGCTTGGGCAGTTGCGGAAGATTGGGCAGCAGCCTGGGCCAAAGTGTTCTTTGCCACGTAAGCAGCTTGCTTGGCGGCAGCATGTTGATTGGCGACAGCAGTGTTGGCCTGATCTGCAGATCCTTGGGCGATGGATCTCAGACCACTGCCGACGCTGAAGCCTTTCTTACCACCTGATCCACCATTTGAAAGAACAAATGCGTCGAAGTGGTTAATCGATGCGGCAGCAGCTGGGCCTGGTCCACCGCTGAAGTCATATTCGTAATCGTACTCTTGTCTCTTGGGAGGAGGTTTCGCCAAACAGGCAGCAATATCTATATAAAAACAAAGAAACACCATGATATGAATAAATTTGATCCAGTTTAAAACGCCAAGATCAACGAAGCATGCTGTGGTAATCGATGTGGATAAATGAAAGTACTTGAAGTGCTTAAGCGTGAAGAAATGGAAGAAAAATTATTACAAGCCACAATTTTTTTTTGGGTCTAAAATATCTAGATTTTAAGTATTACATAACACTTTCCATGATTTTTGATTTCTTTTTAACTGACCCATAAAATGTGGTTTAACCCATTGAATCGATTATATATGAAAATAACCGCATATTGTGCGTTGCTTATGTGAATTTTATAGAATAAATTTAAATCCATAAATTATATTTTTAATATTTAATATAAAAAAATGCATTATTATGAGTTTAGTATTTATAAAAGTTAATGAATCAAATGTTAAACGTACTCAGGCAAACAATGGCTACAAATACGATCTTCATCATGGTTACTCCTGGCTATAAATGAAATTTTTATATTAATATTTGAATGATTGTAAGAGATATATTGTAATTGTATCACTGGATAAAAGCGACCTTCCAAATTGATCACTAAGGTTTAAGACGATAGGAAGGTAGTACACCTTCTAAGACCGATCGAACAGAACAGTATGATTCAATTTCTGACGTTCAGTGTATTTATATGAAAGTGAAGTGGAGGTAAGTCGGATCTAAGACGGTCATCAGGTGAATTAATTTTCTAGCTGGGGGAGGGTCGTGCCCCCACCTAGTATCGGCCTCTTTGGCGTATATTCAAAATCAAAAGAAGGCGTGGGGGAGGAACAATGCCTCGCTCTATTGCACAAAGTGGGTTGAGACGCTCGATGCAAAAAAGTCTGAAACGATTCCATTTCATCCAGTCGAGATTTTTTGTTCGCCTGAAAATTGTGTCTGCACGCCGTTTCCGAGCAGGAAATGTCGATTTGATTTGTTAGAACATGCCGTAAATTATTACCACTTTTATTTTCATCTGATTGATATCGCTTCGGTTTGTTATTTAAGCGTGATTGATCCGGATTTAGACAAAAGTTTGAATCTGACCGATCATTTTTTGTCAACGCTTTGTTCCGAAAAATTGTGCATGAAATGCACAATGTGCAGTGAAAACACGATCAATAGTTTTTGATTCGAAATAATGAAAGTGCAGTTTTAAAATCACGACCATTCCTAAATTGAACTCTTTCATATAGACGGAAAAATACGACCATCGACATCAAAGGCATAAAATATAGGCAAAGATCAATATGTACATTGAAATCATTGATTATAAACTAGTAGTATTTACAAATATATCTGCAAATTTCATAAAAACATAAATAAAATTGTTGTCTGAATATGAAGCTTAATACAGTAATTGCATCTGTTATTTATAAATTGGATTCGTAGCTCAAACAAATAGTCAGCATAGATCCTACAGAAGGGATCATAATCAAGATCTATTGTCTGCATAATCATACATTTTCTGTAAAGTACGACTTAAAAACATTGTAAATAATTAACATAAAAGGGACAATCTTATCTTAATAACGATTGAAATAATCTACGTAGGCAATTTCTCCAAGAAGCGTGACTATGGGAGTCCAACAGATGTTATCATGGTTGAAAAATAATTCAATTTGGTCGAATTTAGATGGAAAAGAATTATCTGCTTAAAATATTACTTTTCCCCATATTTTTCTTAACAAAATATCAATTAATTAAAATATGATTTAATTATTCTCATGCATGTGTCATTTGCACAATCGATGTAAAAGATAAAAATCGTTTGCATTATTGATCTATATACATATTTTATTTTTTATGTGCATCGCACAAAAATATATATTAGATTGAGTCATAATTAATTGCTGGCAAAAATAAGCCGTTTTATTATGATTAGTCATCCATATTGATAAGTATGGGATATCATTAGATAGGTATAAGTTTAATCAATCTTTTGACCATAGTTAACCATGTCATATTTAATGTTATAATATATTTTTTAAAAATTATGTATATAGTGGGATCGTCGAGGCATTATCTACCACTAGCTAGTAAATCGAAATAAAACAATCAGTGCCGATAAATACACTCAAAAGTTATAATATGCTCAAGAAAAACTTTAATAAAACGCCCTTCTTTCGTCAATTGGAAAAATGTTATACTGTTATATGATAATGCAAAACCGCATACATCAAAGTTGACGCAGCAAAAAATTCTGGAACAAAAAATTCTGGAATCTGCTAAATTTTATTAAGAGGGTTTTGATAAGTTACCATTAAAATGTAAGAAATTTAACACTAATAATGACGAATATATAAATATTGCTTTGTTATTTTTTTAGAGCTAAATAAATTTTTGATAATAAATCGGCAATTATTTATGACTCAGCCCAATAATACATATAAATATGCATGCCTTGGATAGTACGGATCCGATTAATTATTATTAAGTATAATACAATATATTAAAATATTTTACGCGAATTTCCAAATATAATAAATTATTTTTCATAGTATAAAAAATAAAATTTTATAAATATATATAGTTCATTAGAGATGTAATATTAGAAGATGACGTATCTGTGGATAAAAACTTGCATGGCTAGTTTCATTGCATCACAATCGTTGACCAATGTTTTTCTAAGATCGATATAGATGTCATATTTGCATTTCTTTGCAGTGTAAAAAGTTGATTCTTGAACTTTAATTATATAGGTTCGGATTCAAATCCAGATTCCGTTGATATTTTTGATCGATCATCTAAGCTCAAGTTTAGTCTTATTCGTGTTCCTGCTTCAGAAAAAAGGCATTAAAAGCATTTTGATTTGATTATCATCGTTACTTAATCTTATTATTGAGGCTTTATTGAAAGAAAATTATGATGTCTTAAATGTTGAGCATTCCCATGGAATTGACAAAAGCAATAGACAGGCAAACAAAGTAAGTTGATTGAATTAAAACACAAATTGAATAACGACATTCGACAAACGAAATGTATCTTAAATACAAAAATATTTATTTCATATCTTATAAAATATTGTTCTTGCGTAAGAAATTATGTCGTGTCTGTGATCACAATTTAAAAGTTAGGGACTAAACAAAGCGTACAGGACGTTGGCTAGTTTCGCATTCAGACTGCGAATACATTAGTACATAGCTGATTTAACGTCGTTTGCGAACATCTATTTCGGAAAAACTCGCAAAACTTTTTCACGTAGCCCAGGACATACCAGAAGGTCATTCATAAAGAACTCATCTAATCTAATTGGATGAGTTTTCGAATATATACCGAGAGTCTGAAATCGAATTAGACGAACGCATTTGCATGACTATAGTTAAAAGAGTCGTTTGGGCCAGAACTTCGTTTAAGATTTGATTTGGAAAGTAGAGAACAAATTTTTATACGTATTAAAGTCGGATTTATTAATGTCATACCGTTTTATGGCGTATTTCCATAAGAAAAACAAAACTATAAACTTTGATTCTTAAGTTTATTTTTTAGTTCATATTATGGCCCGAAACTATTTGAAAATGGGGCAAATTTTTATAGACATTTGAATGATTGAATATTTGCATGGAAAGTTCGAATTATCATATATCGATATTTTAGTAACTTTCTGAACAAAGTGTATATTGTTTGAACTGCTCAGGTGAAAGGGCTTATTTAGGCCTTGGTACTTCAAACGTATCAGATAAATAATATTTATAATTGTATGGTATTTTGTCCTTTCTTTATTGTGAAACTTACTGTATTACTATAGTGTATAGCTTTTAAGTGCTATGAATAGAAAGAGAACTAACGTTCGAAATATTTCCTCCATAATAAATTTACTAGCTAATTTGATATTTTAAAAACATATATAAAGGCTTTTAGTTAAACTTTCATATTTTTTACCATTTTCTTCATAATTTTTACCTCAAAAAATTTACTTATTTACGCGAAAACCTTAAAAATTTAGCTTAGTTGACTAGATAATATTATAGTGAGAAACATCCCAAAATTTCAGTCAGATCGATCAACAACTTTGTAAGCTATAACTGGCGAACATTTTGAAAATGCAGTTTCGAGATAATCTCGTTTAAAATTTCATTGCGATAAAACCATCAATTTTAGTGACTTATCGATCAACCAATGATTCCAGGTGCGTATAATGCATCTTCAGCTTTCTCAAAAAGTTGATTATCTTCCACTAACTGTTATTTTTGGGCTATACGAGCTGCTTTTGTCTCAAAAAGACTCTTACGGTTCTACCTCGCTACCCGCGCTTCATCGGTATTTTCAGCAAAAATTTTACAGTAAGTGCCAATAATTATATATAATGTATTCATCATCTTCAAAATGAAGCTGTAGTCGTTATAAAATATTCCAGCAGCAATGTATGGTAATATTTCAATTATTTTTACACCAGAATGCAGGTGCTTTGGAGCCAGTCGCCAAGCCGTCAAACATTCACTATAATTTTGGATACGGCCCCCCCAGGCATCTTTGAAGTAATTCATCCCTGGACAAATCTTTATAAACTGGCAAGAGATGTTGTTTTATCTCATGGCCAAGAAATGTTGTCAGATCTTTAAGCTTTGGATATTTTTAAAGCAATGGTTTTCTGCCGTTTGCACCAGTTTTTGACCGCAGTCGGGTTCCCATGATAATGTCTTTATTTAATTGTTTCTTTTTTTAAAGCATAATATAAATCTTTCCAAATAGAGAGTATATGATTTTGCATATTTTATGAAATAAATTGGTATACTTTTTAAATTAATTGTGATTTAAATATGTGCATGTATGACAAATGCTGTATCTATTATTTCGTTTGTTAAAAAAAAACATTTCTTTACCACTGTAATAGATTTAGTTGTATTTCGACAAGTTAGAGATTCGTGTAAATGTGACCACAATGAAATATTGCAATATTAAAATTTGCAATATGGAATCAATATTTTCATGTTAATAATTGTCAAGAAACGGTTCATAATTGCACAGATTTTTTCCGAGTTCAATTAGCCCAATTGTTTATATAAATTTTGCTACATTACGGAAGAAAGGTTTTCTTCGCAGACTTTTTTAATCGACGAGCAAAAAGTATACCGTACTGCTTTCATTTGCAATGCTCACTTCTTTTTAGAACGAATACGTGAATTTTTCATTATATCTAATTGCCAGAATAAGTCAGAGTTTGTGAGAGAAATATTCGCAATGTTGCTCAATTTCGTCAGATCTACGTTCGATTTTTTTGCACAAATGGCAGTCCTTGAAATAATTGATTTGTTTGTTTAGGAAAGTCTTACATAAACGGAATTATCTAATGATGACAGAACAGTCAACGTGCGTGAAAGATTAGCGGAATCAATTTCATTCGACATTCTTCATAATCGATCCAAAGCTCGACAATGACTTCTCTATTGGTGCGAGTGCGTACAGATCATTTCTTCGATTAATTTAGAAAAATTATGCAATTTGGAACTACGCAAAGCAATCGGTCGTGAATTGAGTTTTATAACCGTATAAAGCTTGTGAAAGCCTTCCTGTTCCAAAAAACGTACGCGATATCACATTACGTATGGGTTGCGTTTATGATCCGGTCGTTCTATCAGTATTTCCTTTTGGTTAAAAAATAATAAAATTTCTCCATTGTGACCTCGGCTTGAATTTGCTAAATTTGTAAAATTAATTTACATATGGTTTTCGGTCACACGACAAAAAACTAGTTAAAATTAAGCCATTCCACGCAGATTTAATAATCGTGAGCAACAATCATGACATAAATTGCGACGGGTCCAATTTTATCTTATATAAGACTCTTTTTAAATATAAAATAGTCCATTTTTTAAAAAAAAGTATCTACGAGTCGGTCATGCGAACTGATTCGTACAATCCCTCGTATACACGTTCGCTGACATTACGTTAGCGTATACAAACACATGACCATGCACGTACTCGCATTAGTTCTATGGACCAATTGTTAAATTTAGGAATGGCAAAAAATATTATTCATAGATGTTATCAGGGCTGCTAAGTCCCTTTCAATCAACGGCCCTAATTACCCTTACTTTCTTTATATACAGCACAAAAAAGTAATACAAATGGTTATAAACTAAATATGAGATAGATTGATAAAAACATTGTGCTATTCGATATATAAAATTGGGATCCTAAAACTTGGCGTGGCAATTGTTTTTTGAAATTTGTGATTTTCTGATTATTTGAATTTGGCTGAGATATCATTATAAATTTCGCTGTAAAGAGAATAGGACTTATCAAGATTGCTTTTAATTTCTGTACTTCTTTAACTCGTTCATCGCTGCGTCTACCAGATATGCGTGATGGGCGTTCCCCCGAAGTGGCCACGTCGTGCAATTTTAGCTCAAAATAAATAAAATATATACAACATATAAAGACATCAAATTAAAATAACTAAAATATACATATGCTATACATAAAATTGTGTTTAAAATAAAATACAACATTATATTATGTAGCATGATATTAAAACAATTCCAACGTATATGAAGTGATTTTTGGCAATTAGGACAGTATGTTGAGACCCTTTTTACATTTTTTTTGCTTTCTAATGATTGATTAATGACAGAGTCGAGTTTATCGATCTGGAAGCTTGGAAACAGTGGCGTAAATACTAATTGGCGAGCTTATACGACGCCTAGGGGCAATAACTGTCTAATCTATGTATACATATATACAGTACATATATACAGTACATATATGTTTTTCAAATTTTTATATTTACGTTTCCCTACCGGTGATGTATTTACTACACCTCGACTCTAATAATGGTAATATCGATATGAAATATAATAGATACGGGGTTCAGATTTTTTGTATTCCTCCGTAATATTATTACGAATCTCATCAAAGTATTATAGTATATAAGTATTCATCTGCAACGACGGAAATAAATAATTTGTCGGGAAATCAGGAATTTTGCGAGTTTTAGTCCGTGTCTCAGCAGATAGAAATTTTATCAGTCGCCTTGATGGTGTTATACGAAAATTCACTTATTTTCACATATTTTCAAAATAATATTTGAATTTTTTAGTGTTTTATTTATCTATTTTCGTAATTGTATTTTTATCTTTTCATAAATAAATAAAATTCTTTCGACTTCAAACTATTTTTTATATTAAACAAATTGACTTATTTGTAATTTTTGAACAAATTTATCAATGCAATTTCTTAAGCTATTGAAAATCCCGGTTCCGGGATTCCGGAACTGAACCCGGGATGGTCTAATACAATCCTGGAATCGAAATTTTAGCTCGGTATTGGATTACCTAGTCGCATTCTTGTCGTCCGCGTTAATCCCGTGCTTTATAATATAATCCGACTATCGAATTTATGCCCAATGAGAAACGACATTGATTCTGGCTGGGCGACGAGAGTGTTAAGTGAATGTTCACCCAATTTTTTGATAAAGTTAAGGTTTTTGCTTTTTGTTTTTAAGTTAGGAATGTTTAAATACTTCATCATTTCCGTCTTTTCTGTCTTCTGAACTTTGATTATAGATAGCATCTCCAACTTTTTTGGCTCTCATTAAGCTCTTTTTCAATAATTAATTCTATAATATCCCTGATATTCTTATCTTTGCATGTTTGCACGAATGCCATATACCGAATGCTTGAAAAAAATGTTCAATGCTGAAATTATTTTTTTCTACGCAAATTACAGATTCGCGTGAAGGTGAATAGAATTAAATGTTGCAACATATAAATTTTCAATCAACAAATTTTTCGTTAATATTATATATATAAATTTATGGCGAAAAGCCTATTTATCTTTTATAACTAAGATAAGTTAAAGCAAAGATCGTTAATTCTACTTCAAATAGGGCCTTAATAAATTCTAGTAATTAATTCTACTAACGTTTTTACGCTTTCTTAAAATTAAACTAGCATAATATTTGATTCTTCACAAACTTTGTATTTAAACCAAGGATAAATAGTATAAATATGGTATATAATTTAATATGTAAGTATTAAATATATAAACATAGCATAAAAGGCGAACTTTTTATCATAAAAGTTTTAATTATTTTGAACAGTATTTGTAATATTAAAAAATATCAAGCTCATCCATAATTGATCATGTCATTTGGAACTATTATAAAGTCACTCAAAACTATTAAGTTCGCTTATGGTTTTTGTAATTAGCATATAAATTGGCAAAAAATTCAATATTATAAGCATACACATACAATTAAAAGAGAAAGCCGCGTAATTTACGTTATCAACGTGATATTATAAAATACCGCGTAGATTTTAATCTGACGTGAACGAACTGTGATGGTCGAAAGTTCCAAAAAGCATTTTTATATAAATGGCCTAATCAAAAACATGATTTATGTGCTATTTTAATACTCGGTCGTAAATTTGCAATTTACATATTACTAATTGTAATCAACGTGCAATTTCATCGACTATAACAAATTATGAACATATAATTTTGTGCAATGTTCAGACCCCATTGCAAATTTCGAAAATAAGCAAATATTACACCAGGTATGCATTAAAATTGGAATATTTCAGAGGCATAAAAATATTTATACTTTTACTCTTGTATAATGTTGAAAAATGACGTTATATTATATTGATGGCTTGCCAATTTTTATCTCCGACGAAGAGATCGACTTACATCAATCTTCATTCGGTGAATATTTTTTCTTCTCGAATTTATAAAGCGTTCTTGTAAGGAAGGACACTTTCCTATCGGGGTAATAAATTTACTTAAAGGGACCATTTAAATTTTTTGATACTCTTAGAGCACAAAAAATCGGTCCTACAGAGTCTGACACATTGTATATTTTTTCTCCCGGTGTAATAAGGGTTACTCAATTAATAAGGTTGTCTTTCACAAAAGTATCAAGCGAATTAAAATTTGTGTTTCTCACATAATTGCAAAATTGTTTGTATTAATTAGCATAGTTTTGCTTACATTTAATCCATGAAAATAATTGACTTTCTATCTAGGTTGTTTTACCTATTTGGCTATACACGTACAGTTTAGAATTTAGATTTAAAACACTTTATGAATATTCATGTATACATAATTTAAATATGTAAGCTGGACATTGAAGAAGAGTCCATGGAGACGCAGCCAATCGGTGTAAATTTACTTTGATTCGATGAAAGACTCTTTCGCCAAAAGCCTTATAGAATTAATTTTCATATGTAATGCAATTAACAAAAATTTATACATAGGATGAATTAAATATTCTTTAACGGTTTGTATAATATTTTTATTTTTGAACAATCTATCCTTTGAGGGACACTCAATTCTTCTTATGTTGTTACTGGCTCGTGTAGGTCTCCATTCATTAATGAGGACCTAATGTTCATTCATTTGAATCTTTTGTCCAGGTCATGAACCATACATTTTTTCAGCCTACACAATTCGGAGGCTTGGCTGATTAGCTCTTCAACAAGGCGATTGAGGTGCGTGTTCAACCTTTTTTTGTATTTTTGGATATGGTTTTCAATCTCCTGCTTCATTTTTGGTATGCTTAGTTCTCTGTGAATCGTTTCGTTTGTCACGTACCATGGAACGTTGCCTATAGTACACAGCACTTTGGATTGAAAAGCGTTGGAGAATGTCAATATTGGAGTTTGTTGCGATACCCCAGAGCTGTATTCCATATGTTCAGATTGGTTTTAATATACGTTTGTATAAGAGTGATTTATTTACTAGGGACTGTTCCGATTTTCGGCCCATTAACCAATACAGCATTCTCATTTTGATCTTCAGTTGCTTTTTCTTCTTGCTTATGTGCGTCTTCCACGTTAAACGTCTGTCCAGGTGTATGTCGAGATATTTAACTACATCTGGCTGTAGCAGTGCGCAATCATTCAGTGAGACAGGAAGACATGTCTCTTGTCTATTAGTGAAAGTGACATGCGTAGATTTACTTTCATTGGCCTTTACGCGCTATTTCTTGAGTCATTTCTGTATATTGTTAAGGTCATGTTGGAGCAGTTGAGACGCTATTGCAGGGTCGTTGTACGAGGTTAGAAGAGCTGTGTCGTCCGCGAAGGTGGCTGTTGTCGTGGTGTCTGTTGTCGGAATGTCGGCTGTGTATAAAAGGTATAAAACTGGATCAAGTACGCTGCCTTGTGGGACGCCGGATTTTATATCATGGAGTGTGGTGGCTTCATCTTCGTATTTGACATAGAATGTTCTGTTGGTTAGGTATTATTTGAATATGAAGAGGTAGTTTGTGGGCGGTTCTTTTTCGATTTTATATAGCAAGCCCGGATACCACACTTTGTTAAAAGCCTGAGTTACGTCCAGGAATACTGCCGAACCATATTTTCTGTCTTCTAAGTCCTTGTGTATTCTATTGAAGATCCTGTGTATTTGTTCCACAGTCACATGTTGTTGACGAAATCCAAATTGGTGATTGGGTATTAGATTATTTCTCTGTATGATTTGACATCATGTATATCCTTGCCGGGCTTGGGAATTAGAATAATCTTAGCCACTTTCTATTGCGGGAGGAAATAGCTCATTTTTATATTAGTATTAACCTATAAAAATAAAAATCCGATGGAGCGATATTTGAAGAATAAGGCAAATGTTTTCCATCCAAGGTTGTTTATTTTTTCTTTTTGTGTTTACTCAAAATGAATGAAGTCCTTGCAGTTCACCAAACAGTCAAAATGCGAAAATGCATTAAATTTCGAATGAATTCTTCAATCGGCGAAAATCGATCCATTGTAAATTGGGTTATTGAATTTGAATTTTAAAAATCACAATTTATTCTTGATAAGTATAATCATCTAAAGAGCATAAAATACGACTTGAAAGTGCAGCAGCCTAAGTGCAACTAATCACCAAAAACGGTCAAGCAATAAAACGAAAGCCATTTTGGGTTCTACTTATATTTGGAATATAATCTTCTTTATTGGGAACATCTTGGGACATGAGAAATACGTGACACTTTATTTTTAAGCCATCTTTTTAATAAACGCCCTATGCTACTTTGTATTCAAGCTTATCAAATGCTTATTTTCAGAGTGTTTCCACAGAATCTGATAATATGAATGCGTGCAAGTATTTTAGTTTTAATTACTTCAACTTAGATCACACTTTACTTTTATAAATATTGGTTTTTTTAAGAAATAAAATGATTGCATGATAGCAAAATAGACGTTTATACACAGCGAAAAGAACAGGCTTTCTTGACAGAAAATTGATGAGGAAACTATATATATCGTATCTATTCAACCAGCCAATCTTCTTTAAGTGTTCTTAGACATTTTAACACGTTGAATGAAATTTATCAGACTAGTCCTGCATAGTCTTACGTCAATCAGATTCGATTTAACGCCTGCAGGATATGATGTTCTAGATTGCTCGGTCTTCCGGGTCGATGATCAGAAATAATTGAAATGTCTCTCCAAAAGAATAATGATTTTCATTTATAAAAAAGCTTTGATATATTTGGACGACGTAATCATTCAAAGATAACGGAATTGAGATTATAAAATCTCTATTAATATATGCCATAAATTATTTAAGACGGCAGAAGAATTGCACGAATCCAAATACATTGCACAAGAGGAGAACTTTGTTTCAGACAGCTTCCGCGTGTTGAAGCATTTACATACACTGAAATAAGACTATGAAAACATTCGTTCAAACAACGTAATATTTCAAAGGAAGCACATCTTCATTTTTGAAAGTGAACAATTACATTTGAAAGATGCCAGCGTTCGCTCAGAAAGCGTGAAGGCATAAGATCATTATCGATCACGTCGATCGTTGAGGATGTAAAAGCAAAATGATCTATAAATATTTTATTTTTATTTTTGCCAAATCAACTCGTGTCGATACATTTAATTATTGCTAAATGCAACCGGAGCCGTTCGTGGAACGCTTTGTAGGACGGGCGTTCCGTTACATTAACAAAGCGATGTTTCTAGCATCTGAATCACACATGATTGCGGCCGATGCACATAAAACATGATTCTATGCATTTAAATGCATAAAATATTATTTAGCTGTATTAAACTGCTACATAACGAATTTTCACGCCGTAATTTCGAGCAACTGATTGAGTTAAATAACTGGGTAAATAGTAATATCCGCAGTATTGCCAATCATGCATGGCATTGCGTAGCGCCAACGCCGTACCGTTATTTAATTGTAGCAAATATCCGCCGATGCGATTTTGAATAATGCATTTACTACAATTGTATCTTGAAATTGATTCAATTTCATAACTGAGGATATAAATTGTATTTGAAGTAAAATCGGAAATGGTGAAAATTGCCTTTAATCATATGAAAATCGTGCGCACAGATCTGTGCATTTATCACAGTAATGTTTTACACAAAAAAAACATATTGGACTTATTTTTACTTAAGCCCTTTTATTTGACATGTCACAGAAGTTACTAATATTATATTTAATTAAAACGTTATTAAAATTATCGACTAGTTAGAAAGGATAAAAACTTGCGCCACAAAAATCGTTTTTGAGTTAAAAAGCAGCGAAAAATCCACACATATTTTTCTATAAAAATATTTTTTTGCATCCAAATGTTTGCCTGCCTGAAATAACATTTTTCATTACCATTATCAGAAAAGTCTAAAAGCTAAAAGATAAAGCTGTGTTGTGTAATATATAATAAAATAGGCAAGCTACTGATCTGGTGGTTGCTTTATGCTATTGGTACGCGAACTACAATTTGAGACGAAGGTGATTTTTATAGGAATACAGGATTTTTAAATGGTAGTTTCTCATTGCCTTTGGCATATAATGAAATTAGGATAAAGTTACTTAAGTAATACGTTTTATATGTAAGAGAATCTATGACTGAAAATTATCATACAGCGATGATAGTTTGTAATTAAAATACTTAGTATTTCTCTAGTGAATGTCTGGCATTAGAGATGTCAGATGTCAGACATCTTTAAAATTTTACCAATGATGCAAGACGTCCTTTAAATGTTACTAAATTTTTTATTGCCTTATTGTTTTCCTGTTTGTTTTATTAACTTTTTTAACGCGTTTTTGAATATATTTAATATAGCTGTTTCAAAGTTATGCAATTTTTAAAATCTATGAAACGCATCTTCACTTTTTCTATGCAAGTCATAGCTTTTTTGTGCGATTTTCCGCGGAACGCATCTACCGCAAATTGATGGTCCTGTCTTAAAAAATAGACTAAATCTGGATCAAGACGATCGATGATATATATGAATACTTTCGATCTACCGAATTTGTTGGAATGATCCATCAATTGAATTTGAACCCGAATTTTTATGATGAAAACTCAGTATCTAATCCAATATATTTGTATAATCAAACATGATTCAGTTTACGATAACATATTAGAGTTAAGCTAAATTTTCAAGACTATTTCTATGACAGCCAATGCCACAGACTAAGATCTATGGCAGAACATTTTTAAGATAACTTGCATTAAAATCTTATACGTAGAGATGACGATGTATAATTCCAGCTTGAATTTTAGCATCATGCTTGCGGAACTTATTTTAAATTAAACTGCCATCTTCCTTATAAATAACCACAGTCTATCGAATTTCGTGATTGAAGCTTTTTCAGCTCATTGTCGTGAGCTTTAGAATACACAAAATACAATGAAATATCGTATAATAATGCCTTTGCTATGGGATGGCCATTTAAAATGTAACTACAATAGATTTAAATTAGGATGCCACGATCTCATAGATTCAATTTTATATCGAATGCAATTATTGTGCTCAGAAGGTATAAATACATTTTTATGGCCGTAATTGTATATCTGACAAAAAACAACCCCAAATGAAGAAGAAAAAGTTTAAAATGAAAAAAATCCTATGAATTTATTGAATTAAGTGTTGTGTTTATATATTAAAATATTCAAATAACAATCCACATTTGCTTCAATATTATTTTATTGACACCTATTTATTAGTTATAATTTCAAATTTTAAGCAAACATATCAATCAGGAATCATAGCAAAACGTAGGCTAAATTTAGTTTAAAAAATATTTAATAGAATTTCACTAAAAATTCGATTTTTCAATTTGACTTTTATTAAGATTAAGATATTTTCGATGAGAAGATTGGGAAGAAAATGATAAAAATTTTTGAAAACAATAAATTAGTTATGATATTAAATAAAAATGAATAATAATGATTTTTTATATAAAAAGGCATTAACAGTTACTTGCTTGGATGCTTGAGTATTTACTCTGTCTACTGATAGATCCAATAAATAATCGCCCTATAAGTCATTAGACAGAGCTATCACCCGGACTGTGATGGGTCATTAGTTCGAGTCTAACAAATAAAATAATTCTTTACCAGGGATTGGTACAAGTTTATTTAAAAAAAATCATAATTTACTACATTAGATCTTATATATAATATTAGCATATTATAAATATTAATAAATTAAAATGTCCAGCATATGAAAAATGGGGTTTTACGCCTACTTGAGAGCTGTATTTGGTATAGTGGGTGACTTTTGATCGACGATCAACGACAAAAAACATGTCGATAAACAATGTTTTAAATGCAATTTAAATGCTTAAAGGGATTTTTTGATTTTAAAAAGAAAAATCTAAAATAAATAGTATGATTGAATTGGAGGATTGTGCGTTAATTATTAAACCCTTATTATAAAAGCTTAGTTTCTAATAGAGAATGTTGAAAAATAATATTTATGAACAATCGTAGCGATCTAGGTTTTACTTGATCTCTTTGATCTGTAAATGTAAATTTTGAGATGATCAATGAAATAGAGTATAAAATAATTTAAAAACAATGATAATTTTATCAATTACTCATACTATCCTAATGTGGAGTGGAATGGAAAACGGCTATATAACAATTCTTAATCCATGTAAAATTCTTCTATGGAGATCATCTACGTCCAATATTAGTTGTAGCATATTAAAAAGATGAGAGATTATGTCATATTTTAACAGTTCAAATGTATTTTGTTTGCATTCCAATGAAGATTCTTTCATAAAATCATCTGGAACTAGTAACAAACCTTGTAGATTGGAATAATGCAGTGGTTCCTAACATGGGGGGAATTACCCTCCGAGGGGTAAAACGGCTTTTTTGCGGGGGTAATGACGATATTCATTTTTGGTATGTAGATATAATAATAAAATGACAAATGAGCGTCATGCGACTTGCACTCTCTTCCAAGAAGTCTCTTACTGTGTTCTTATGCCTTTCTAGTAATCCTTCTCTCAAGGAGAGGGATAAAGAGACGAGAGACGAAGACGATTCAGTTTCAATTTACTGGATTACTAATTTGCACATTTCGCATTTGTGACAGTATTTTAAGTGACATAAAAAAACTTGCAAATGCAAAAAAAATCAAGTTTCACATTAACCATCATTAAACGAATCAAGAAAGTATGTTAAAATTGCAATTTCATGATAAATAAAGGCTATTTGTATGTATATGTTGTTTTCTTTAACAAAATTTTAAAGGGGGGTAAAATCAGTTTCCCTGATAGGTTATAGGGGTAATGAGACTAAAAAGGTTAGGAAACACTGGAATAGTGCAATATAAAATCGAATGTGGAAGGCAATGGAAAACTATCCTATTATAAATGTAATAACAACCTTCATCCTCCAAATAAATCAGTATTCAATAACAATGGATTGCGCTTGAAATTGCCCGTTTAAGTTCAGCTCCGTCTGTCGTGATTTGGACCGATTGAATCGGAGCAGTTGCAAAACCGATATTTCATAACAGACTTGTTCACTATCGCCAAAAATATTTCTTAATTGGGCTTGAAAAAATATTTTTTTGCTTTCAAATATGCGTGAATTACTTTCGACTGATAATAATTGCTCTATACATGCCTAATCTTGGCATTGATTCGACACTCACAGAGCAACATGCAAATCATCGATTTGTTCACAGTGTGGACCGCCAATTAGCATTGGACTTGAACTTGAACGATGACGTCCGAGAAAGTGAAAATGTCGATATGTTTTCAATGAAAATTATACGGAAGGATTGAATGGAACGGATTAATTGTTGAATTTGTTCTATAAACTTAACCGGATTTATATTCGGGCCTTTTGAAGCGAAGACATTCAATGGCATTGATTATGCTGTACCAATTTTTCAATTAAATATTTAGTTCAATAACATTAACGATGCTTTCATTTTTAAAATTGAAAACTTGTGTTATACATAGCTTAAATGCCATAAAAATTTTCTTATCACTCACATCAACATATTCGGTGGTTTATCTTTAAATTAAGTTTATCGATTTTAATACTGACTTAAAATGTTCGTTTAGAATTGTCTTAAAAAATTGGATATACATAATTTACTCCTGTATCCCTGTATTGTCTTTCAACGCCAATCATGCAAAAACATATTTCTGGTGATTGTCCTGTTGTAAAATTGGTAAACAAAGGATTGGTCACGAAATAACAATGCTGGTTCCATTCATGAATATTTGCGCTTTTTTACCTTTTATTTTGTAACATGTACCAACTTGACATGACGCTGTTATGAAACGACATGTCTTGTGCAGAGTACAATTTAACATTTTTATTTCAAACATGGTAATCTAAGAACTGGATCGATTTTGTCCGAGACCCACAAGTGGGTCACATTTAAAAGTTGCAATATAATTACTTTTTTTACGCTTTTATTTCGTCCGTAATCAGAAAAAAGAGCCGAAGTATTATTGCAGGAAGGTCACTGCTTCCATACTTTCTCCCACATATTTCGACAAATTCCCTGGCTTCTTCTGATTCATTCCTTCGATATAAGATCAAAAAGGCGATAGCCCCAACGATATAATAAAATAATTATTTAACTTGTATAAAAAATATCCATCTCTAATCAAATACACCGGAACGAAGGAAATAGAGCCATTCAAGTGCAACCAGATGCATAAAAATCGATCTCTTTCCCTCGTCTGTTTAGCTGCTCTTATTTATTAAGTCTCAGAAGCAAGTTAGAAATATTTCGTATTTTTTAAAAAGACATAATTTCAAGTCACGCTTCGTACCGTGCCGAAATTGAGTGACAAGATTAAGAGATTATAAGAAAATATTTTTAAACGGGGTAAAAAATTATCCACACAAAAACCTTTGTGTTCGAGTTCACAATGATTTTTGTTAATAATTTTTAATCGGTCTATTATGGTGAAAGATACACCAAAAAATACTATTTCATTAAAGAGTTGTTAAAAAATTAATAAAATAAAATTAAAATCGATTCAGTATGAAAATATTTATATTTGCATTGATATAAAGCTTTTGGCTTGTTTGCATAGATGTCGATTATCGCCAACGATACTAAAATTATTGGCATAATACTTTTTTGTATGAGTCTTATTCAATATATGAGAACATCTTCGATTATTATGAACATGACAGCAAAATGTTTTTTTGTCAATAATTTTTTTAAAGGTTTTGGGGGTCTTCACGTTTCACAAATAGGCCATATATATTAAATATCAGAGCTGTCGAAATAGATTTTTTTTCAACATTTTGAAAAAATACCCAAAATTTCACCTTTAAATTGTCATAATTTTTTAATCTGTATTCGCAATAGCACGAAATAGCTGTTTTTGTATTTTGCAATATATTTTTGATCTAAATAAATCATTATTTTATGCAATTGGTTTAAAGAATATTAGTTCTGAGCTTTCGAAGTCACAAAAAATGTGGAAACGAATGAGAAATGTCAACTTCTAAATTCTCTAAACGAAAGACTAACAACTATTTTAAACTTAGTTTAGTTTTTAAAAGTTCTCTGGTTTATACTCTTTTCAACGATATTCTATATATCTTACAAATCATTCAATAGATCGTTAAACTTGAAGAGTTACCAGTTTACCTGGTTCAGGGTTATGAAAATACTTTTTATGTCTAAGATGTTTCATTAACTTTTTTACAAAATTTGTTCAAAATGGCCACATTTGCTTCGTATGCACTATTTTTTTTTTCTTATTTTAACTGTAATTGCCTTAAGTAGCATTTCTTCTATCTTCGGATTTCTTTTGTAGGTATCTCTGTCGTGTAAATTAATTATTTTGGTAGACTTATTCCGTGGCTCGTACGGTCTCTCGACCTGACACCACTGGATTTATTTGTCTGAGGACGTACAAAATAGTTAATTTATAGAACAGAGGTGTCCACAAAAGATATCAGAAAATCATATTGATGTATCTGATGGTCTATTTCCAGAAATACGGCGCTATATGTCACACAACTTTCATCTAGGCGTCACATTTGGATGATTCGTTATTTTGATTTTCTTAATATTTAGTCTTTGGTATACTAATAAACTCTCCACATTATCGCACAGATCGAACATTATCACATAGATCGCAATCGATTATCTTTTATTTTTTACTTCGATTGTACAAATGTATTGCATTTATGCGAATTTTTTACATGAGACTTATTGCAAGGAAGTCAAAATAAGATTATTTTTTGGAAATGTAGGAAGTTAGCCTTTATTTAATAAATCAATAATCTGTAACGATATCATTACTATCTAACCGTGAAAAATTGACTTTCGTTCGTTAAAAATTGTTCTACTTTACTTTTTATTAGTTTATTTTTCAATACTAGCCCATATTTTTTTACAAGCTCTTTAGTTCCATGATATAAGCATTTCTTGTGTTTTGAATCTGTTTTGCAACTATTTTTTCGTCTTTTGATTTTGTCCTTGTTTCTGGGAAGCGAAGTATTTCTTTCCTTTATAGTTTATAATAAGATAATGCGATTCAAATAGGGGAGAATCTTTGGATGGCGAAAATGAACTAAAAAGTGGGATTCTTTGGATATGACTGGAAATACAAACTCTCTTCAAAGAGGTTTAATGTTGTTGAAGGCTTAATGGTCTACTAAAACGACTTCAGGTATGGCATTAAAACGTCGGCATTATCCGGCGAAATGGTATACATTTCGAAAATTCAAAAGATAATTAGACAGTAAGACGTGTTTCAAAGAAGGCTTTCGAGGGGACCGAGTTTAATTGAAACTTCTCTATTATCAACAGTTTTCTTATTAAAATAATACAATTTTCTTAATCAAAGGAAGTCGACGGGAAAACTAAAGTACGCAAGGAATGGCTAGAAAGATGTACGATTAGATTACATTTGGATTTAAAAAAGAGGTGATCAACTTAAAATGAAATTAATTATAAAACTTGATGTTTTAGCCATATAATCAAAATAACACTGGTGTATGATGATAATGCAGCAAATGAGTTATTTACTCTAATTATGAACGCAAACATTAATGGCTATCGAAGGGTCAGGTAGTAAAACCGATCCCTAAGCCCGGCCTGGCAATATTTTTTTAAAATTATCATTCATTTAGAAACACTTAAACATGGATAAACAATAAATGCAATACTTTATTGTGAACAATTAGGCCATTTAGTGGCGGAAATACAAAAAAATCGATCCTTGTCTGGTGCATCGAAGATTCATCTTTTTAGATCTATCCAGTATTATTTGGATAGGAAAAATCACAAAACAAACGATGAGGTCAAAAGTGGACTTTTAGAATATTTTCATTGAAAGTCCGCAATGTTTTATGACAGAGGCATTAAAATATTAGCAGATATGTGGAGAGAGGTTATATCCAATATTGGAGTTTTTTTGGAATAGTGGATGTTTAACAATATATTTCGAATAACACGTAATTTATTATATACATATTAAATGTGAATAAGAATATTTTCATCCTTATGTCATTTATAAATTATAGTGCTTGAAAAAGCCAAGTTTTTAAAAGTTGTAGAAATATTTTATATTCCTTTGCCAGGCATGCCACTTTATTTCGAGCATACAGCACTTCTTGGCTCCTTGTTTTACTTAAACTAATTTTGATGCATGCATATGAAAGTACGCTGAAATAAACAAGCACAAAGGATTGACAGTGAAAAATAAAAATGTAAATTTTATGTTTGAAAATCGTAATGCAAATTAGGAATGCAAACTTTGAAGTGAGTCATGAAAAAATCCTGTTGAAAATGCAATGCAGAATTATTATCCCTACTGTGACGCATCTAAAAACATCGACTTGAAAGGATTTACGAATAAAATTATCGCAAAAAATAAATATTTAGCGTTAAATATTGACAATTCAAAGCCAATATTTTGACCAATGTAAGGACAATGAACAATGACATTATCGAAGCATTCATTAATTATTCCACATATGAAGCTTCATACGTTCCCTTTGTTGTTGATAATTAATAGACAAACAAAATAATTTATTGAGACATTACCTTGAAGACATACTATCAATCTGGTATATTTAAATGATAGATGTGTCGGTAGTGGAAGGCTTATTTGTTTTTAATAGTCAGCCGACCACTGCAAACTCGTATAGTAGACGTAATTTGCTATCGTATAGTAGGAAGTTACAACTACAAATTTACATAGGAAGGAGATATGGATGCGATGACTTTTTGATGGTCACCCAGGGCATTTGTATGCGATCCGGTCCTGTCGCGATAAAAATATTCGTTGGGTCGTGTTGGGACGATCCGGATGGTTTATACGTCACTGCAATGTCAACCTGCTTTGAATCCTTAATTATCCCTGTTAATATTTCTTGGTAATCGTTGACTCTTATCGCTCAGGTTTGTGGTTTTGAATCATCAAACAAAGGATTGTCAATTTTTTCCACATTATCTTTCATAGAAAAATGAATTTCCTTGATATTTTATTTTGAGTGCATTTTGTGGTGAATTGTAAACTGTGAAATTCTTCAGGTGCATTTGAATGCACCAAGGACATTTACGTAACTTTAGTATAGCTTAATAGTCTGTACTTTATTATTCTAGACATAATTGGACGTACATTGGATACATTGTAGTTAAATATTTTGTAATGTTAATACGAATAAGGAACAATCGAACTTTGATTTGGGTCATCGATTTGTCCTTCTTAAACAGCTAAAAATTTATACGACTTACCAATGGTCTGAATCATGAGGAATGTTTATTTTAAAGATTTATTAATTATTGATTTTAAGAAAAATTAAAACATAATTTTCACCGTATCAACAATTATTATATGAAAGTATTCATATTTTCATTCAATCGCCTGAATATAGTTTGAATCCGATTTATTGTATCTAAACTAATAAAATAAGGGGTTAATCAATAAAATAAGACCACCTATGATTTGTTTAAAGCTTTCAAATTGAGAAATATAATTTTTAGATTCATAGAGTCCTTGGTCTTTCCATTTGGAAGCAGTTCTTCAATCTGCTCAGAATTTAAGAAGAAAAACTCAGGAGGCACAATTTATTCCGATATACCTTAAACTTTACTTCTGCCAAGAACTTACAAGTTGATAAATTAATTGGTGTTCAAAGGAAGAATTGAATTTTTTGCATACAACCCGAAGAAGCCTACAAAATGGGTTAGCATAAAGTCATGGCTGATTTCAGTACGAGCTACATATAACATAATCCTTTATTCTTATCATGTATTCATAGATTCAAAGAAGTCCTGAAATCAAGTGTTGCAACAATAAATTACATAAAATATATGAGAGTTGCAGATATTGCAGATCAATATGTATCATCATATTATTTCATCTATCTCTAAAGCTTTATTAAATAATAGTTTAGTGACCATTTAGTCTCTAGCTGGAATATTTATTTTAAAGATTACAAAGTTAAGATATATTACCATTATATCTTATTTATTGTATCAAACGAGTTCAATTTATGAAATGCTTATTTTTTGGGGTCATCATAGTATTAGGAACTAAATGTTATCGATACGACTCACAGTGGTCTCTAATAATCTCCGGTCGATCGACTTAATTCGTCGTTCGAAAATTATTTAATAAGCGCTTGGCAATTTCGCGATTTATAACTGTTGCTGAAGATTTTACGCATCGATTTGAATTATGTCCTGAAATGCAGGGTCGATGTATCCTCTCGGGTTCATCCAAAAATAATGCCCGAAGTGAATTATGTATTCGGTTAAAAAAATCTCGATATAACCAGTTTGCTCGCATATAAACTGTAGTTGCAAATATATAACGGAATGCAATATCTGGATGTGCATTGTCCAGGCTATAAAGATGGGATTATTCCCAGGGTGAATATTTAATTTAATTTTTGTATCAAATGCCAAGAAAAATATTAACAATCTGTAAAATATTCTCACGGAGGGGTTCTTCGACAAAGAAGCAATTGTTACAAATTAATTGTTACATTGTAAATGCGTACGACCTTAACAATTATCTATCATACAGTGTATTGTTCGAATGCATGTAAGATATGTTTTTCGCTGAGGTAATTTGCACAATATTAAAAAAAATCACCGTTGATGGAATATTTAAAATGAGTTATTTGATATGAGATTTATAAAATAGTATAGCAGTAGACTGAATAGTACAGAGTGTGACAGAGAAACTACTTTATTTGAAACGTGCGCCCTGAAACAACAGATATTCCAAAAAGGGTAAGATGACGCCTCTAAGGCGAACACACCCTTCTCCCTCGTTCACACACACACCAGAGCCGTAACTAGGGTATGATGCGCCCGTGGCAAGAATCTAAATTGCGCCCCCCCTCCCCCATTTTTTCGTGATATCAAGAAGTTGTCCATTTGTCGGATTTTTTCTATTGATTTTTTTATTTTTAATATGTGCAGAAGTAAATTAAAAACTAAGTAGGCTTTTTAGTTACATTTTCATATATTCTTGACAATTTTGTCCAAAAAAAGTAATTTATTTATGTAAAAACCTTAAAACTTTAGGTATATTCAATCAACAATATTATAGTGAAAAACCTCCCAAAAAGTCCCAACTTAGATCGTTTTTGAAAATGCAGTTTCGAGATAATTTCATTTAACCCATTGACGCACAGTTACCGTCAAATACCGTCATGCGTCTGCAGATAATATCTGCTTATTGCACCAGATAAGCCCATGCATACCGTCTTCGCCGACACTTCAAATCTTATCTCACATCGACGAAACTCATCAAAATGAAAACAAACTTAAGTGGCTCAAAAACTCAAACTTCTCTGAGATAAGATTTGAAATGTCCACGAAGACGGTATGCATAGACTTATCTGGTGCAAAAAGCAAGTATTATCTGCTAACACATGACGGGATTTGACGGCTGTGTACGTCAAAGTGATAATATTGCTATGTCAATTACCGCATTAATACATTTACAGTGGGATAGTCAAGTAAAATAAAAACCAGGTGCAACTCTCTCAATCGGTTCGGTATCTTGCGTTTTGCGCCCTAAGCCCAGTTGCGCCCGTGGCAGGCGCCTGCTTTGCCACGCCCTAGTTACGGCCCTGCTAAACATACATGATAGAAAATTCTTTAAAAATATATGTAATGTATGAAAGTGACCATACGGCAACGGTTAGCATCGTTTTTAGATTATTTTTATTTATTTTATTTTTGTCTCAATATCAAATTAAAGTAATTTAATCGAACGGCAAAAAACTCATTTATTAATGATGTAATTTATGATATTCCTTCTAAGAAAATTATCAAACAATTGTCAAAATGTCATCATTGACTTAACATATAATTTAATACACGGTTCTAGTAAAGACAACCGTTACCATTTGGCAACATAATTTTGCGGTTGTGAGTATTCAAAAAAAATTATTTCATATCTATAAAAATGTACATAGTTCGTGAACCAAAATATTATGTTGGTAACAATTTGGTCGTTTTAAAGCTGATCATGCATTGACATAAAATCCATTATAGTACAGGGAGTTTGAACGTTGTGCGTATATTTGGTCCACGAATTGATCTTCATCATGTATGTAGGCCGTTTGCTTCGTGATCGTCATCAGTATCAAAGAGGGATATACTAAAGAATTCAATATTTTAATGTCTCCCCTTTATGTCTTTTGGGCCATCCTTTTCGCTCCAGCGTTCCGAGTGACTCCTGGGTGCTATCCCCGCGAATGAATAAGGCGACGGTCGGACACTGTTGCAACGGTGAAAGCAACGACAGGGGACCCAGGAAGTTGAGCGGATCCCCAAAATGTAACATATTTATTAAATAAAATGAACCTAAGGATTGATGCTGGATAATATAATATATTGAATTTCATTGCTATGGTGAGATTTGTTTTATGATATGTTATCGTATGTATCAGCTAATTGCATGTCATAATATCATGTCTTCATGTTACTTTTAGTAATGTTAAGGTAATATGTTCTAACTACGAGATGACCGTAGAGAACTGAGAAAAATGATCCAGGCATCCAAGGCACTCTGCTGGAAAGAGCTCTGTCACACGCTTGACTCTAACCCGTGGGGACTCCCGTACAAGATTGTGCGGGGGAAACTACGGGGAGGAGGAGCGGTCGAATGTGACAAGCAAAAGATTGCTGAACAGATAAATCAGCTTTTCCCGGATAAACCCGGCATTGCCAAAATCATAGACACACGTAACGTGGAGGAAGAAGAGCGAGACGACAATGATCCACCTCCGCCATTTACCACGGAGGAACTCCAGATCGTCGGGAGGGACATCAGCACGGAGAAGGCGCCAGGACCGGACGGCGTGCCCGGTGCAATCATAAAACTAGTGATTGCCGAGTGCCCGGAAATGGTATTGGGAGTGCTGAATGCATGTTTGGCAGAAAGGATATTCATAAGAAAGTGGAAAATGGCCAGGCTGGCACTGATACCCAAGCCGGGCAAGTCGAGCATGAGACCACTGTGCATGCTGGACGGTATTGGCAAGGTCATGGAAAAACTGACACTGAGGAGGATCCAGCCCATTATTGAACGGAACCTGTCTCCCAGACAATACGGGTTCAGACCGGGCCGTTCCACGCTGGGCGCAGTACAGAGAGTAGTCGACACAATCCGCAAAGCGTGGAGCGGCACGATCAAGAAGAGTCGGGAGGTCGTGATGGTAACAATTGACGTAAAAAATGCCTTCAATACGGCAAGATGGGAGCTGATTATAGAAGCAATAAAGAAGAAATTCAAGCTACCCAGGTATGCCGAGGAGCTGATAAAAGACTACCTCAAGGACAGAGAACTGAAGCACAATGAGACGGGGATCTATAGAAGACTGGAGATGGGCGTTCCGCAGGGATCCGTCATTGGACCTACACTGTGGAATGTCCTCTACAACAGCTTGTTGGAGGTCAACATGCCGGAAGGAGCAGAGCTCATAGCATTCGCGGATGACGTCGCGCTGCTGGTGACAGCCAAGCATCCATTCGAAATGGAAGCAAAGGGCAACGAAGCCCTCGCTAGAGTCAACGAATGGATGAGGGAAAATCACCTTCAGCTAGCGGCGGAAAAAACGGAGGCTGTGATCTTCAGCAGAAGAAGGAGACCGAGGATCAGCAAACTCGTCGTGGACAGTCACGAGGTGAGGTATAACAAAACGTTGAGATACCTCGGGATCGTCCTCGACAGCAAGCTGACCTTTCGACAACATATAGAGGAAGCTGCGCAGAAGGCGCAGAAAGCGGCCAATGAGATTGGACGACTCATGCCCAATATCGGAGGGCCAAAGCCGTGCAGAAGGAGAATCATCAACGAAGTCATAAACTCAATACTTCTGTACGGAGCCCCGATATGGCATGAGGCGCTCCAAAAAGAGAGCTATAGAAAGAAAATGGCCAGGGTCCAGCGGCAGGGCGCGCTCCGAGTTACCGCCGCATACAGGACGGTATCGGAAGAAGCAGTGCTTGTGATCGCGGGAACCCCCCCGCTGGACCTTATTGCAAGTAAGAGGGCCTTGGACCACAAAGACCCCAAAAAGCGCGGAGAACACGACCAGAAACTGAGGGAAGACTGGCAGCGCAGATGGGATGAGTCCACAAAAGGAAGATGGACCCATCGGCTTATACCGGTCGTAAGCCGGTGGAGGGCCAGAAAATACGGCGAAACTACATACCGCCTAACCCAGGTGCTCACCGGACACGGATGCTTCGGTGCGTACCTGAGGTGGATCGGCAAAGAAGAATCTCCCAAATGCCACCACTGCGAAGCGGTAGCAGATGACGCGGAGCACACCATCATAGGCTGTGAGGCTTGGGCACCCCAGAGAGAACTGCTGAAACAAGCACTCGGGGTGGCCGAGCTAAATATCGACAACATGGTCCACAGCATGATGGAAAGTAAGAAGAACTGGGACCTTTGGCGCGACTATGTAGAAGACATCATGAGCGCCAAAGAAGACAGTGAAAGAGAGAGGTGCAGAGACTCTCGATTATCCGAGTGCGGATTATTCGATTTGCGGATTGTCAGTGCCTAAAAATATTAATTATTATTTTTTCTTCTTATATGATTATTAAATTGTGGTCAATGGCGCACATGCTGTTGTTGCATTCCCATGAAGGATATTTGCGATATTAACAATATCAGATCATATAAATAAAAAATATATTAAATTACATTTTAAAAAATTGAGAAACGACGATACAATGTGTCTCGATTTGATTCAGTCTATAAACGTGGAGTTGTATTGGCATGTTTAAAATTCACAAAGAGTCGAATTTTTGGGAAAAATGTACGAATTCTCACATGTATTAAAACTCATACATTTAATTAACTATGTTGAATGCGTGCAATTTTTACTTTGATACAAATAAACAAATCGTACTTTCAAGTCCGATTAGGTTAATATTAATGGTCTCAACCGTTTTTAGAACGAATAACACCCACAGATTATAAGGAAGATTTGCCAAAATAAATCGTTTTATTCGCATTAAGAACGCAGTGATTTATAAGCCTCAAAAGTTGTTTAAAATACGTTCCGGTATTTTGGAGCGACCTGTACATGAGCATAAATAAAGAATACGGTTGATGTTATGCATTTTGGTTAAAGTCATATATAATGAACCGCGTTAACATATAAATAATCTCGTACAGTCATCGTAAATGGGGACATTTTTAGTTAGTATCGAATAGATACTTTGAAATTCGATATTCCAATAGTTGAAATTTTTTCTCAGTAGTTCTTAGACATTTTCGTTGAATTTTGTTTAGACAAAATTGCAATGAATCAATCAAAAAACCACTTACAAGGAAAACAATTTTAAATTTACTTGTCATTTATTTAGTCTAGCATTTCGTGTCCGGTGTCGCTTCGCCATTCAGATTTAGTATCAATTTAAATTCAATAGCTGAAATGTTGATTATTTAGCAAAAACTTTCTTTTGATTTGTAAAATGTGCGTTTATTTGTAAACGATTTCATAACTCATTTGTATTATTAAAATGCATAGAAGCATGAAGAGTAACTATATAAAATTTAATGTAGATTAATCAAACGTAATGTTTCATTAAAAACAGACAGACATTTGTATTGTTTTGAAGTTCGAGAGAGAGAGAGACCTTTCCATTCTCGAATTCATTCATATCTTTGATATTGAGTGTATGTGGAGGTGAATGCTTGATGGAGATGATATGAATGCTATCCCTTTCCATTTCATGTAAAATATTTATAGGTAATGGATTGAAGAAATGTAAGTTCTGCAGTAGGCTGCGTATGGCTGCAATATGATGATATAACACGAATACGAAGAACTAAGAAGAATTTTTATTAATGTCATCCATTGTCATTTTGTAAACTCGATTACACGCTCTCATCCCCTATATTATTTTATTGTTAATTGTTTCGTTCAATTCAATATTCTTAAGAGCAGCATAAAACTTTATGATTCTGTTTAAGAGCACATACGGTACCAATACTTCAAGAAGCTTTGAGATTACTCCAGCAATTTAATTATTATCAGAGCAAACTAATGAAATACATTGTTTGTTTTATATTATTATCTTACACTATTTATTTAACAAGGTCGTAAAATTCAAGGCTTTGTATTGTAGTTGCTTGTCGAAAAAAAAAAATAGCTCTTGGTTGATTTGTTTACTGTTGAAATACAATTTTTAAAATATAGATATATAAAATCCACTTAACAAAGTGTTGACAATTCAAAACATTATATCTTTAAAATTATTTTTAAAAATGGTTGGGTTTCATAAATCTAAATACAAAGCTCCATATAACTGCTCTGGATTGGATACAGGCATTGATTGCTGTGATGAATGTATTACATTCAAACTAATATAATATAACCATTAAAACAAAATTATGGTCTGAGCTTTTGCACGGTCGCTCTCTGCTTCAAATTTATATCCCTCTGCATTTGTGTATCTTATATGGATACAGATGAAGAGGAACTTTAGATATTTGACATTGAAGGAATATTTTTCGGAATAAAATCAATCTATGTATAAATTAGTAATTTCAGTCATTAATACGAGGCATATCCCGAAAATAAGTGTATTATGGCAATAACGGATTGTGGTTTTTTGTTTTTTAAGGGATCTCCTGACAAACCAATTCCCTGTCTATCAAAAAATGCCAAAATTACAATTTCAGGCAAAAAAATTATGACCTCAGTGTTTTGAGACCGAAAAGGCATAATTTTAGACATTTTTTTGCCTCAGGGAGCACAACTAATCAATGCACAACAATATTGTGAGATCCTAAAAAACTCAAAAGAAGCATTCCTATACACCTTCTGCATTTTTTTTGACTTGGCGCCTTTAGATTATCATATTTTTTCGTCCATGAAAGAATACATGGGTGGGATTAAATTTTCAATCGACGAGTAGGTGCAGAAAAAGGTTCTGAAGTGGAGGAAGGAGCTGGCGGTAGAGCTCTTCGAGGAGGGCATAAAAAAGCTTGTGCTACGCCTCACCAGATGAATTGAACGGGATGGCGATTATGTTGAAAAATAGTAAGCAAGTGTATCAACAATATTCTATTTTTTTTTCAAAATATAAAAATTTTGTACACTTACTTTCTGGATATGCCTCATATATCCCGAAAGTAGGATTATAAGAAGTATGTTTTAACTGTTATTCCATGGAAGAGCATGATTTATAAGATTTCGATTATCCAATTGAAAAGACCCAATTAAAGACTTCTGGAGAACTTTTGCAGGATTTATTCGATGTCATGAAATGTCGACGATCCGTTGATTTAAATTTGAAAGCTGAACCACGATATCCAATGCTGGTCTGACTGAACTGAACTGACTGAAAACTTGGGGATCTTGTCTGGGTCGTATTATTACATTCACCATACTAGCTGGTGGTCACCATATTTAAAAAAGTTCAATTAAGTTAAAAAAATAAAATTAAAAAACGACATTATTTATGGGTACCCCGAATAAATAAATACGATATTAATAAAATTTATGAATATTCATTCATAATAGCGTATTATACAAGCGAACTTGGTTTTAAATAAAAATTATGATTTTATCTCGTATATGCCCAATGACCTTTATGTAGGATTGTAAGCGTATTAAATTTAAACGATTAACAGTTTTGGATAACTTTACATCGTTGAAGATCTAAATTAATATCAAATATCATAAAAAAATGATTACATATCATCTAGAGATGCTTAGTGATCTATTGATGACATCTCACATAGTAAAAGCTGGCAAACTTCGTACAACTCTTTGCACATATTGTTTGCACCTCTCCACATACAATATTCACGGTAAACACGCACATCTTTCTCTCTCCCACACACTGTTTGCTTTTTTTTAACGTTTCATTAATGCAAAAGAATATTGATTGCCAAGTGTATATGTACATGCGCTTTATTTATATAGAGGATGGTCGAGATTTTCTTGTTACTTCGGTTCGGGTCGTTGCGCGGTTAACAATAAACGTAAGTTGACACATCGCCTCTCTTTAACGAAGGGTAAGACCAATTATCTGCACGTTTAACAGACATATGAGTCGGTCAATCGTCCTTTGTCTAGGATCGGACGTGATTCAATGTCGACTTTAAATAATCATTGTCCATATTAATCATTCGAATCGATCGATGCGTAGCGGTATATTTTTGCGAACCACTATTATTGTAGTCATTTGTCATTGAGGTGTGGGCTCGATAAGATATCTCGAAGATAAGCTTTTTTCGGAGACGTTGAAGTGGCCATTGAAAATACATTGGCATTAGTCGGTTTAATCCATTTTTCTAATCGAATGCCGCTTTAGTCATTGTAATCATGTAAGTATTGAGCGAATTATATATATTAATATTTTATACGTAAATTTGATATTTTGTTAATTATGAAAGGTTGGTTCACATGTATATTTAAAATGGTTATGATGAACCTTTTTGCGTCGCGGGTCAAATTTTGTTCTTGATTTTATTTAATAAAAGGGTAAAGCTGACAACTATCCTTTATTTGAAAGGACACAACCCAAGAGATATACACGGTATTTAGAATTACACTTGACAATGGAACCTTTTTTTGGTGAACTTGTTCGTAGGTTTGCCGTCCATGATTTAAAGCGTCATATACATAGCGAATTATTGTCGGATTTATGCACAAATTTAAATACGTATTTTTACAAGTCGGTCCGGTTTCATTTATAATTATCAGAGGCCACGTTTGGTATTCTATTCGAGTCTCGGATGACATCGATGCGATCTGCTGAGATAAAAAAGTGGACAGCGAGACAAATGCACCCGGAATGAACAAAATCTGGTTTATCAATATTGATCTATTGGGCTTGACCCAAAGACACCGTTAGCTTTAAAATAAATGTAAAATTTATTCGCAAAATATAGACCACGATCCGCTTAACGGTATAGAAAAATGTCGCCTTGTAGTCGATGAAAGACGAGCCTCGAGATCGCATCTTACCGCAGAGCAACAACCGGTTGCCGAATTGATTTTCGGCTGGGTAAACGACCGAAAGGCGTTGATCCTGAACCTGATCACGAGAGTCCTTCGAGAAGGTCATGATCCTTGCATTATTTTTATTGTATATTGCTTGCAATCCGCTTTGTTGCATATTAATGCATAATTCGGGCTGCATATGAATCATTGACGACTGACGTTACAATAGCATTTTTTGGTCATATTCTCTCCCACTATAAAATAACGCTCGGATTAATACAAATTATTACATTTTAATACATAAAATATACTTATTTTTATATGATAATTATTACAAAATTCAAAATTTAAGCCAATTTGCTATAATAATGATGTCGATTTCAATGGATTCAATGTTTTTATTCGGGTACATTTTTTTAATTAAATACAAATCAAATTGTCTTTGAGTCTACATTGTTAAAATACTAGCTTTTATCACTTATCCGCATTATGGCGATTTTTTTGCGTTTCGGGCTTAAAATATTTTTCATGTCTCATCATAATGTCTGTCTGACATACAAAGCATTTGGTGTAAAAAAGTATTATTTGAAGGACGCGTTAACATCCAAATTAATGCTTAAGATAAAGAAACAGCCTCCAAACAAAGTTAAGTTCCGAAAGAGTTCCTGTCGAGGGGCACCAGACCAAATTGAGGTCAAATTTTATTCCAACTTTTTATTTATCATCGGGACCTACATTCAAATTTACGGGATTTATCTATGGCGTTAAGTCTTACTTATTATTTGAAGACATTTTTTGACCTCCATTTGGCATCAAAATATTTTAAATTGAAATGTATATTTGAGAGCCTTATATCGTAGTTTATTCATCACAATTTTATCATGCATAATACAATCGTAGCTTCGTTTGTAATTGAGAAATTTGTTTCCCAAGTAATCAGGCCGTGATAAAAAAATTGGAGTAAGTTTACTATATTGTACTCTCAATGCCAAAGATTGCTGTGTTTTATTTAACTTCTGTATTGTGCTTAAAATTACTTGAAAATTGAAGCAAAGATGCTGGTTGGGAACTGGATCTGAATTTTTAGAATGTCAATGCTCCTAGCTGTTCTTAACACTCTTGGTGATGAACGTGATTGTATTGATGTCATTAAATGTGCAAATATGGTTTTTAATATGCAAAATATTTAAATTATGTATTTATGAATATATATTATCTTCAACGACATTGCATAATCTATTACAAACACATTAAATTTAAATTATGTTCAAAATATGTTATTTAGGATAAAATGCCTTGATCCCAGCATTGAATTGATTAAAAAAACGTGTTTTTTTATTTAAAAAATTGGGGTTTAAATGCATAAAAATATAGAATGTCCCTCCGCCCATTTTTTTAAATTTAAAGTTACACAAGATTGAAAAAATATGAGCCTTATAGATAAATAGAAGAAAATTGATATAAAAGAACAAAGGCACGAAGGCTTTTATTGAAGAAGATTGAGATTATCAGGAGAGATCTCAAATAATTTGGAATGGAGAGCTACCATGAAAAATTAAAACCTGCTCAGGTCATGCATTCAGCAGTATTTCCATAAAAAATGTGCTAAATTTCGTATTTTTTGATCATAACGAGAAAAATAGTATTAGGTCAGTCCAAAAGTTCGTGCGGATTTTTTTAAATAGTCTAAATAAAACACAATTTAACATTTTAATCAATAATATATTTTCCTCCTATAGTTTTGGCTTAAAAAACTTATTTTTTGTTTGATTTGATTTTAACAGTTTATAAAAAGTCACACCATAAACATCCCACCAAACACTTTATAGTTTATTTTTAGGATGTAAAGACACCTTTGCTGTTGGAATTGGCTACTTATCTTTATCTATCCACTGTCTTTTTCTTGTGACGTTATGATAAAGAATCGTCAACTGTCTCCAAATGGTTAAAACATGACTCTCTTTCGGAATTGGTTTCGGATAGTTCATGCGGCACCCACCTTTCATATTTGGATACTTTCCCAATCTCCTTTAACTGACGAAAGACTGTTCCATGAGATTAATCCATCCTTTCTGTAATCTGATCTACTTTTATTTGTGGTTCTGACTCCACAAGATTTTTAAGAACGTCATTATTAAAATTAATAGGACGTTCTGAACGGGGTTCATCATAAATGCTGCTTTCTTCAACTTTATTTTTTTAAAACCATTTCTGGACAGATTTTACGCTGATATTATGTTCACCATGTACACTATTAATTTTTATCGCTGCAGATCTAACAGATTCACCACACGAAAATAATAATATGACAGACTGACTAATACAATAGTCAAGTGACAAAATTTTAAAATTGCGCACAAACTTTTACACTGACCTGATATAAGAATACATTCCAACGAAGCTCAATGTTGTCACATAAACAACGTTAAAATACATATTTCTGGTATTCTTAAATGTTTTTGGCTATATTTATACTCAAAAACGATCTTTAACTTTATGAGATCTGGATTTCACAAGCTTTCGGAGAATTTTGAAATCCAAAATTTCAATAAAAAGCGTGGACGGAAGTATTGAAAGGCGAAATATTTTAGAGAAATTGAAAACTTGGTCGAAATATTATTGTTTTAAGGGCCGATCGTCATAAACTTGAATTTATTATTATGGATTAATGTCCCCACACACCTTATTGTAAAACATATTTATATTTATTCAAAGTATAAATATTTTTTAACATTTCTTGAGAAGTCCAAAAATTTCTTCAGTGGCCAATAATATAAAATACGGTGATTAATTACTTGAATGCATTCAGTTAGCTATCATAAAACAATATAAGCAATTATTGTGTCGAAACATCTCATCATAATAATGTTATCTTTGAATAATCCTACAAAGCCATAAATCTGATGCAATTTTCACGGAAGAAAATCGTTATCGTCTCATGTGATTTTCATATGAATTATATAAGTGCATAGATTTGATGAATAAAAGGCGATGCATCCATTTTGAATTTTCAATTGTACTTTGAGCGTTGTACGAGTAAGTTCGTATAAAATGAATTAAGCATCTCATTAATCATAATAATGATTTTTTGTTGTTGTTGATAGATTTAAAAATGGAGCTCCGGAATTGTATAGCGATCGCCGTATTGTTGGTGGCGTCGTTTTCTTCAATTGTCGGTATGTTTAATAATAATCGAGCAGATTTAATGCGCTTTTAATGAATGGACAAATTAAATTTGCACGAATTATATTTTACAGCCGATAAACCCTCCCGCATCGTGTGCTATTTCAGTAATTGGGCAATATATAGACCAGGAATTGGAAGATACGCAATTGAGGATGTTCCCGGTGAATTATGTACCCATTTAATTTATTCATTTATTGGTGTAGACAGCTCCAACTGGCAAGTGCTCATCATAGATCCTGAGGTATGTTGTATAATAATTTGGATTTGGTGATAAGAGACTCGAGGAATATTAATTAAAATGTATTTTCATTGCTACAGCTGGATGTCGAGAAAGATGGTTTCAAAAACTTTACAGCTCTTCGTACCAAATATCCACATTTGAAGCTCGAGGTTGCTGTTGGTGGTTGGGCAGAAGGTGGTGAAAAATATTCAGCAATGGTTGCTGACAAAACGAAAAGATCGACATTCATCAGAAGTGTTGTTGGTAAGTCTTTATTATATTATTAATATATTACAAGTCTAATATATTACCATGACTAGGACCTCTTCAATAACTATTCAATGAAAAGGTTCATATCTATTATACATCCATTATATTTGTACCATATATACTCGGGCTTCATATGGTTATATGGCTCTGCAAGAACGTCATGTAATACAAATTCGTGTTATATTTTTATATAACATTTTCTCCAGAAACAGTTTTTCCAGCAAGAACTTGAAGTGGAATATTTTTTTTGGAATAGCGTATTGTAAAAAAACATGTCACAATTTATACAAACGTATTGTATTCAAATCCTCGTATAATAGATATTGGTGGTAGAATAACTTTGAATTTGATTTTGAAAAACCACCCAGTAAGATATTTAGGTGAACGTATCTAAGGACTTACGTGGGTTAAGGGACTAGGGTGAAGATCTACATGACACTCAAATAATTTTTAAAATCTTATTGATTCATGTGATAAAAACAATTAAAATATATCTCATTTAATTTGTATGTTTGTATAATCAGAATTTATGAAGAAGTACAACTTTGATGGCTTCGATCTTGATTGGGAATATCCCGGAGCAGCCGATCGAGGTGGATCATTTTCAGACAAAGATCGCTTCTTTTTCTTCGTTGAAGAATTAAGAAGGGCCTTCTTGAGAGAAGGTCGCGGATGGGAAATCACAATTGCTGTACCATTAGCTAAATTCAGACTGCAAGAAGGCTATCATGTGCCTGAACTATGCGAGTAAGTTGAAAATATTACAATACATAAAAATCGCATTTTATATCCCATATAAGTGCGTATGAAATATGATTTAAACGAATGTATTTTTATTGTTTTTCATAGACTATTAGATGCCATTCATGTGATGTCCTACGATCTGAGAGGAAATTGGGCAGGATTCGCAGATGTCCACAGTCCACTCTACAAACGCCCTCATGATCAATGGGCTTACGAAAAACTCAATGTTGTAAGTATCTAAAAAATACGCTTAGAAAGCATAGTTCGCATATATTGAGTTCTACGAAACGAGGGTCAAAATTTATTGAAGCCTTAAAACCCTCCGGCGGGTGAGCCAGACAGAGTCAAAATGGGGGCTGCGTATTTTAAGCAATTTGGTATGGGAGGGATGTAATTTCCGCTCGACAAAATTATTAATTTCGATCCTACAAATTGAGAAGCTGTGTATATTGATGCTTCAATGGAAAATAAAATCTGAACGAATTTAATCGAATTATGTATTGATAATTAATTTATGCAAGGCAAATGATATTTTAATGCCATTATTTGATGTTTAGAATGATGGACTTCAATTATGGGAAGACATGGGTTGTCCTGCCGATAAGTTGGTAGTGGGCGTACCATTTTATGGAAGATCGTTTACATTGGCTCAAGGAAATACTAATTACAATTTGGGTACATACATCAACAAAGAGGCTGGCGGCGGAGAACCTGCTCCATATACGAATGCTACCGGATTTTGGTCATATTATGAGGTATTTATATATTGTATATTATAAAATATCTTATTAATTAAATATATTAAATTTTCGTTTAAAATTTGATAGATTTGCATGGAAGTTCAAAAAGCGGATGGTGGATGGACCAAAAAGTGGGATGACGTCGGAAAATGCCCCTACGCATACAAAGGTATACATCGGTTATTTCAATGGAATTTATTCAAAAGAAATTTATATAAATTTAAATAATTTCATCATAAGGAACACAATGGGTGGGATATGAGGATCCGACCAGCATCCAAATTAAGATGGATTGGATTAAATCTAAAGGTTATCTCGGAGCAATGACTTGGGCCATTGATATGGACGACTTTAATGGTATCTGCGGTGAAGTTAACCCTCTTACTAAGCTCATGCATTCTAGTATGTCAAGATATTCAGTTCCTCAACCAACTGGCACTCCTCCTCCTAGGGTAATAAAAATATGAATAAAAAATATTTTTGTACAACAGAATTAAGAGTAATATTAATGATTTTATCATACAGCCTGAATGGTCTCGTCCACCATCAACCACTCCAGATCCATCAGAAGGCGCTGTACCTCTACCATCTGAGCCATCATCTACAATAAAACCTATTCCATCAACATCAGCTCCGAGTACCTCAACGACTACGTGGGCCACAACTACAACAAGTAGAGCAACAACAACAACAACAACAACAAGAACGACTCCATCCACTGTGTCATCATCTGGCGTAAGTATTTATTAAGCTGCAACCCTTGAACGATAAATTTAGGATGAAAATAAATACGATCGTACATAAAAACTTAATGTTTGACACATTTTTCATTTATGTAATGAGTAGTCCTCTGAAGTGGATTCCGGAAGTTCAGAAGGGTCCGATCTCTGTAAAGGGGCAAACGATTTCATGCCACATAAATCATGCTCGAAGGTATAAGCTTTCACATTCTATCTTACAATTTTTCTAAAAACATTCATTGACCTTAAAATTAATATTTTTAGTATTGGAGATGCGTCCACAACCAAGCAGTTTTATTCTCATGCAGACCCGGAACAGTCTTCAACTCCCAAAATCAAATATGCGACTGGCCCGAAAATGCAGATAGGAAAGAATGCAAAAATCAATAATATAAAAAGAACGATAACTTATTAAGTAGCAATAAGAAAAAAGCTTCATTAGAACAATAAGAAATCATTTTAGGATAGTGTTATTTTATGATCATTTTTACTAAATAATCGCATTTCAAAGCATCGGTTTTGTATCTCGATAGTTATAAAATGAATAAGTGCCATTAAATATAAATTAATGTAAAAATACTCTTGCATATTTATTACGACCCCTAATGAAATCTCATTAAAGAAGGCTGTATGAACCATGATACGTATCACCCTATTATACGTGACCTAATTAGGTTCTCCTATAGATGCACGATATAAAAATCACGTATGGTTTGTGGAGCTAAATGGAATAATATTTTGAAATTATCAGCGTCATGTCGGATTTAAAAATATATAATGATTTTGACGCAATCATCTTAGTTAATATTCACAAATTGTGCCCATTTTTTTGATGTAATAAATTCAGTATATATAACTAAGAAGGCTGCTGTGTATATATAGGATAAAATAAGTTGTAAATTTACATTAGAATCATATCGTGCGTACTTTTCTGGGAATGATCAAGCTTTTGCAATGAACCCCATTTGGTGAAAACCATTAGTTTGATGAAACCGATAAGAAAGTCTATAGGAAGACTTTGTGTTTTTCTGAAATCTGGATCAAAAGCATTAGCCGGATGTTAGATTACGACAAGAGTAAGCATCGGAGTAATTTAACTAAGGTCAAAACTAATGGAGGAGAAAATATCGATTACATATTCCGCCGTATTAATTCTTAAATAAATGTTTGAGTAATAATTTGTCTTCTTATATGGATTTAACTTCTATATCGCTAGGGAGCTTATTGCATTTTTATTAATAATATTTTTTAAATTAAAAATGACCTTCACCCTAATTTCTTTATGTGCGATTTTGAAATAACACGATGAAGAAAATTTGCAGATATTTTCATTTAAAAATTTAGAATGTTATGCATTGCTTTTATCAATTTGTTAACGGAAATTCTTAGCTTAAAGATTCAACTGTGTTTGTGTCGGGATAGCCGCGTTAACACACGGGTCCATGGTCGGTAGGTAGTCCCGCGTTAAGCGGTTGGACTCGTAACCCGATCATCTCGGGTTCGAATCCCACAGGAGATGTGGCTGGCAACCACATTTTTAAAAACATATATATATGCCATGAAAAACCATGTCAAAATGGTTGGTAATGATACCATAAAAAAGGGATCGCTAAAAGCCACCTCAAAAAAAAAAAAAAAAAAAAAAAAATGGGGGTGGACGGGGGTCGGACTAAAAGATTCTCTTCTCTAGATAACTCGAGAGAGATACCTGACTACCAGAAGGACATTCTTCCGCAGCCAAGGCCAACCGACGACTCTCTCGACTCCCACCTCCTGCGTGTCACCAACCTACCGGCAACGGTGCACGCGCAAGAAGCGATCGGTCGGTAATCCAGGTGCAATGTCCCCGCAGCTCCACATAAGATGGCGCTGTTAAAATAGCATATTGCATCTAAAGAGAGACGGAAGATGTCGTTGTTAATCTGGAGATTTAAATATGCTCAGACCAAAAACGCTATTGCATAGGGATGGTTAATTGCCTACACTACATGGAGTTAATGAACAGAATTGACCGTAATTAACTGCCTAGCTCGCTCGATGTTTTGGCGGTTCTTGGACCTCTAGGTTTTTTTTCTGTATCCTCATATAAATTCCCAGTTTCCTAAGGTTGTCCATCCATAAAATAATTGATATCCGATCAGGAATACGACTCATTGATGCGATATTAACCTTTCCCTTATCGTGCTAACGATGATATGTATTTGGTACACCATATGAAATTCTGAACCTCGTATCTATTTTATTTCATATCGATATTCCCATTATTAGATATGAGTTGTAGTAAATACATCATGGTCATGGAAATGTTAAAATGATTCCCGAATGCACGTTGGGTGGCAATGATTAAACAGCCGCTTGAAAAGTACGCCTCTAAGGCGAACGCGTGTTCCGCTCTTGCCTACTTTATAATCATTACTAAACCTACATGGTAGTTAAGTTAGTAAACATTAGCTTTTTCGAACGAGAGGCGCCCCAACTCTTCTCGGAATAACTGTTGCTTCAGATAGCGCGTTTCAAGTAGAGAAGTTTCTTGCTATCCGGTATTATAAAATTTCTATTCTGTTGTGAATGGAACTTAGTGGAATAACTTTTATAATTTGCAACAAACTCTCCGAGTATAATTGTATATTTTCTTCGCTCATTCTTTTCCAAATAGAGAAATTAATTTATTATATACTTTCTTTTGACGTAGAATACTAACAAAATAATACTTACATTAATTCGAATATTTAATAATTTATTATAATTAAATAAAGTACTTAATCTTAATGAGACTTTTAATTAAAATATGGTTGCAGTATGCACATTGCAAATCTTGAGTTTACAAAATGGACGCCATCTAACAATCAATAATAAAAGTTTGTTATTATATCATATTTTGATATGTTCACAGATGGCGATTAAATTAATAAATAAAAATATATGAATATAAATAGCAGAAATAAATAAAACCCATGTGCCATTTTTAAATATATTTTAAAACATTTTCATACAGAACGTATTTCTGTTGTCAAATGGATTTTGGAATTTTGGCATTTAAACCCTATTATAATTCCGGTATTCATATATATATTTAAAATTTTAATTAAAAAGTATAGATGCAGTTGTAGTATGATTATGTAAAATGTTGAATACATTCTAAAATTTCAAAATTAGTTCAATAAATCTTGTTGTGGTTATTTTCTTATCCAATAAAAAGTATCGATTATAGAAATTTTCTTGATATGAAAAATTTATTACGATGAAATTTTGAGTTTTATTGTGTTTGAGTGAATTTAATGTGGATAACTCCAAAAATATTTCACTTTTAATACACAATTAATAATGTAGATCATTTTGGTTAAAGCGCCAAACAATCCAGAACGTGGCATAAAATCATCATCAAAAGATCCAACATGACATCCAACATCAGTTTTTGGTTTGGATACTTTATCTCTAGTAATAGAATAACATTTATTTTCCGAGAAATTTAAATAACAATCGAAATACACTTCCAAAGCTTTTCATTTGACTATGTCTTGACACTATTTGACGACAAAGATGGTTTACTTTTCATCTTCCCTAATGAAATGTAAATGTTAAGATCCAAAATAAAATTTATAGCGAATCTTGCGAATTCAGAGTTCAGAGAAAGTTTATTTACAATACGGTACGGTAAGAATTATGTGCCATTTTTTTCAAAATATAAAAACCGAACGAAGATGTTAACGATCATGTTGAGATTCTAAATCATTTTTATGGGCTCTTTCGCAACGATTTTAAGAAATAATTTGGTTATATGTATAAGCATAAGAAGATGGAATCACACTAAAGTATATCATATCAATTTGTTTAATAAAAAAGATAGAAAAAAAAATGAAGAGAAATATGACTTTCAATAAATGTTTTTTTTTATATTCTTTATTTTCTATATTCGTTAAATTTAATTGCATAGATCTCTTTATTGGAATCTGAAAATGGTCAAGATGTCTACTAAAAAATATCAAAGTGTAGCTAATTTATCACTAGATATCATTCAGATAAAGTTGTATCTAGTAGTAGCCAAAAAATATATTATTTTTTTTTGGAAAGACAAGAAAAATATGTTTTAGCACAACGTTTTCGGTTATATTTTAAATATAATTTTGCAGTTATAAAAAATATAATAATATTTTTTTATTGAATTTTAGTGATCGATTTTATTGTTTTTTCGATTATCTGGGGCTTATACTTATCAGAACTCCTTCCGTTCTGCAATGTTTCGGATAATCGACGTTATATTGTATTTAGGCTCGTTTGAAGGGTTAAAAAGGTTTTTTTTTTATGGAAAACGATAGGACTTTATAACCAAACCATCGACTGGGCAAATATCGGATTACCTCGGACCTCCTTTGCACGCCTGTCATCGGTAATATTTGTATACTTAATGTATCACAAGGTTCGGTGGGTCGATTTCGGAAATCATTAGAAAATTATCTGATTCCATTACCCAGATAGGAAATTTCCTCTCGGGAAACACTCGACCTTTAAGCTATCGTACCGTGAAAATCTATTGATTACTCCACTTTCGCCGCTTATTTATTTTCAGCATTCCACACGGCGAGCAATATGAACCCGCTGGGGTCGAAAACGTTAACTGCCATCCCAAGTAGAAAATCATAAACTGAATAACACCACAATGAACATACCTGGCTTTGGCACATGTCAGAATGCTCACTTTGAGTCCGAAGAACATTACACAATTTTATTGTATTGCCTTTTATTAACGACCAGATGGGAAAAAATCGCCCACCTGTGTGGCGAAAAAAGGCTGAAAATCAATCTCGAAAAAAGTAATGATAAACATACATGAAGGGCTTCGTGTTAAAAATATATTTTTCAACAACTACGTTCGATTTGCTATGTTAGGTCGTCAAGTATGAAATTTACAGTGAGCCACACGTGTCTTATATTTTTAAACTAATGTGTATGTAACGTTGAGGCGGGGGCGCTCTCGGGGGCTGAGCTCGTTGGGATGGGCGTGCTAGCGCACTGGTCCGTTCTTCTATCGGGCCGTGATGTTACTGGACGGACGTCGAATAGAAAGACTCTCTTTTTGTAAATAACTATTAATTCCACGAGATAGAGGAGAGATCTGGTTGCAGGAGGGACGACTTCCCGCAACCAAGGCTAACTGACGACCCCCCCCCCGACTCTCGCTTCCTGCGCGTCACTACCCAGCCGGCAACGATGCACGCGCAAGAAGCGATACGTCGGTATGCAGGTGCAATGTCTCCGTAGGGCCACAAGAGATGGCGCTGTTAAAATAACATATTGCACCTAAAAAGAGACGGAAGATGTCGCTGCTAGTCTGGCGAATTAAATCTACTCAGATTAACGTCCACGCTACACGTACATATCTTTGCTGTAATAATTTTTGAACATGCGCTTTTGAAATACCTACAAAATTTAGTATCTTGCTGACCTTTGATGTTGATGCTATCTTGTTACTAGCTAAATGTTGACTTTAGATCGTTGATCATATTTTTATACGGCATATTTCGGAAATTACACAGGTGTAAGGTGTAATTTTCATGTTGAGCGATTTGAAAGTGTCTCCATAAAATGGAGCATTTGGAGACGAGTTAGAGATGGCCCGGAAGAATATTCACACCCCGGCGATGTATCAGTAATATGAGTGGCGTCCGCCGCTGCGAGCAAGTCGTCTCATAACTGCCGCCCATTATTTCGAGCTTACGTTCCGCCCCCACAAAACCGTCACAGCGGGCATATTGAATATGCCACGAAATGGGCTCTTTTATGTAAGCGCCAGACGATTTGAGACGGAAGGAAGTGAATTTCTCTGAAAATGTACCGTATCCGCTTATTCATATCCCGAAAAACTACCACGCGGGAGTCTTCCACGACTGGCGAAATTGGCGTGTTTTGATAAATATCGATGTGTTCCGCAAACACTTGGGGAGTTGGGAGCATAATCAGTATTTGTAAATGTAGTTATTCCATATATTTCAATAACATCGACAATAAAATAATGCATTTATCTTTTTTATTATGTTTCTTTTCATATATTAGAAAGAGAATTCCTTTAATATTTTTATGGTAAGGTTAATTATTTTATATTACACATATTGTAAATGGATGTAATTCAGACGGAGTTAAATCTGTTGAATGAGGCAGAAACGATTATTTCTCATATAATTGAAAAATAGTTAATATCAATACAATATCATACTTGTATCCTCCAAATATCAGAAAATGAATACCATAATATTTTTGCAAACATATTGGATTTCGCTGTTTTTTGGGAATATCTCAAGTGATTATAATATTTACATATAATATTCAAGCTTCAAGTTATATCAAGGAATGTGCATTCGAGGAAGTTAAACAGATAGTTATAAGCCTTAAACGAAATAAGTTGCGTCCAAATATTTACACCGATGTTTTTGAGCCGGTTTTGAACAGACTTTAGGAAGTTGTTCGTCATTAACCCCTAAAGGAGTACTATCCCAGAGCCTGGGATCCCTCCTCTACTATTCAGAAAGAGCACTCTTGTACATTGAGCTCGGAGACAGACAGAGACAGAGAGAGAACGTAGCGTAGCTCGGGAGACAGACGGAGAGCTTCCCCGCATACATCTCACGATTATAGAGATCGTTAGCCCAAATTTATCGACTAATAATGATTTCCAAAGGCGATTAGACAATATTTTAATAAATACAAATTATATCTAAACACTCTTATTTTTATTTATTTTTGAGTAATTCTCATTTTTTGTTATATATATTAAAAATTAAAAAAATCGAAATATTTCATTAAGATCTCGTGGTAATAAAATACGATTTTTTGGCCAAGATATTTATTTTGTAAGAGATTGCAGCCGCAGTGAATCATCCCGCGGCCAAGACTCTCTGTCGACCCTCACTCTCAAACAGCAGCCTCGCAGCGGATGATTTTTCCCTTACGCTGAACATAAAATATTATTATTGTATTTATTGTTGTTAGTTTGTATTATTCTATTGAAAATAACTATAATTAATGAACCTTTTTAAAAGACACTTAATTAATTATATTAATGGAAGATGACAAGCATATGTATTATATTCAAGTAAATAATAAACCAGGAAATGGGACTAAAAAAATATTTTGAAAGCATATATGGAAAAATAACAATACAGTTCTTTTGGGAAAAATCAACCTTTAACATTAGGAGAGTTGAAAGGTCAAAGTTTAATATCTTCGGTAATCACCTACTGCAGGAGCGCAAAGCAATTTCACGAAAAATGGGTATTTCAACGAAAATAAAAGTCGGATTTAAAAACGAATAAAAAGGCGCTGATGAGATTGGAGGATTTCAATGGTCATCTGTGAAAATTGGAATTTAAAGAATCGATATGAGTATCGAAAATATTTCTGCGAAGCATTTTCATTAATGCATTTGGTGAGAATTTCTGAAGTAATATTTGTATTCATTTAGTACCAACTAATTGGAAATTATTTTTGTATGACATAAACAAACAACTATAATTATAATGAAAACAAATCATACTATCATTATAGTGCAATCGTTTACAGTTCACATCAAGATTAGGACCTTTTCAATATCCATTAGCAGAAAGTTTCATTTTCTTTAACGTCATCCACTGTATTGAATGTAAGATATTGAATATAATATGACCCCTGAGTTTTATTTTTTAACACTCACCCAGCGGACGAACGTATCAAATGGAGTTAACCGATAGCCTTGGACGCGGGAAGACGTGTTCTTCTCGCTGGCTCATTAATGAGCTCGCAACTGAAATTTCTCTTTGTGAAGAATAAAGATCTTGGCAAAAAATAACTTTTCATCATTATCTAATCGTTTTTCCTTCTTCTGGATCCCTGCTGCTGATAGCAAAAACACCCGCATGTGGTTATTTATCTTGAAACGTAAGCGTAGGGCGGAGTGTAACCCAGAAGATTTATATCTTGAGGAGCCCTCCTTTACGTAATAAAGAAAAACAGTAAGAAATGAATGTAGATTTTCAAGACCAAATAAGTGTCTCAAATAAAACATAAAAATAAAAATTGGGTTAGGAACCATAGAGATATTGTTATAACACATATGCTCTGTAAATTATATGACGTTGCACTGACCCCATTTGAAACCAAATCTTTGTGAAACCTACAATCAAACACTAAATTCATACTCTCACCTTTTTTCTATCAACAAAATATTGTGTTTCCTGAACCGTGTCTCGAATAAAATCGACGAATATTAAGTCTCAATATTTCAATCAATAAAAATAAACAAGTGTAATAAATGTTGAAAAAGATGCAATTATTTATTTCAATTTTAAAAGTAACCGCGATACGAAATCATTAAATTTTTTTCGCATTAAAAATAAGAAATATCGTAAGAGACAGAAAAATTGTCCATACTTAACGCTGAACAATCTCTTCATTTTAATTATCCAACAGCCCGAGAAATTTTGCCGAGGACCCTTAACATCCACTCTCAAAAATATTCCACAGAGTTTTATGTAATCATAATAAAATAAACTCAAAATAGGACTTAATGTAATATTTGAAAGATGCATTTTACGCACACATTTTCTTTGATAAATATAAAATGCGAATTTGCTTCCAATGAAGTCTTACCGCTTACCCTTTACAATTCGCCCGAAGAATGAGTAAGCAAATATATACAACCAAATGGTTTAATTGTGCTCAAGAAAATGCAAGATCTATCTTGTTTAGATTATAACAGTATATACGCACTTGGGAGGGTATCGATGAAGGCCTGTGTGTCTGTGAGATTTTGATTATTTCCATTAGGATGATGATCGTCTGATGGCTCATTTGGGGCCAATGTTGAGTGTTCTTTGAGCCACGATGCTATTTTATAAATGGCAAATATAACACCTCATTGCAACCGTAAAGCAATTAATTTGCATGAATCGGCTCTGTTGAAATGGAGTCAGCGAGAGCCTTTCCGTTTAGGGGTGAATTTATTCTGTCGTTTGGGATAGAATTTTGACCTATATTAAAATAAATTTGCTTTCATTATGCCTAATTAACGTCAAAATTAAATTCCCTGTATAAAATAATATCCAGCAATCGTTAAATGTAATACGATTTTAAACTTCATAATTGATTTTTTGCAATCATAAAATGTAGCCATTAGAAGGGCTTTTAGTATTCAAAGACGAATTTTCTAAATGTAATAGGATTTGAAAACCTCAAAATAGATGACTAAGTCGTAAATAACATACGCTTCGCTGACACGATAATCCTGGAAGACAACGTTGGAGATCTGCAAACGTTGATAAATAGACTCCAAGAAAAGAGCTGAAAAGAGGATTAATTATAAAGACGTGGAAGAGAAATTCATAGCAATCAAAAAGATAAAAATACGTTGATAAAGTGTATATATATTATTTAAGAATATACGAAAGCATTCGGAATAATACAAGCTTTATTTAATGTGTTAATTGATTTTTTTAAAAATAAATATATAAAACGACTATGAGGCCTATTGAAGTCAACAGTTATTTTGTTTTATATGAGGGTCATTCAATAAATACAATATATGCATATACATGAAGCACTTGATTGGCATAATGCATAAAACTAATTTAGTATTTATTAAAGTAGCTAGCCAATGGAGCACTTTACTGTTTTCATATTGAGCTACGGTATATTATTGGGTTGGAAACTATGAAACGGGCGGAGGAAACAAAAAGCGCAATGAACCTCACTCAGTCGCAACTGAAAGCAGACTATATAGCCCTAACGCCCGTTTCATAGTTTCCAATCTAATATTATTTTTAGAGCGCTCTCGTGGAAAAACTAATAATTGACGCATAAAATCTTATTAAAAAACATGATTATGTTGTAAGCGAAAGCCTTCATGCAGAAGAGCCTCCAAATTGAGCACCACCTCGTGCATATATTTATATATGAACGGTCTCACGCGGGTCCGTTCACTGTCGGATCACGGAGGGCTAGAAAAGGAGGAAAAAGATGATCAGTCGGGAATTTAAATTTTACTAGCTATATATTTCAATGTGAGAGCCAAGAAAACCACAACATGTGCGTCATCAATCAGAAAATTAATATACTTTTAAAAATGCATGACTCAATAAGTTCATAGGATTTTTGAAGGAATTGCGAAAAAATGACCCCAAATAAAGACGAACATTTTTAAATTCAGTTGCTCAAAATGTAGTAAGCTCTCCATTTCATTTAAGTGTCAATGATCCACCACCATGTATCCAGTCAGAACTGATAAATTTACTAGATCCTAATTTCTTCTAAAATTTCTCAATATTTTAGCCCAGATCATGTTGCGAAAATTTGATTTGACCCGTTGACAAAAAGGATCCCAAATCTGATCAAGAGTATCGCGTTCAAAAATATTCTTTGTGTAAAATCTTATAATATAATTCTAAACGAAGCCCTTTCAAAATATTATATAATTTTAATTACGAAATAAATGGACCATTAAATAGATCAATACGTTCGTTTAACCACATTCGTTTATTGACGTCCAATAGAGGGTGGCGTATAATTTAAATCTGTCATTCGAAGCTCGTATCAATTACGTAATTAATGAGCTTTCATTTAATTCCTGTGTCGCTAAAATTCGATTTGTTAAATCGAATGGCGAAAATAATACTATGTATTTATGCTTAACGTCAAATTTTTAAAAATATTTTTATAATATCTTATTAAACAATATTAATAGATGAAAAAGTAGTCAAATATTTTATATTTACAAGATATTTTCTTAAGGATTCCAAATTTTTATCTGGTAATTTCACATTGCTTTTACATTAAGTCAGAATAAGACTTTTTTAGGCAAGAAGTTATTATAACTGTTAGATAAATGGGTAAGTGATAAATTTTTCATTATATTGTCATCATATTTTAATTATTGTTACAAATTAGTCATTCATAGATAGCCCTGCCCAATTTCATTAAGTATCTCAGAGCTAAGTTTTTCGGACCCAAAAAAAAATTGGAGATAAGCCTAAAATAGTCCAGGAATAAATCTACTGTATCAACACTTGCCCAACTAAAAATTTATTATTCCTCGAAAGCCCTATCCAGGATGCTTACTTTTATCATCCCGTTTAATTATTCAAGGAGCGTATCTAATTTAAAAGAGTTCGTCACTTTAATGAATTCAAGAGTGCAGTCGTATCAATGACAAAGGCACAAGTCATAACGAAACAGATACAAAACTTGAAAGCCCGGGAAGTCTGTAATGGGATTTAACTCCCCGTTTATTACAAGAGTCTTAAGCTTTTATCCATGGCGCGGGTCTTCCCCATCCTCGGGTTTACCAGCTCACCGTAATAAATCGGGTTCGGGCTGCTGAATTTGCCTGGAGCAAAGCTGCAGGATTATGGTCGCATCCAGACCAGATTAAATTTTAAAATTCGTACACGTCGTGCGACACCCCAAGCAAAAGGGTTCAACTTTTTAATTATCATTTAAAAGGGGATTATATTTGTTTTCATTTTTGAGCGGGGCCCCTTTGCTTTGTGGCATTACGAGCGTAAACATTTTCAAAGAAAATTACGACTCAGCTTTTGGCTTCCGAAAATGATTATATTTTTTTTATGAAGGAATGCACACATGAACCATTAAACATAAATATCACCCATAATTTTAAATTGCTAACACGTGTTCTTAGAGTTGATTAATTCCTGTACTGAATACAACGGCTTCGCTTAAAATTGTGGATCATACTAGCAAGCTTGGAAGATTGGAAGCATAAATACATATGATCGATCCAGGTATATATTGACTTTGATTTAAAAAAATATTGATATATTGAAATATTGATGGATCCTTTCTCATCTAGATACTCTAAGTTAGCTTATCTCAACTAAATTTATTTCGATAAGAACTAAAAACTTCAACCGAGTTATTTATACTGTAGCGTGGGCGATTTACCATTCCCACGTAGTAGCGCTGTTAACAGCGACATCTTCCATCTCTCTTCAGGTTCAATGTGTTATTTTAACAGCGCCATCTCTTGTAGCCCTGTGGAGACATTGCACCTGCATACCGATCGATCGCTTCTTGCGCGTGCACCGTTGCCGGTTGGGGAGTGACGCGCAGGAGGCGGGAGTCTAAGGCCTGATTCACACTATGGTGCCGGTAACGGTTCGATCTCGCTCTCGGTCTCGGTCCGGTCAAATATTCTCATACAAAAAACGGGACTGGAACGATCCGATAATGTGAACACTCTGATTGTTTCTTGTGTAAGAATATTTGATCGGACCGAGACCGGAGCGAGAACGAACCGTTACTGGCACCATAGTGTGGATCAGGCCTAAAGAATCGTCGGTTAACCTTGGGTGCGGGAGGTCGTCCCTTCTGCAGACAGTTCTCTCTCTCTCTCTCTTTCTCGTGTGGAATAAATAGTTATTTAAAGAAGAGAGTCTTTCTATTCGACGCCCATCTATTCCCATCCATATAAAAGGCATTGGCTAGATGATGATAATATAAAATAGAATACAATAGATACAACTATAGTTACAAGTGATGGTATTGTTCCTTCAAGAGTTTTTTTTAAATGAAGAATTTCTTCATATTTATTCTTTCTTTTCTTCTTAAGATACCCTATCTTTTATAGAATGTAGGCGATATTCATAGGAGATTTTTATAAGGATAGAATTTTTCATGTGGATAGGATTACTTAAATATATTTTTTTATGAGAAAGGAGAGGGTTTATTAGTATCAATCATCAATATTAAATGATATTTAATTTATTTTCGCAAATCCAGTAATTTGTGGACAGCTTTGGGTCTTTTTAGACTAAAATATTAGATTTTATGGTCCAGTTTCGTGGAAATGATATTTTTTCATATTACAATAAATATGTATATTTTAAACTAAAATTAAATTAATTTTAGCATATTAATTATAATATTTCAATCTATTTATTATAAGCTAGTTTAGCTTTAGGATGGATCATACGACAGCTTACAATTTTAAACACACACAGATCCCGCAAAATTCCTCCCCTGCCGATCGTGAATTACAATATTCGGTCTTATGTGATTTATCAGACATCATCTTAAATACAACCTGGCACCAGAAACCTCCAGGGAACCGATGGAGATGAATCTACATATATATTCACAGCTTTGCAGATTCCCTCTCGGTATTATTTAGCGATTGCCGCGAACACTATTAAGTCTACACATTGTATCGACATTAAGCTGAAAACCGTATGGAGAATATACAGTTAAGGTATGAATTACGGTTTATGAAACAAAGCCTTATGTGTTTAAGCATAAATGTATTGCCTTGAATCGAATTCCACGCAGGCATTGCAATGGCTAATTATTTGTATGCGATTTGAATATGAATAGCGATTTCATCCCTTATGTGATAATAAATGTATCAAAATCGCTCTAATTTTTATTTGCTTATGAATAATTTTGATTAAATATATTAATGTATGAAATCATAAGATTTCTCTACATAAGGTAGATTGTATCTGGCAATATTCGCGGTTACATTCCATACTCAATCCGTATTGAAATTTGCTATAATATTTGTACAGGAAGATAATTAGAATAATCTCTGTTGATGTATTATGCCAAGAGAAATTTTACCCGAGTGATCTAACATTGATTAATCTTAAACTATATATGTAAATTATTGAGATGATTTTAATATGAATTGTATTGTGATATGCAGATCATATTATGTTGAACCAAATATCGTTTTTATTGAAGATAAAACTATGCTCTATAAACGTTTATTTGAATACACAACTGATTGTAATTAGAACTAATTATAAAATAAAAATATTATTTATTATATATTCTAAGTGCGTTTTACGTATTTTTGCACAATATTATGATTTCACAATATTAAACAAACTTAAAGAGCAAATAGACGATGATTAAAGATTAGAACTTATATTTTTACGCTAATAAAAGTCCATCTGTTTTTTTTTTGCCATCAGTAATTTATACTTCCATAAGAACGCTTGAAAAATAAAATATATCAAAATTGAAGCAGAATTAATAGTAAAATTTTTACTATTTTTGTATATTATATTTTTAAAATTGTTGCAAATCTAGTCACATGTAGATTGTACTGCATAGATTTATTAATTGCTATAGTATTTATTTTTTGATTCAGGAAATCAGGGTTAACCTGAATCGATATGATCGATTGAAAATATTAATATTAGTACCTGCAATCTCTCAAATTAGTAAGTATAAGCCTTCTTTAGATGATAACCACGTTTACAGAAGCGATTGAAATAATTTTACATATTGTTACTAAATCTTGTGTCTCTTTTAGCGCCATATTTTATAAAGTAAATTTTAAATCAAAAAATATTGTTCCTCGCCTGCAATTAATGTTAGGTCATATTCTCCATTAAGGACAATTTAAAGAGGAAGTTTTGTTATATAAATCAGATGATATACAAACATGAATCAAACCATGGCAAACTTAATGGTTCTTTCTAACGAACGATTTGATGTAAATTTCGAATGTTCTTTGAATTATTGAAAATACTGTGTTCATTTAATGTCTCTGAAAATGTACGTTGACGTTATACAATTACGATTCGTGAAATTTAAAAATAAATAATATTTAGTAGCCATATATATCATATTTTTTATCCTGTGTAATATTTGACCTAATTATATAAAAGAGGATTGAAATATTATATGAAGAATTTAGTCAATATTTATATGTCTGCTATCGTATTTTAACAACCCCATAGCAAAGTTGGTGCCCCTCAATTTGAAAAAGGGGTACAATTTGCGTCACAAACACGGACCTTTATCAATTTCGCGTCCCCATCCAATATAAATATATTTTATAGCTTCATAACATTTGATTGTTTGTAGCATATTATCAGGGAAGACTATCGCGCTTCTATGTTCGTTTTTATTTACGCCATTATTTTCGCCGAGGGACCGTAATATTTGAACGATATTCTTCTTTAGTACGTCATAAGTTACTTATAGTATCAATATACCTAAGTCCATAACAAGGGATTGTTAAAAAGATAGTTCTCTTCTTTTTATTGGCGATAAATGCAAACGGGATTATGGAGTGTTATGGTCTAGACGGGCAACATGGAAAATTTTATCATTTGATGCGAAATTTTGTCACGATTTCGATTTTGACCAACGAACATTTGCATAAGTCTGAAGGCTTTGGCGGTCTGCGAGATTTGTAGGTAAAATATATAACGACTATGGATACAAAGGCCTTTAAGCCCCAAGTCTGGGTACTGTGTTTTGGGGTCTTATGAATATTGCTTGATAAAAAAAAGATGTTTCAATGACATTCTCATTTAATTTATAGCTTTGATAATATGAGTTCTTCTTTTATACATTAATGCTAGCATGTATACAAACTTTGTAGAATAATTGTATTTATTCACTTAAAAAATTGTCCAAGCAAATGGCTAATTTTGAAAGACAAATTTTTGTTACAATTTCTATAACTTGATTTGGATTTAAATAAATTAACTTTTTTAAAAATATTTTCAAATTTAACGTAAAAAGAATAATTTTTGAATAACATATATGTAAATGTTGGATCTTTACACGAAATAATTTTTGTCTTATACGATTATATGTTAACTTATCTTTAAAAATATTCAAATTCTTAAGGTAGGCAAACCCTTTACAACGTTCAAAATTTTTTTTTCTAAAGCTTGAAGACCTGACTTCATTTTTTGGCCAAGAGATAAAACAGCATTTTTTACCAATTTTTAAAAAAAATTCTAGGGATGAATTACTTCTAAGATGCTTGAGTGGCCATACCCAAAATGCTAATGAATATTTTAGCTCGACGGTTTGGCAACTGGCTTCAAAGTACATGCACTCTGGTGTAAAAATCTTTGAAATATTAACATACATTGCTGTTAGGATATTTAATAATGACTACAGCTTCATTTTGAAGATGATGAATACATTAAATATAATTATTGGCACCTACTGTAAAGTCTTTGCTGAAAATACCGATGAAGGGCGGGTAGCGAAGTAGAATTGTAAGAGTCTTTCTGAGACAAAAGCAGCTCGTATGGCCCGAAAACAACAGTTAATCGAAGATAATTAACTTTTTAAGAAAGCTGAAGGTCTATTGTATGCACCTGGTATCATTGGTTGATCGATAAGTCACTAAAATTGATAGTTTTATCGCAATGAAACTTTAAACGAGATTATTTCGAAACTGCATTTTTAAAATGTTTGCCAGTTGTAGCTTAAAAAGTTGTTGATCGATTTGATTGAAATTTTGGGACGTTTCTCACTATAATATTATCTAGTCAACTAAGCTAAAGTTTTAATGTTTTCGATTATAATTTTAAATGTGGCAAAATAACCATTATTTTTAAATAGAATTTTTATTATTATTGCAGATTTAGTAATAGGCTAGAACTTTATTTTCCTAGAATTATATATATATATATTGGATTTAAGGGAGTTTTTAGCAGTTACATGAATTGATAGTGGGTTAACCGAAAAAACTGAGCATAAAAACATTAAACATGCTTAAATTTGACATGAACACATGTCTCAATTACTAAAAAATATTTGTATTTTCTCTGGACAATAAAAACAACTTAATTTTACGGTGCAAATAGGCATCGTTAAGCGTCGCTCCCCTAATGAAGAATCAACTCGTTGTTTCGACACCCCTGCAATTACGTCCTCGAAGGATATTGCCTGGCGTGTCATTTCAGCTTTTTATGTCTCCACATAGGTGGCCATGAGAGCCGTAGCTTGAGCATAATTATTAAGTAATAAAACTGGGTAAAAACGAGGTAAATCTGTTTCAGCAGGAAGCAATAAAGCCTCCAACATTGTGATATAGGGGATGGTTAAATACTGTCACGTTCGCAAATGCCGGCACGGTCTGCACGCGCACACGTCGGCTTATATCGCTAAAACTGGATTAATTCTCATTTTCCACCATGGGAGACCCGAAACCATATATGAAATACTCATCAACGATTATTACTAATGTTGATTTTTATGGTGTTGAATATTTGGATATCAAGCAATGAGAAATAAACTCGTGAGAAATGATCAAAGTGAAAATGTAATAAGACTGAAAATCCTATATCCTGGCGTCATTTATTATGGTATAAAAATATTTTTTAACATGGGATTCATTAGAAATTGAAAGCTGAACATGAAAACTACGATCATCAAGAAAATTTCATATTTCCATTATAGATTTAACTCACTTTTTAATTTTACAACAGAAAAAAACTTCGAAAAACAATATGTGGCTATAATAAGTGACCTAATAAATTTGAAGTGGAATGAAGGTAATGAAACTACATTTGATTTTACATTTTTAAAAATGAAATATTTTTAAAATATTTAGAAATATTTGTTGGAATATGTCTTCGATGATTTTTAATATGAATTGAACTATTTAGCGCGTTCTTGCGAATATTACCCAGGGGGGCAGCAGTTGGTCTTCAACGCTCTCTAATTTTGCTTTGGATTACAAAAGCCCCCCTTTATATGGCATATAGCCCCTGTTAGGAACTTGTCTTCTATACTCACTAGACTTTGATCTTATCTATTTTTTTAGTAAAAGGCTGGAAGTACGTAAGCGAAAAATGGCATATATAGCAGATAAAAAAGAGTTTAAATGAGCTTTTTATCATTAAAATTAAACATACATCATCAGTCTGGTTACTTAATAGCCATGCCGCATGTATAAAAAAAACATGTTGTTAACTTTTTGAGGAGTGAACAAATTTAAAATAGATAAAGTCGTTGGTGCCATAATCGCTTTACACCGATTACTTTCTGTCAGCTCCTATCAGCGTAAGACAATCTTCAATTCGAGGCAGAGTTAATTGTAAATAAGCACTGTTGATAGCATAAAAGACCACGTCATTTTTTTGCATAAACAATTCATAAGAAATCGGTTCATTTGCTCCTGCTTTAGAAGGAAATGACAATCGGACAAAGACTCATTCAACAAGCAGCGACGAACAGGAAGCAATTAAATAAATAAACACTGTCGATAGTACACAATATTCGGTCATTTATTTGCGTAAAAAAATAACAAACTTGAAATCGAAATCATAATTAGTTGATAAATTTGGGCTAACGATTTATATAATTGGGCGATGTATGCGGGGAAGCTCTCCATCTCTGTCTCCCGAACTGCGCTACGTTTTGTCTCTGTCTCTGTCTGTCTCCGAGCTCAATGTACAAGAATGCTCTTTCTGAATAGTAGAAGAGGCGTCCCAGGCCCTGGGATAGTACTCCTTTAGAGGTTAAAAAGTGAGATATTATAAGTTTTGAAGTATGGTGTAAAATAACCGTTCAATTATCAAATTTTCCAGATTTTATAAGAATAATATAAGAAACCATTCATTATTTACGTATTTATATTATTATTTTATGATATATTTCCTCATGTAGCACATATGCTATACTGTTTACAGCATTTCTATATGGAGATTCCACAATTTTATTGAACCACTGGTAGAGATTCTTCAAGCGTGAAATAAGCTTTCTACCTTATCATCTTCACGGCTTTCCCTGTATTATTAGTTGCGAAAGCTTGCAGTTTTTTATATCCACAATATATAATCAAAGTATCTACAATTCCTTCGTTCGATACTTAACATGTTTTTTTGTGTTATTGCTTGCCTTTCGGAGAGCTTTCTCATTCTGTACTCCGTCATTCAAAAGATATTTTCCAAACCATCCTATTTCACGAACGCTTCAATTCGCATCCAGAATGTTGGCAAATTTGAAATAATATAAATCAGAATCATATTCCTTGATATGCCTGAAATAAAAAGGCTGTACTCAATGTCAGTTGTCATATAATGAAGAAGTAAATTTGGCATGCCACCAAAGCCATCAATAGACCTGCCTCTTTTGGAACGTTCTCATGAATATATTTCATTTCCATACTATTATCTCAAATTTTATGAATACTCAAAGAGCAACAGGTTTATTTTTATGGATAACCTTTTCGGACTGTCATACACAAAGTATCAATAATATCGGATATGAAATATTTACCCTAGGAAACTTCTGAAAAATAGTAGTATTTTTGATCGGCGTAGATATTACATTTACGTAGAAAAATATATTATTTTAGTATGATAATGAACCTTAATACGTTTATCGAAACAAAGTATATCAAAAGAAAATTTGCAAATACAGCATATAATAAACATCCATGGATCAAAGGGATCAAACAATTTTTGTGGGTAAAGAACACGAAGCATTGCCGAATGAAAATTGTATTATATGTATTATAAACGAATGGATGGAAATTGGGTTGAGTAAAATTATAAATATAGGTGCAATAGGGTGAATAATAAAATTGTTCAGTCTAAGTAAAAAAAATAGTTTTTTTGAAAGAATATATGCAATTGAATATCAACGGCTTGTAAGCAAACATTATCCAATTTAATTTTTGATAAATGATTGGGAAAATATCGGATATATTAATAATTCAGATCGATTGTCTCTGAGTTAAGCTAGATAAGCTCATCTTGATTTCCTAAATTTAAAAAAGTAAATACTGAGTTGATCATTTGGGAAGATTACGCTTACAAGTAGATAAACAATTCTTTGAAAAAAAATGTGATCATAAGGTAACGCTTAATATTAATAAACATTCTCTCTATCGATTTTATTTCCGTCAAAATATGATTTTTTATCAAAACTTGTAATAACCATAATAAAAATGATTTAATAACTATTAAGTGCTATTCAACCACGATATGATCCAAAAAACGAAAGTGACCACATAGTCGAAAGTAACCATATTGTCGAAAGTGACCATACAGTCACTTTCAATTCATTTTTAAGTATATTAAGTGTGATATTCAAAACAATATATAACAATCAATTTTATTTCTACTTATTAACGCGTGACTTTTTCGACAGGAAGAATTTTAAAGTTGTTAAGACAGTGATTCTCAACCTTTTTGAAGTCACGGTGCACTTTTGACCATGGGAAAAAGTGGCGATGCACCAGAAATAAGAAGTCGAAAAAATTTGTACACATAGATATAATTTTTATTACATATTTAAAAAAATAATATTTACATACCATTTTTTTACATATTTTCTTTTTATGTCAAATTATATAAAAAATGTTTAACATTGAAAATATATTTAGTTAGTTAATTTTTCTCTAGAAACAATTTTATATTTATACGCGTTTTATTAAAAATATTTGCTCTCTTTAAGTGGTAAATCTAGGTTGGGGGGGGGTGTTTTTTTCCGTTGTCCACCCAAAATGTTGTCCCTGCTTAACACAATAGAAGTTATATGATTAATCAAAAATCAATTAATGTGCTACCTGAGCTTGTTGACTTTTGCAGATATCATAAATTTTAGGTCGAATATTTGGTAGAGCTACCCTCAATTCTTCGTCTAAATTCATAAATACAAAACACTTAAAAAACTAAGAACACTTGCCTGAGTATCGACGCTGCATGACGTTCAGGATAGATCCTGGAGTACGGGACGCATTCTGGAACAACACTGCACTTTATTTATTAAGATATATCCCTCTGACGATTAAGCCAAACCGTATAACCTAAGAACCGAACACGCACTGATTGTCGCCTAGCTTAATTCGACGACTCAACTGAGCGTACGAATATAAATGTATTAATACTAAATGAAAATTATTATGAAAAACTATTGAAAGAATGCATGAGATTCTCTCTGAGATGAGCTCTTTTGATATATTCCCAAAAATATTTTTATCAAATTTGAAATTCATTAAAAAGTAATATATTTATGCAACGAAAAGGATGGTGATTTTTTTTGAAAAATAATATTTTTGGGAATATATCGCAGCAGCTTATTTAATCCCATGATTTTAAAAAAATAGTTTTTCTTATAAATATTAATAATTTGTCATAAATGCGTTTCAATTTGCCCGTCCAGTTTAGGCGTCGAGTTTATGCTATGCAACAATATTCGGTGCAGAGCTATATTTTATTTTCACAGGTTAGGATGTGCATGTGCGTATGTTAAGTGATAATTTTTAATACACAGAGTGTTGTGCCGTTCCGGAATGTGATCCGTGTTCCAGACTGTATCCTGATCGTCATGCAGCTAAAATATTGAGGCAAGTAGTCATAGTTTTTAAGTATATTGTAATACGATTATTAGGCTTATTATCGAAATGTTTAATGTTGAACAATTGCATTGAGATTTCAAGAACACAGATCGGAAATAATACTCATAGTGGATTGGAAAATCAAGATGTCTATTTTAAGATGTAGGATTTAGGTCCGATTTTTGTATCATTTTTTAAAGTCACGACTAACATTCAAATGTATATGTAAAATACGATATTCGGAGGTGATTCATTTAGCATTTCATAGCTAAAAGCTTCATTAAGCATCAATTTTTCCTTAGATTAAAGAAAATACATCATATATAATTTTAAAAATATATCATCAGCTAAATAATTGGACTAAAATGTGTCAAATATTTAATTTCAGGTATGAAATCGTGTTTAATATAAAAGCAATCCGCAATTGTTTGATTACGAAATCGACCAGCCTTGATCAATCAATAGTCTTAAGTTTAGATGGACGTTGTGAAAAATTGTACAGTGTGGTTCAAAAGAACTGCTGGTGAACCAAATTCCAAAGGTGTCCAGGACTTCAAAATTCATGCAGTAAGAGCTCTCAGGTAAGGATAATAAGATTTACAAGATAAATTTGAGCTATCATTTAATTTGTCATCTAAAATATACACACAAAATATTTGGTCTAATGGATGTTAAAATTCTTTGTTTTAGGTAAGTCTTTCGAATAGCGCAATATCAATCCGAAATACCGAAGTTTTCAAATATACTCATACTTTGAGTTAAATACACAATGCGTAAAAATACGTAAAACCGAAACATAATTCTTCAGAATATTGTCGATTATTTTTTCTGATTTTACTGGATACATTTTCTTTTGTATGAGACGTATGATGTCTAGTAATATCGTCACTACTTCTTTCACTTGTACTCCCTGTGTCATTAATATTTTGGTCTGATTCACGATTTCGTTTGGTAATAAATTTAACGTGGGCGAGAACTCTCAGCTGAGTTCAGGGGCCTAGTTATCTTCGTTTTGCTTCTGTCGACCAATCCCAGTTACCTCCGTTCATAGAGCTTCTGACGGCCTGCGACTGCCGCGTCTCCCGTAACGTTGACGAGAAGGATTCCACAGGGTGATGGTGCTGGATTTCAAAGACGATTGTTTCTCCACAGCATGTTTATTTACTCCACTTTGAACAGACTGCGGCTGCGAGGCGTAGAATACCCAAAGTCTACGTTAAACGGTTAACATACGCGCAATTGATTTGGATAATTCAAAATTACATTAACTCTTTGGTTGACTTTCATAATTTCGCCAACGACTTTTTCGGTTTTCACTGTTTTGCAGAATTTTTCGTTTTTACCAATTTTTTCGCGGTGCACTTGTAATAAGCTCGCGGTGCACCAATGCACCGCGGTGCACCGGTTGAGAAACACTGTGTTAAGCTAATATCAATTAGATGGTTGTATTTTTAATGTCAAATTTTAATCGGATGCTTATAGTAAACATCGTCAACGGATATATTTTTCTGAATCCTGTATGTAATAGAAATCTTAATATAATGATAATGTAATTTTTTCGGATAGAATTTTTGATAATTTCGATGTAATAATGTCTGAAAAAAATATCTCGATATCTAAATTCTATAATCTGTAAAATTCCAATACCTGGATAGCATCTAAAGGCTTTTCATAATTTTTAAGGTTCCGCCATTTCCATGTTCATATTTTGAAATGAAAGAATACAATAGTCTAAGCTGTCATTGAAAAATATACGAACACAATGTGCGTAGAACGCCCATATGGGTTTTGTGTGTAAAAATCGAATTTATAAAAGATTTGCTCTTTTCGAAACAGGATATTTGTGATCAATGGATTAATGCTTTCTTCCATTTCATCCTGATTAAAAATTTGCATATATCCAGATGTGGCGTATGCAAATTCCAATTTATTTTCCAATGTGGATTTTCACCTCGACTGTACGCATATGAATATGCAAAAAAATAATGCGAATCCTCTTTTATCAGATCCGATATTTATTTCATTCAGTTCGCCGGATATGAGATCATAACTGGAAGTGACATTGAAGAAGTTTCCGATTTGAAAAAATATATTTTTAATACGTTTCTCCCGCCTCGCAGCATTACCGCTTGATATGTGATTTTTCACACTACCTCGTGGAAAATGGATTGGATTCGCCATGACAAAAATGTATTTTTATTGCTTTTCTCCTTGGCCAGATTGTATTTTTTAATAGAACGACAAATCATAAAGGAGTTGAAGATCAAAGACTTGTACGATTTGGTCAGTGGACACGTTCTTGTGTTGGGCGACGTTCGTGACAATCTTATAAAAATGTAGGACACGACAACATGGATTAGTGATTTATACCCAGACATTTTTTTAAAATTTTTATTTATCGAAAATTATTTTGTTGCTTTTTTGGCTTCGTAAATTACATCTTGATCTTTAAAAGCAATAGATTTGGACATTTTTTTTGTGAAATCATGAATAAGAATTACATGTTTGATATTAGCGGAATCGCTATGTAATCCAAATTACAGTCTACAAATTCCTTTTACAGTCTATTTCTATTGAGACTCGGTTCAAGAAACACATATATTTTGTCACCAAGAAAAGTTCTGAATTAATTGTATTTTATAAATAATATTAGAATAACGATTGATGTAGAATAATTGCGAGTTTGAATATAGTTATATTCGATCAAAGTTTGAAGGTGAACAAAATATCACAAATTACACTCGGACCTCGTATAACACGGTTATATGATTCTGCAAACATGTCGGGTAATACAATATCATTAATTCATCATTGCTATCACTTATAATTCTATATGTTTTTTTTATTTTTTCGAGATATGTTGTGGGTTTCCATCATCAGAGAACTCTGGAATATTTCTGGTTTTGGTCTTCAAAAATTCGGTAATAAGCGATTGTCTACTTTTAGCATATACATTTTTACATATTTTATTATAAGGTTCCAAAATGTGCTGTAATTCTCTCTTGAATTTTAAATTTCCTTCCATTATAGGATCATTTTATATACAAAAAATCGAATTTAAGAACCAATTCTATGCTTTTATTAATTGTTTTTAACTTGAAAAATGTAGCTACTTCACTGCAACTGCTTTCTGAGTCATTAATTGTGGTAGGTTCATTACATCTTCTTCTTTCAACGTACGATATTTCAATATTTCTTGGATTTTATGATTATCCATGTCACCAATATCACGACAAATGTTTATCGTCCTTTTCCTGTGTTTTTCTTATATCCATGGCGAGGATGTCCATGAGAAGTGTGCCTACTAGAACTTATACAGAGATAGTTCTATAGACTAATATACCTTGGTCTGTGGGTTGGATTATAGACGTAGTGTTTGGCAGGAAAAATAATATTTCAACATCTTAGTGCATTGTCCAATATCAATAATACTTTTTTCCGGAAGAATTAGAATAAAATAGTAAAAGATATTCGTACCAATCAAACATGTTAATTATTTTATTATATATGTTTTTTCCCCCTCAAACCATGTTATATAAAGCATATTATAAAACACATATCACAATTTATACAGACGCCTTGTATAAAACCGTCTTTTTTTATATAGAAATTAGTTATTTATATAGAAAGACATTGGAAATGTTCATGGTCATATAACTGTGCGAAATTTGCATTAAAATTTTAGAGAAGAATATTTTTGAGCCGTTTTTAAAAGGACAAAGTTTACAGATGATTTATAACATAGTGTCAAATAACTATAATACACCAATCAAACATATTTAAACACAAAAAAAACGATTTAAGTACTGTAGACATTTTGAAATGCTTTGGTAATTTCGTCAAAAGCCAATGCTTATAATAAAAGTCCTTTGATAATGGATTAATTCCGATCCATTATATTGATTGGTTGCTTCGAGTCAAAATTTTAGTCGATTGATATAATATCTTCATAAGGATAAGATAAGATAAGATTACATGGTTTTATGGTCCCATGAAAACATCGTGTGAAGAAAATTTTATAGAAAATATGTTATAAGAGGTTCGAAGTTCATACAAATTTATAATTTGCATTTCAATGCAAAAATACTTGAATATATCGATCATACTTATTTGACTCCTTTTGAAGATTGATTGCAGGTTTTCTTTGCATCTTCCAGACTCTTCAATATTTTGTGATTCTTTAATATTTAAAAATGTGATAAGCGAATGCCTACTTTTATCTTAATATAAATGATAAGGAGCTAAAAACTTTTCTAATACCCTTTTGAATTTTAGACTTCTTTCACAAAGAAAATGTAATTTAAAAGCCAATTACAAAAAATATTTTATTTTAGCAGATTATATGTTGGTCGATGGAATTTATCTTTGTACTTGTTTATATATTAAAAATCAAATGATCAATAGAGTGATTTTTTCAACGTTTGATCAAATTTATCTTGATTTTGATTGGATAATCTTAATTGAATATCATTAGCAAATGACAACTTTAATAAAAAATTGGACTAAATTAAGGCTCTTATATCCACTTTATTTTTGAACTTAGTTTCTCAGTATACTAAGAAAAACGTCTGGAAAATAGAAAGACTCTCATCCAAAATTATAACACAATAAATAACTTATCATGAAACTGTCGATTCTAAATGATTAAGTCACTCGACTTTATTAAATGAATAATTTATATATTAATTGTAAATATATTTCATCAAATGATGAAATATGACACTTCTCGATATAATCGATTCTATTCGAACTTCAAATGTCACAAATATTAATATCTAGGTTTAAATCAGTTTTTTGCCGTTGGTGAATCCACGTGACTTTCAGTATTGAAACCGCAAAGCTTTGAAGTTTTATTGAAATTGGCATACATATATTAATAATATCCCCAAAGAATTACACGTAATCTCAAAGGCTTACTAGACTGTTAATAATCCCCAGCATTATCCCTAATAATGTACAACCAAAAACGGTTTTAGCATTTAATGAGGCTTGCCATAATGGTAATTTAAAAGGCAAATGACTATTTCATTTTTATCACGGTTATTAACAAACCGATGGAGAATGTGGTCATCCTCATCGTTAAAATATCTTCGTTTTCTATTCGTGACCGATTAAGTGGTTATGTGATAACGATATTTAATTTATTTTCTAATCATGGTCATAATCTTCAATAATCTGGAGCGATTCAATTCTTGTCAATTAATGTTAAAATCAATAATTCATTTTTAGTTTGGTGTTACAAATAGACAGTTTAATATAAGATATAACACCGTGGTATTATACATACGTATTTGCTTCAGTTCCAAAGATACGTTCTACCAACGTTCTACCAACGATCTTGCAAATACTCTTAACTATTCCAGAATAATATGAAAAAATCAAAACTGTTTCGGGAGAATAAAATACTACTGTGATGTGGAGTCATGGGATGAATATATGCAATGAGAAAAAATTCGTCTTGCGTCATGATATGTATGAGCAAAGCATTTTGTAATGTTAGAAAGAAACAACGAGAGATGCGCACGTAGATAACAGTCCTTAATTCCACTTTTCCGCAACAGTAGACTTTTCCATAATTTACCCAGTAATTACTTGGCTATGATAAATGTACTTACAGAAGCGCTTTCGAGCTATCGTTCTCAATTTGAATTCCGATTAAATTTGGATTCATGAGAAAAGGATCATTGAGGAGCTGTCTAGATAAACCTTGAGAAGAGTTGCCTGGATGATCTGGCAACAGGAATTGAATGGAGCTGACTTAGAAGAAGCCGATCGCTAAAAGCAACTTGAACGCAGGATAGCAATAGATATCGAACAATTCTATAAAGCTGTCTTAAAATTAATGTGGATTTACGGGATATAATTTTGAAGTATAAAGTTTAATACGATAAAATTAGATATATTGTGCATCCCAGTTGTTTAATTGAATAACTAACTAATAAAATCAGCTTTCATGATATGCAGCTTAAAGCGTCTATGATGCATGATCTTAACTTCCCTAAATGAACAGATTTTCAAGAGAAAAATAGTTAAAAGTTATGTAAACAAAATATCAATAATAATTATATTTGCATATAAAAATAAATGCCATAGAACAAATTTCATACTATATCATGTCTAATGTTTTTCGCAATACAAAAAAATACATGTGTAAAATATACCTACGGAATATATCCACGTTTGAAAGAATTGCGTGTTGAAAATATTCAGGATGATAAATGATACAATTCTGTTCCGACATTTTTCAGACGCTGAAAAAGGGGGAAAAGTTGCTTCCAAAGAAAGGCTAACAGGACGTTTAGCTTCGTAAAAAGGCAAAAGTCAAAGGAGTCACTGAATCATATTCGAGAAGTTTATTTCTGGAAATAGATGTCAAAACGACCGAACGTCTCTATACAAAACATATAAAGACTGACTTTTATTCGAATCCATGTTTTATAATATGCGGCAAGTGCAGACAAAACATGCTTGCAGCAGAATTTTTATAGTGCTCCAAATATGACAAAATACCTATATTGCTCATGACGAAATACGAGCGCATTTCAAAGAAATATTGAATCGAATGCCGTAACGTGCTTATCTATGGAAGCATTATCAAAGGAGAATCTGTATATTATTAGGTCAGTCCAAAAGTTCTTGCGCATTTTTTTAAATAGTGTGAACAGGACATCAAAATGAACAGGACATCCTGAACGGTGTTCATCATAAATGCTGCTTTTTCTAACCTTTTTTTAAAACCATTTTTGGGCAGTTCTCGCACTGAGAGTGTATTCATCATGTACTTTATTAATTTTTTATTGCTGCAAATTTGGTATCTTCTTGGTTAAAAATATAACACATCACGTTTGTTATCATTATTGATTTTCGATATTCATTTTCTATGGGTGTTAAAAATCTCTAGCATAGTTTAGTACAATAATTTTTAAGTACAGTATAATGCATTGTGTCCTATGTAAAAGCTAAAAATAATTTTAGGATAGATTAAAACAGATATTGTGTTTCTATTTCAGTAATGCGTGCTACGAGTATTCTTCACTATTTCCTTATTCGTTTTTACCAACATAAAAACGTCATGCTATCTATCTCCATCCATCTCCATACTTCCTGGCGTCATTTATGTTGAATGACAAGCATAAACAGAATCAAAGTACAAACAATGCCATATTTTATTCCAACGAAAAAATACATCTAGCTGGTCAAAAAAGGCTTCATCCGGCGAAATATGTGTCATTTGAATTTTGATTTGCGCCAAATCGTAGGCTCTCATACTCTATGCGTTATGGCAGGACTTGTAGAAGTCTGATGGTAGTTTTTATCGTCCTCTTCGAGGCCAAAATGAATTTGCGAATTCGCCCACAAGCAAATTGCTAGTCACGCAAGAGGCCTTAAAATATAGCGTGCGTCCATTCAATCCGTTCGCCTCCACTAAGGCACAAATAGCGCAAAAACTGTTTGATGTCGACCTTTTTGGTCATGACAAAAACCCTATCTATTATGAGAATAAAAATACGAAAAACTAAATACATGTCGACGAGATGAAAAGCCAGTGTCGGACAAGGGTGATAATCAAAAAGTTTCGCCCAGCATTCTTATAATGCCAATAAACAATGGCATTTTGGCATGACCTAATACTAAAGCTTTTTTTAAAAAACAAAAAGGATAGTTTAATTAATATAAATTGATAAATTGAGACAACTGAAGATGTGTTCTTCTAATGACGAAACTCGATTTTTAAATCGCATCGTTACTTGTAATAAAAATATATTTTATAACAGAAATAGATTTAGGTTGTGGTTGAATGTCAATGAATCTCCAAAAAACTCGTCAAAGTTTTCAATACATCAAAAAATAGCGTAAGGTTACTACAGCGCATAGGTTCCCAACCTTTTTCGAATGGCGACCCCTTTTATAAAAGTCATGCGACCCGCGATCCCCATGCAATTGAAATCATGTCATTCTCAACTTTTAATTTCTTTCTTTCTTTTTTAAACGAAGAAGAGTTGAAAATCTACTTTGTATGTGTAAATCTACATACTGCAGAGTTTTTCAAACATGGCAATGTTTCCATGATTTATCCAATTCTTTTCAATAACCAGCGTACTACAGTGTAAAAAAGAAGAACCTCGTGCTCAGAATCCATATATTTGCATAGTTCTTTAAACAGATGGATGTTATGAGATTCAGATTTGATGTAATTTACGATTTTTATCAGTGAATCAAGTACCTCTTCCAGAGGAATTGGAATAATCTTACCGACGAGGGAAAACTTGGGGAGCTAGCTCTTTTACTTTTTTCTGAAAGTCCAGTTTTGACCCAAGCAAAAATGGTGCACCATCCGCATAAAACCAATGAACGTTTTTCCACTTGGTTCGCCAGTATCAAAAATGTATTTAACTTCTCCATAATATTTTCACTAGTAGTTTCAGGTCTACTACAAAATAGGAACTCTTCTGAAGTCAGGGATCAGCTGAATGGATGTATTTTCCGAAGACAAGCAACTGTGTAGTATTGAATAGTATTATTAGACTGAGATATACGTTGCATCTTTACTTCACTAGAATCCTCAAGATTTAATTTCACCATCTTCAACATGCAGGGTTTGATGAGCTTTTTGCTTGGCAATTTCCAATGCGACTTCAATGATGCTTGCACTGATGCTGAGTTCGCTTGCTGAAAACGCTTCGATCAAATCTCTGATGTTTGCTACTATTGATAATTTCATGCCGCCGAAAGAACTCCAAGTCTTTTTATGTTCTGAATGCTTTGTCTTTGAATGACGTTTGAGTTTTGAAGCTTTTATAGACTCACGATTGAGAACAACTTTGCAAAATACGCGTTGTATCTTCTCTATTCCATTATTAGTCAAGTTAGTAAAGCCGAATTTCAGATATTCTTCTGAATATTTGCATTGCTGGGAAAATAATCTAGTTTATACATATATAATTATTTAAACTTCAAGACATTGTTAAAAATAATTGAACTATAATGAAGTTTTTTTTAGTTAAATGTATAAGTTGGCGACCCCATAGAAGACCCCATAGGTTGGGGACCCTCGCTAAAGTGTATGATAAAAGAGGGATCGTGAATTATTGCATCTTAAAACCAACAGAAGCCATTATGGCTAAATTGCATTATTGTGAAATCGAAAATATGCGACCGAAACTAAAAGTTAAGCAAAAAAATCTAATAAATTAGCATGCTGTATTTAGCACAGGTAACAATTTCCAAAATAAAAAAAATAAATTACAAGATATTACCACATTCACATTATTTGCTAAATTTCTCTCCAACATATGTTAGCCTTTATTGCCACTTGGAGTACATTTCAAAAAATGAAAAGTTTTGAAACCAAGACGATGTAATTCAAGAGTTCGAAGAATTATTGGTTCTAAAGCAATTTTGTTTTTCATTGGCAAAAAGGTATTGAAACTAATGGAGATTATTTTGAATAAATAATTTATGTTTTGTTAATCTAATTTTAACCAACGAATTCCGAACGTTCATATGGTATGCCCCGAGAGCTTAAAAATATTCGCATGCAGTTGGTATTATTGCTTAATTATTAAAGCTATATCGAATAGAATGCATGATAAATAGGGATTTATGTTAATAATCCATATTCATTTTAAGAATGTGGCACGAAATTATATGATGGTATACGTGACTAACTAAAGTTGATGAGGATTTTTTCCGCCCCCAATCAGCTTCTACGATCTAAGAACTTCAATTTATAGCAAAATCGGCCATAATAGCCAGTTTTATCTTCCCAATAAATTATTAGACTTACGCGGTGCAATCTCAGGCAGAATCATTATATTTTAATTAAGCACTGCGGCTCGAATCCGAAAAATGGAAGCGTTCAAGCCATAAGTTGTGATCGGCCATGTACTTTTACATCTCTTTATACGTCGTCTGTCGTAAACATGTTGAGGGTAATGGACTTGGAAGCCGAAGGTTGGCAAATCGATATTTACGACCAAAATTGATGTTCTCCATCCCTCCATATTCACTTTCTTCGATATTTGCCTTTCTTCTCCATGCCATGGCGGCTTCCCTTTTCCATCGCTAATGTGATTCTGATCTCATGGCGTAATGAGGTTCTTTGCATTCGGAACTATACGACAAAAATAATTCGTAATGAACGAATTTTTCCCGAACGCCGGCTGAATTATGTCATGCCATGAATTTCAACCATAAAATTGCTCTAGGTCTAAATATTGGGCCATTTTTCTCCATACGTGATTTCATCATCGAATATGTTTTTGTCGAAATCTTGTACATCGATGTATTTCACGGATAAATAATATTCACAGCTTTTTAGCTAAAATATCTTGTATGATAAAAGGGTTCCGGCAGGGGTGAAAAATGAAGAGACGTCGTTCCTTCCCTTAAAATATCATGCTCGTTTGTATCAATTTTCGATGCAATTTACCATGGGACAACAACATCATGGAAACCTCATATAAGTATTATTTAACAATAATATATTTGTATCTTTAATCTTTTAAATTTTCAATATCCCCAATATTGAACAGGTCAGGGTTGCGATGTTTTTTCCTGGCAGGTGAAGATTTACTTTCATCTTTTTGTCGTTCTTGAGTTGACCTTAGCTATGAATAGCCAATAAAGTCTTAATCTGTAATTTACGACCCATCAGCATACTCTTCAACTCACTGATTTTTATTCCTAGCGAAGATACAATCAAATATTTTTCAGAGACTTTTTAGCATTTATATATTTTTTTCTATAGTACATATTTATACGGAATTTTGGAACTATTTTAGGAAATTATTGTTCGTGAATTTTTTTTTTCTTCAAAAGTGGAAAAATATCTTATTTAAATTATTATAAAGATAACATAACAAAATATACATGAAAAATATTTTAATATGAATGTAAACTTCCTGAGATATTTTATTTGAAACCAGGGATAGTGGTAAGCCTATTAGATATTCTCCCAGCATATTCTGAATTGTTTGGTATGTATGATTTCAATTTTAATTACAAAAACACAAAATTACAGAAGTAACACATTGTCCAAATAGACAAACAGAAAATTTCCAAGTCCCCATCTTGTTTATTAATCAGTTAGGTCGTATCCTGCATTCGAAATCGGGAAACAAAAGGGATTTTCAATATTTTAGTTGTGTTCCGATTGTTTATCGTCAACGAATAATTTTACATATATAAACAAAGCAACCCCTGGAGGATAAGGAGGCACCATCAGGATTACCATAAAATTTAAAATTTTAATAAAGCAGTCAATTATTATTCCGGGAGAATAGCGTCGAATTCCGCAGGAATATTCAGTCGGAACTTCGTTTTCTATTTGCAATCTGCCAAAGAAAGGTCCACGGTTCTTTTCACGTGCCCCTTGAATCAATTTGCACAGGACGAAAAATCAAATTAATCCTTCGAATCAAAGTAAATTAACCTTTGATAAAAAAAGTGATCCCGAAAGCCAAAGCCCTCGTTCGGATGTCCATCGTTTGTACACTTGAAACGAATTATATATTCACGAAATATATTGATTAATTAAAAAAATGCACATATTTATAAAATTTATAAATCATCAATAATAAGATGTCCATATATTGTTAATAAGTGATCTCTTCTGGGAAGCTGAGAGGCTTTATCCAGAGCGCTAATTTCGCAAGTCCTCATTCAGATTCCGATGAAAAAACGCCGTTTCATTAAGAAACAGCCTTTTATGTATTCCTTGATTAAACGCTTTCTTCAATATTTCAATGGAGGCATTGGCAGCTCTATTTGAAATAAATTTCTTTGAAGGAGCTATATGAAAAGCATTATCCGTCTGATTGTGAAGAGGACATTGGAATGAAAATAACAATAAAGTCTCGTTAGCGAAAAGAGTGAGCATCTCTTACATCGATTTACATGGAATCGAAATCTTTTCCTGATTATTGAAATGAGTAATCTTGATTTGATCCTGATTGTTTGTCATCTTTGGCATTCGACCAAATATTTTTTTAAATGCCAATTGAAACTTTGATATATTGAATAGAAATAATAACATGTATACAATACTGTAATCAAAATTTCTTTGAATATTTTTATTGAGCTATGATTTAGGGCGTTTCTGAAAAGTTTGGACACTTTAAATAATCTTTACATATTTTATAGCTAATATCATCATACATTTTTTATTATAACTACTAACTTTAAGCCATTTTTCTGTTCTGAAAATTTTCTTGAAAACACAAACGATAAATGTTACACATAAGATAACATATGCTAAAATGTATACATAATTTGACGAAGATATTAAAATATTCGAATTTTGGCCAAAAATTCCCTTTGTTGTAATAATTTAAAGTAAAAATAGTTTTCATAAATCAAATAGCATACAATTTCATAATACAATTGCAAACATATATCTTTATTAATTAATCTTAATCGTTAATCTTATTTCATGATCGAGCAAGTGTTTCTGGCTTTACTTTTGATCAAGATTGTGCTATTCTGTGAATAGAATCTAATATCGTATTTTTTTTTTCAGAAAACGATCAAGATGTCATCTTGAAGAGTCTCAGTAAGAGTTTTAAGAAAACTTTAATGATAAAGATGTTCCATTGATGCTATAACGCCTTGGTCCATGGGATGGATTAAAGATGCCACATTAAGGTCCAAAAATTTTGCAACCATCCAATGAAAAAACCGATCCAAATCCAATCCCAAAGTCAATCTCTTGTTTTCAATATTCTTTCGTTCGGATGGGAAAGAGCATAATAATATTGCTTTCTGTAGCAATCCTTTATTTTTTTTAAATCCACTTCTTTTTGAACCCATTTTCAAAAATCTCACTGCCCTTCTGTGCCTCTGTCTGGCTATAATAATTGACAGGAATATTTTTCATTGTACTTCCCTTAAAATATTGTGGTTTATTTGATTTACCAATCACCAAAAGTTTCATTTTATGAGTTCCTGATGCTTTTTCACAATCTTATACTCATTGTGATATCTTCATTCATTTTGATTCCAAGTGTATTATTTATGTTTACTTGAAGAAATTACCGAATATTGTGTGCTATTGATAGTGTTTATTTATTTATGTACAAGCTTCATACACGCTGCGACGGTCCTGAAAGATAAGTGGATTTGTACGGATGATAAGTGGATGAACATACAAATATAGCATCTAAGTTTATGATGATTTAAAATTAGCTCAATACTCAAAGGGTTAAAACACAAGCATCATCCTTATCGATTTGAAGAGTTTTGTTTCTTCAATCTTGATCTGTATATATAACACCTCCCATACTGTTCGGGAGTTAATACATTATCCGAGTATCAGCATACTTTTTTTAGTTTTATGTTTATTTTGTTGTGTGCTTCTTGTTGTGCACAATCATATAGGAAAAATGTTTATTTTTTCAGGCACGGATAATCTGCAAATTGGATAATCCGCACTCAGATAATCGAGAGTATACTGTAGCAATACAAAATAATTTTGCATGAGTTGAAAATTTTTGAATTGTTCTAGTAGTAAAATAATATGTTATTTTAGCTGTGGCTAGATATAAACTTTTCGTAGTAAGTTGCAATTTTGTTCCCCATAATAATATATATTGAATATTAAAGAATTCACTATTATACAATACAATTCTCTAAGAAAACAGGATATATCTATAAGGATTTTAAGTTTGTCTACATATTTAAATTCCGCCTCATTATACGTTATTTGGTCAATAAATCCCGCCGAATCGCCTTAAGACTTTGAATTCCTTTCATTCCACAAAATGCTTTTTTCATCTTTTCTTATCTAAATTCGCAAATCCCCTCGGGATGTATTAAGACACTCTCCGGATTCCCCGATTTATCCGTTCATTGAAACTTTTGCATAACATGGAATTTCCATAGAATCTAATGAATTAATCTCGGCCGAGCAAAAGTGCTCTTTCGACTCGAGATATGAAGACCCAAGCGTGGCTCTTTGAAACCTCAAAAATGCTCATCAATCATGGTCGGGCGTTATTATCATAAAAAGGACTTGATTAAATAAATTTAGAAATCGCGGAACGTTTCCGCTTTTCTTCGAGGGCTCTCGTGTTTTTCATTAATTTTGACAAATGTAGATTTTTTTGCTCGGGTTCTTTGACGACGAACGATAAATATACCGATTCGAAAAAGGCTTCCACACTCCAAAGGGCTTGAAGTACCGAAAAATCGGAGAGTGAGCCTTGCCAGTTTGAAATTTTAATTACCACAGTCGTATTATGCAAGATAAACTTCCAATTTGTCGATATAAAACATTTTTACGTATTCACTGATGAATGTAATTCGTATACATTTTAATTATTATTGCTATTTTTTCACATATATGTCACTGAATAAATTTTATTTCGTATTAGTACGTAAATATATTCTTATCACTATATTATCGGATGATATCATATGGTATTGTGATTCTGCTAATTTTCAATCTTAATGGCATTTTCATTCAGCCAACAAAAACTTGTATTTAGATTTTAAAGAAGAAAAAGTTAAATTCAAAACAGAATGTGCAAAATTGATTTCAAAGCTTTTTTTTACTCAAAACCAGTGTCTTTCTTTGATCAAGATCTAAAATTTCCCAAAAATGCGCACGAACTTTTGGACTGACCTGATAATTACAAGATATTGCATCATTTGCACAATTGTTTTGAAATATTAAATAAATACATAGTTTGATATTTGGACTCTGAGATAAATTTATATCCATTATTTCCGCCATTTGAATTTGAACGTGTTTTTTTTTTGGAATTCTCGTATTTTTATAGGCAAAGTTCTTACAATAAATTACACAATAAAATGTTTTTTTAGCGTTTGGTTTTACTATATATATATTAGAAATATTTTATCTTTAATACGGCAACGTAAGGCGTATACGCTCACGCAAAACTTTCTCCCTTAACGCGCTTTTCTTTCCGCCAATAAACGAAAAACAAATATAAGGAGTCACCAAATTTTCAAACAGCTTCCCTCGATTTTTCTTCATCTCTCACGTTCTGCTCCACCTTTGCCATAATCGAGATTTCATCCATTTTTCCCCCCAGTAATAAAAGGACATTTTTATATAAGCGACGTAATGAGAAAAGCGTTTCAAGATTAATTTTCGGCTTTTTAAATCAACGTTTTCATCACCCGTTTCATGCGCGAAAATTTCATTTTTTTACATCCCCATTGATACCGGCGGACGTCTTAATTGTGTTCGTCCTTCGCCTAAAATTCGTATATATTAATAAATATGAAATACATCGGCGAAAACAATTTGCAAAAGTCCTCCAAATAATTCATCTCCGATTTCACAAATTTTCGGCACGTTCCACGTCAAAGAAAACTGTATAATATCCCTTGGCCTAGTTTTATAAGAAAATAAAAAAATAGCACGCCTAATGGACATTTAGTGTTGCACCATTCCTCCGACCAGAAGTGATGTGTTGGTGATTTATTGCATATTGGCATCCCCGGAGATCCCCACAATCAGATTTGGGGCAAGGCTGTTTGTTGTCTTTTATGAATTTCACCCTCGGCAGCTTAACAAAGAAATGCTCTCGCGGAATAGGAACGATCCTGAATGAAGGATCCTCGTTCATTTATATCAGAATACAAAGACTTTATTCAAATGCGAAATAGTACAAACACATATAGCGGGTATAAAACCTATTGTTTTGCGGTCTTCAATGGGAAATGTCTGCCTCAATACAGACAGGATGAAATTGTGTACTTTAATGCAATATTTGCACGGAACAATGAATTTTAAAAATGAGAAAAATGATGTCAAAACATTCGAAGCTCTTTCTAAAAACACTTTGTTTACCAGTTTTATGACTTTTTTTCTATGGTAAATGTATGCTTATTTTAGATAATATTTTATAGCAGTCTTCTTAACACACATATTTTTGTTCTTAAAATGTTTAAATAATATGTAAAAAAACGAGAAAAAAGTTAATAGCTCATATAATAGATTAATTTGTTGATTTCTAGCTATAAAAAATCACTATATTTGATTGATATTCTTGATCTAAGGTCAACCTAATTTCCAGTTTCTGCAAAAATAATTAAGAAAATAATTTTTAAAATCGATGATAGATTTTGGATCTTAGAAATACAATCAACCCTTCTATAACCAATTATTACTTATAGAATAATAAGAATATACACCTCAATATCAGATCCTAAATAATTGATAAAAACTATTATTTCATGGAGATCTTCTTTCCATTGTGAATAACCAAATATCAATATACCGTTTCGAGACCGCTATGGTACATGTTCCCAAAGACAACAGAATCAAACTGTGTTAAAGCGAGGATGAAATTGAGTTTCCTGAATCTGAAAGTGAAGAGATTGGGGAATCTTCATGTAGTGCAAAAGGGAAATTTCCGAAATTTATGTCGCGTCAGAAAAAGGATGCATTTTTGTCCAAGAATTTATTAGTTTTTCAAACGAAATGCCAGAAAGAAAAATCAATGGAAAATTTTAGATTGAATATAAAAAGTTATATACAGATTACTGCAGCGGATGGATGCTTAGGTCATAAAAACTTCATATAAATTATGTTATATTTTGATTTTATGAAACTAATTTATGCACGAATAACTTTCTGTATATACACAGAAGAGCGATGCAAAGCTGTAAAATTTAAAAAATGAAAAGTTTATAAAGAATATTTTATATAAATGTTGGTACTTATGCGAGCACAATGGAATATTAAGGTTTAGATTCAATTGACAGAGTATTTCTTGTTATAAAAAATGAAACCACTCACACAAAATTATGCAAATATGATAGCTTATTCACAGGAATTCACCCAGGCGCGGATTTAATATTAATATTAAAGGAGATGCGAGCAAAAATGTGCGCCCCGTAATTTAACGCGCCCTGTCGCAAATTTATTCAAAGCGTTCGGCGTATCACTGGATGTCATTCCGCTTTAAACGGAAGTAAAACCGTAAAAAGTAACCCTCGCAGTCACGGGATGAATTCGGAAGCCTTTTTTTGGCAAAACGTCCCCATGGAATATTTCCAACAGTGACTCGCTTATGGCGAAGACATTTTATGGCGGAGAGACGATGTTCTCAGCTGCGAAAACGACCAATGGAGGGCTAACGCCTAATGTGTCTGAAAAAAGAAAGAGGCTTTTCGGGAAGTGGAAGAGCCACAACAGGGGTAATAAACGCGCCCAAATTGAAGGCGATAAATACATCTGGAGGGCCCTGGATGAGAGATGCCTTTGTTTTTGTGTTCGTATGTGGCTACGTATTATTTCTTCGCTGTTATAATATAATATAGCAAATAGAATCCCTAAATGCGTTTATAAAAATGATAGTATGTGCATCATTTTATATCAGTAAATCAGTGGAAAATTACCTTTGTATGTAAAAATTATTATGCACTTTGGATAAAATAAAATAAAAATGTGTTTAATACAATTTATGTGTTAAAAATTATAAAAACATCACAAAGCAGGTAATGTAACAAGACGATCGGATGAAATATTACATATATTTTGAACATATCTGTTATATATGTATAATATGAAATTGATTTGAGACGAGGACAAATGGGGAAAAATGTGAGTTCTTTGACCTGCACAATTTTCCAATAGTTTTTCAATCAATCTCGACTGAAAATTATAACATTACTTTATTGTTCAAAAACTATTACCATACCATCAATCATAATATTGAGCATACGAATGCGAGGCTTTTTTGCGCCACCTTTGGCAGTGAACAAATATCAAACCAAATGTTCATTCGCTAGGGGTTGAAAAAAAATCATTTCACTTGCAAATGTTTTATTTTACATCGCACGTATGTTTGTTAAAGATCCAATTAAGGATAACTAAAACGATATGTGTTCACGACTTTTTTAACTCCCATTTTCAAATGTCACCTACACCCTGACTAATTGAGTAATGTGAGCGCCGTCGACGCCATGACTCTGTGTTGGCATGTTTTATTTTTTGTATGTTGCAAAATAGATCATTTAAAACTTTATTATGAGAATTATGCTTATATTACAATACTATTAATATTTTATATATATCGACTTTTACGGATATATTATACTTAATTGTGAGTATTTTTGAAAAGCTTTATTCATTTTTCAAAATTAAGAATGAACCTAAAAAAAGGATTTTTGGACCTCTCCGAGATAAAATCTTAGATTCTGATACTATGAGGTCCGATCGGGAGGTCATGAATACGTATGCCAAAGTGTCAACCTTCAGCTTCGTTTAAATCCAAAAGCACTTTATTTCTCAACATAATTGCCTTTTAGCTCGATGCACTTTTCCCAGTGTTGTACAATAGCTTCAATACCCTGTTTATAGTGAGAACCGTTGAGGTACTTAAAATGGGCAATCAATCACCGATTACAACTCTTCATTGTTGGTAAATCTTTTTCATCAATCAAAAATTCTGCACAAAAAATGGAACATCTCATCTGCATCACTTGAGATGAACTACAACAAGGACAATCACGCAAGTAGGACATAAAAATCCAAGCTTTCAAGGTAAGTGAATTAACAAATACTCGCACACACTATTTTCTATTGTCACATAAACGTGGGAACAGTGGGATCAGTAGACAAACTTGCACAACTAGGCTCGCAGGTCCGACCGCCAAAATGCTGTTTCGACTGCTCCCATAATACAATCTTGACTATGGAACCATTTAATTTTGTTGATATGGACCTGACTAGTTGATATTACTTGATACCTGACTTTAACTTATTTATTTGTTCCAGTTTTGTCTATTTTTTCCAGTTTGCTCCCAGTTTGACCAATTAAATATTGTTTGATTGTTCCCGGTCGACACTAAACGCCGAAGTTCGAATATTTTGATGCGACATAATTACCCTTTGCTAATACAATTTGACTAATACTTCTTTGTGACCTAACTACATCTGACTACTCCTAACTACTATGCTTATACGATTTTATGTATTTTAACTATTGGCCACTTTACTTATCCGTATTTACAGAGTAAATACTTAAATACTCTTTTAACAGCAAGCTAATACTTAGCTTAACTACTATTCATTGCTACTTTTACAAATCATGACTTGCTTATCACTCGCTATCTCTTACATAGTCGACCCTACCCAAAAATATGGAGCATGATGAACCGTATCGGTTCGGAACCAAGATTTTTTAGGAACAGAACAAGGACAAGAAGAACATCAAAGAGACGGCCTCGATGGGATGCATATGAGGAACTTCACTTTGCAACGTAAACAAAATTGTCTTCCGTTGACTTCTATATCGTTTTGTAATCGCCGAACTGAGAGCAACCTGAAATGATGACGAAACCACTCACCCTCAGTTGGTGTAGAAGCGAATCCGAGATGCACTCAAGCGTCACGTCTGTCTTCACCCTACCCCGGCAATACCCTAGCGAGGAATAGGGGACTGGACTCCTTGTACTCCAAAAAGCCCCTTTTCAGTAGAGTCAAAAAGGTCGTCTAGAGTAGTTTCGGAAAACTACTCAGTCTTTACAAACCTTCCACATTCTCTATCGAGACGAAAGCGTTCGTCAATACGTTCACTCAGGATACCCGTTGGGTGAACGTTCGAAACAAAACTCGATGGTAATGCTACCTTCAATATCGAGCGAATGATGAGGTGAATGTATGATACAGACGAGATGGATGTAACCCCTTCCTGTGAATGGATATTGAAGAGGCCCATAGTTCTGTAGTGGACTGTTAGTGGACTGCACTATGATGATGATGATGATGACATAGACTTAAAGTCATGAAATCATTAGTCTTCAAATTACATTTAATTATTTATACATATAATATAATGATTAAAAAAGTGACAAAATTAAAAAAGTACAACCATTGGCACAGATTATCAAATATATTTAAGCCAAATTTAAAACTATTCAGAGCAAGTCAATAATTATTACATAATAATATATTATATAAAAATTAATTAATATTAATTCTAATTTATTCTGCTTACATTAGGAAATACATTTTCAGAAAACATAATACATCAACTGATCTGTTTTTTTTTTTTAATGAAGATATTTTTTTTGTGACAATATTTCCCTTGGATAAATGTAGGTTAAAGATTCGAATAGTATTTCTAAATTTTTTCCTCTTTGGTTAGTTGACTCATATATTGCGAATTCTGCTTTAAATGATTTGACGTTAGACTTTTTTTATCGACTCCTGAAGCAATTTATTAATGGACTTTTCCAACACTCCTTTATGGGTTATATCTTCGTCAACTCCTTTTCTCTATTGGCTATATCTCTATCTCTTAGCTAGTTCCCGCTGAATGTCGGTGAAAGACTGAAGATTAATTTCACAATATCGAACAAATTTGATATTTAGGAATTTCACTTTAATCCGATTATATAATAATAGTGAACGACATTATCGTGAAAGTTGATAAGCATTCCGCGCATCCTGTCGCTTGAGGGCGAGAATTTGGTAGAAGGTTCGCATTTTAGATAAGAAAGATTAAGAATTAATTGTGAAAAAGGTTCAAAACTAGTTAAAAACCTCTTCTGAGAAGAACCTTTTCTTACTTAGACTAACGTTTCGTTACGCTCCATGCAAAAGAGCACGTGCTATCAAGTGAAATTCTTAGAAAATTAAAATTTAGTTTTTATATTCAAAACCGGATTTTCAGGATTAAAAAACCGGTTTTCGAATATCCGGTTAAATGAACATAAAGCGAATATCGAGTATGGTTGGCTTTGAGATCCTCCACCAGATTTTATAAATTTTATTTCCAATAAATAAATTAAATTCATTCTTCCATATTGTGATTTCATTATAATAATACAAAAATTGTATTATAAATTGAGCTCCACTAAGCTCGAAATGCATGATATTAAGATACACGTAGTATCCATAATACGACAGCAACAAGTGCACCATTTGTCTGAATTTTAGTTTATAGTTGGCAATTCTCAAGAATTTTTAGCTACTTTTATAGTTCGTAAAAAAGTAATCTCTCACAAAGTAGTGTTTATTTTGTGGACCATCAATGGTATTTGATGGCTTGTATATTTTTTTCAAATATTGTTTGTGTGCTTTTAGTACAATAATTTTGATTTGGATGTAAAATGAACTGTGTGAAGTTAATGGGTTTTAATATTATTTTTTATATTTTATGGTTAAAGCAATAAATGCTCAATAAATAATGAATATTAAAAAATAGATTTTAAATCAACAGATGCTTAAGATATAAATTTACATATGAAATGTCCGTTTTTGATATACACTTGAATTGAAAAGCATTTTCATTTGTGTAAATCAGTAAAAAATAGATTTTTTAGCAAAAGTATAAGCTAATGTGTTTTTAAAAATCATGTAACTAATGGCTTAAAATGTGATACGTTAAATGCCCTTTTCCCTCCCTTCTAAACGGTTTAAAATGATGAAAATCGCGCACCTAGCTCATTGAATAAAGCGAGCGTGGGAACGTCCCGTAAAAGGCGAGCTCTCAGATGATTTATTAAATTGTTCCTTCGGGGATAAAAATGTTCATACAAGTGTGAGCTATTATTAGAGCATTATAAATTCATAAACCTTCCCTCACGGCTATGAAACCTAACCCAAATCACACGAAATGGACCGCATCAAATTCAGGGAATGTGTCGGATCAGAGAGAGATTTGTAGGGGCAGTTAACGAGACGCAACGTCAAACAGGCTTATTCGAGCTGAAAAGTAGGCTTTGGCTGAAAGGTACACCACCCTTATTGTACAAATAACTTTCTTTCATTGCTACTCACGGATGTATTCTTCCCAGCTGTTAACGAGACCTTTCCTCTCTCTATCTGCTCGCAATATTAAATTTTCGCAGCGTTTTTATTAGGGCGACAATTTTATAATACATCTTGTCGAGAGATTCGATGGTGGTATTTTTCACTAGAATCTTGTCTGCCGCTAACTAATCCACTTTAAATTGATTTTTAAAATATATGATTACTATATTTTAAAAGACATGTTTTGATATTTTAAGACAAATACCATAATAAAAAAAGAGCTATTGAAAAATGTATAATCGTATTATTGTAGCGGTAAAAGAACTCAAATATATATCCTGATAAGAAATCACTGTTAATCACAGTGGTGATCAACAGCGACTTCTTTCTGTCATAATGTGTGTGCGTGATATCAGAATGCAGATGCATATAAAAATCGATCGATAACCTTGGCGGTGGAAAGACGTATTTTTTCCGCCAACTCTCCTGCGGTCTCGCAACTGGTATCTCTCGCTTCAAGGATGATATAGTTCTTGGCCGAAATTTTTGATTTTACACTATTTCTTGATCTTTTTCGTTCATCTCGGGTCTTTCTGGATTCGATAACGAACAAATCTGCATAGTACTGTCTATTTTGAAGCATACGCATGAGATGGAGCGTATCAGAGAAATTGAACGTCTATTTCTAATTTATAATACTGTTACGGCCTATGTTAGGGACATCCAAGGATGTAAGTCTCTTCAAAGTATACCCCGATCCGACAATTTTTACATTGTGATGAACTTTCCCGTCTCAGATGGATTACATTAATAGTAAAATCAGCTGTCAAGGCACATATGCATGCTGATCGATTTATCGGTGTGGGAGGCGGCCACCAAGCTCAATGTACGAGGCATATCCCGAAAGTAAGTGTACTGTGAGAATAACGGGTTGTGGTGTTTTTGTTTTTTGACGATTGGCAACACTGGGTGATAGAAGAGTATCTTTCAACATAGTGAGCATCGCAGGATCACGATAGTACATAAATTTGCGTTGTAGTGTCCAATTGCGTGAAAGATGTCCTTCTCGCAGAAGGAATAGTACGTACTGATACGTACGATGACAAACAGAGGAGTGGAAGAACTTCCATTATGCAAAAAATAGAGAAAACTGTTCATGAAGACCGCCGATTGACAGTGGATGAAATTTCTGCGATGCTTCCACAACTTTCTAGAACTCTCTTACACAAGACTCTCACAGAAATACCGGGATACCGAAAACTGTGCACAATTTGGGTCCCAAAATAGCTGATAGAGCAGCATAAGAAATATCAGGTCAATAGCGCCTGCGAGTTTTTTAAGCGACTTGAATTGGAAGGTGTGGATTTTCTGAGTCAAATTATGACTGGAGATGAAACTTCAGTAGCTCATTATACGCCTGAGTCAAAAAGACAGTCGGCACAGTGGTGTCACACCAATCTGCCAAAAAAAATTTCGTTGTGGTCAAATTTCTGCCTCTGGGAGAAACCGTCAATGCACAACGATATTGTGAGACCCTAAAAAAACTCAAAACAAAAGGAGAGGTATGATGACGAGAGAACTGTGCTTGTTGCACGACAACGCCAATCTTCACCCAGCCTCAGCCACAAAGGCGCTCTTGGACTTATTTGTTTGGGATGGTTTGAACCACCCCCTGTATTCTCCTAATTTTGCGCCTTCAGATTATTATCTTTTCCGCTTCCTGAAAGAAGACATGGGTGGAATTATATTTTCAACCGACGAGCAGGTACTGAAAGAGGTTCTGAAGTGGGGGAAGGAGCTGGCAGGAGAATTATTCGAGGAGAGTAAAAAAAAGCTTTTACCTCGGCTCACCAGATGCATTGAATGGAATGGCGATTATATTGAAAAAAAGTTAACAAGCATATCAACAATATCCTATATTACTTTCCAAATACACTTTTTTTTATAAAAAAAAATTAAAAAATAGTTCACTTACTTTCAGGATAAACCTCATTATCTATTTTTGCTCATATATATCAACCCAATCTATTCAAATAAGTATTTTTAATGAACCATTATCAATGTCGAGATCGTCTTCTAATCTTCTTCGAAAGCATATACTAATGGGAATTTTTCCCGAATTCTAGTGCTCTTATTAATACATATTTTATTTATTAATACAAAATAGGCGCTATAAATATCAAATATCAGAATAGCAAATATTTCATAAAGTGTAAAAATTTAATATGAAGACCTTCCTCACCCAATATAATCATATGTAAAAGAAGATCAAATTCCCACGTAAAAAGTTCTATTATGTTATATAAGACTGTTGACTCATAGAATTTACTAGAAAAAATACATTTATATAGAAATACCAGTGACGATCACAAAGGGCATATTTATGCGACAACGCTGAAAAACGAACGTTCCTCGTCGTCGTAAAATATTGTAATATTAAAATCTTCTTCACAATTTTCCATTTTCTCTATACCTTTTTGGTACCGCAGAATTGCTCGGTTGCATGCAATTTAGCGCATTCGGAATGCGTTGCACCTTTATTTTTCCAACATATCATGTCTTTATAACATTCTAAAAGATTTGTCAATTTCAGCAGTGCAAACACGCGAACATTTTTTAAGGGGATGAAAATATTTCAGCTGAAAAATGTTTCGAGATAATTAAAATTGGAACGGGAATTGCACAAAATTTGCGTGTCGGACGGTCGGATATCACATGGGGATTTTCATAAACCTGTTCATTTAATACATTTTAATAAAAAAAAATCTTCCAATATAGCAACGTGGTTTTCCAGAACAAATTGCATCCGATATTGGTTTTATTCAGCAAGGACTAGAATATTGCCGTCGTTTGTTGTACGGTACGAATTTAGTACGAAATCTGCGACTTACAAACGACCTTTATTTTATAAGTTTGAATAAAATATACTATATTGAAGAAAATAATACGTGTCTTCAAATAAAAACATTTAAATGTGTGGACCGTTTTTGTTGGGGAAAACCGGGTGTTTTGCATAATAAAACAGCATCGATTTCAACTTTGCGCGTGTTAAATTATTGATAAAAAAATGTAATAAACGTCTTCTTGAGAGGGCTATGTCACTGTAATATTTTTATTAAGTAGTCTTAATTTAATCTTTTTATTAAGTCATTTAAGTAGTCTCGCGATTAAGTGGTTGGATTTATAACTTCTTGTAACATCTTGGGTTTAAATTCATAGGAGGCGACCACATTTTTAAAACACATATATAAAACGAAACTGGACGAAACAAGATATATTCTTATTTCGTCAATGTCGTCGGTTACGACGATTTAATTATGGAAATAATGATAAACAAGAAAATGTGTATATATTTAATACTTACGGATTGTAGAGTTAAGGAAATTTTCATTTTGATTGGTTTTATACTAGAAAGTTTGTCGCGTACTTGATGATGGGAAAAAATAAAGAGTTAGTAGTAATTAAGGTCCTTCAATGCCCTTTGGGAGCAAACTTTCATTGAAGTTTTCATCATCCCTATTTACACGATAAAAGAAATTTTATTATTCAAAGGGTGAGTTGACAAAATTTACAATTATTCGTCCTGTATAAAAAATAATCAATGAAGAAACATTAATAATATCCTATATGATCTGTTATGTACATTTTTTGTTGTGGTAAAAAGCATGGATACTTGCAAAAAAATCTAAAATAACTATCAATTTTAATCAATATTTTTAATGTATTATATTATATTTATTAATATTGGAATGCCTAGGGTTCGATTTGAGTGGTGGTCTACCAGTTTAGCCTATATTCCTGGGGAGTTTTAATAATCAAGCCGCGGCCGTCTGTTGGATTAAGCTGTCACCACTATACGGACACACAGACAGAGTGCCAGTTTAATTTTTAATGAAATTCAATAATCGCCAACTTTAATCTTCGTCCTATATAGATTTTTGATTGATCGTCAGGGGTGAGATTCAATCCGCCCGACACCCTTCGAAAGTATTTCGGGAACGGAAAATCAATTTATTTTTTATGCACCCCGTTTTAATGGCTTTTAACGATGTGGATTTAAGATGTCAGTAACATGAAGGTTTTTCATTAGTATATGCATGAAAAGACCACGTAAAAATGATTTTTGATGTTGAAATTTGATGTGCAATATTTCATAAGATATTACCTAAATATAATACATCTGGTATGAATTAAGTCTTCAAGTTAAAATAAAATGTTGTTTTTGTAGTACGTTGATTAAGGACAAAGTTATTTTAATAGAAAGTGCCAGACCAATCAACCCGGTTTAACCACATAATATATTTGTGCATACAGACAACTACAATAGATGTACGTCGAATATAAAATATATCTAAAATAACACTGATAAATTAGTTCAAGTAATTAATTTAAAAATAGTGAAAATTTAAGATAGATTGTATCAAAATAATGTAAAAGTTTCTCTGCAAATGCAAAAGTTTTTATATTGTTATTGCAATATTTCGATAAGTCACATCTTTTTCTTGTTTTCTTCTTATATTGTGAAATAAAGACCCCAGTTAAACTCATTTTCATTATTACATACTATTCATGTTTAAATTGGGCAAATCTGAGGCAAACCGATGGGTCTTACGAAGCTTGAGGGGATAATATTGTTGGGTTATGTAAAAAATAAGTTCAGTAAGGGAAGATCAAAGAAATCTGATAATTTGATGATTTCAAACAGTTGGTCGTGAATCAGTTTTAAGCGAGTCTTCAAAGTGTTTTAAATATTGGGGTCCGACCGATCGTCTTGGCCACGGGAAGACTTAGTCTTCCCGCCGGTCTCACCGATCTTGTACCTGTAGTTTTTGTTTTGACCTAATAATAAATATATGGAACCAACAGTCATATTTTTATCATCACCGTGTTCATCGTCTACGAATCGATAGTGAACAGATCCAGGGAGGCCGTAAGCGTCAGAACGGGGTGCAGTTTGAAATTGCACTCAGCGTTCTCGTTATCTACGTAACAATACCATGAATGTTGTCATTCATAGAATACAATTACTGTATGCATAAAGCAAACGTTCATAAATTTAAGTGACTATTATTTCAATTATTCATTTTTTACTAAGCATTCATATTTTTAAAAATCTTATTTCAAATTGGCAACCAAAGGATTTAATTCACTAACCTAATTAATTCAATTAATATAATTTAATCAGAAAAACTGGCTCAACGATATAAGTATATTTATTGTGGTTTGTTTGTATACATATTTATATCAACGCGTATTTAAATATTTTTATTTAAATCTTATCTATCAAGGCTGCTTCTGATTACGCGTGTATTTCATTTGGTATCTACATTTAAAATATCTTAAGTGATATTTTGATTGTTAACAGTAATCTAACAATGTGGTTTAATCAACATGGAATTTAATTAGTTCTGCAGAGAAATTCCTCTATAAGCTCATAATATTATGCATTGCATGTTCCTCTATCAAAGCTCGAGAGTATCGCTATTCCTCATCAACCTCCAAATTATAGTAAATAATGTCATCAATCCTCTTATATCAGCCATCATATATGATATTAAAGACTCAGGTGCATCTGAGCCTTAAATCATTCCCAATATATTCACGTCGTGGCTCGTAGCCTGCCTCATTCCAAATTAGCATGCTTCATATGATCGATTTATATAGTTTACTTTAACGCTGCTCTGCTTCCTAATGACTTTGAGAAATTGCTTGCTAAGTAAAATTGAACAAACGAGGAGATATTCTGGATCATTTTCGATGAAAGAGGTATGGCTTTCTGCCAACTGCATGTGCATCAAATACAAAAAAAAGATTGTTTAATGCCAGCACTCATTGATGATTAGGTCAGTTTACAGTGTGTTGGATGATCTATTTAAATAGGAGTTTATATGTTCATAAATTACAATATATTATCAGCTTGAATGAACAGAATAAAATATTTTCGATTAAATTATTAATAGCCATTTCATGGAAATTAAATTGGGCAACACGAAGTAATAATTATGGCTGTAAATAGTAGCTCGAAATTTCGAATGCACAACACTTGGTCTTCCAGTTAAACAACAATCAACCCAAGCAAAAGATGTACTTCTCCACCGCAGTAATTTGGATTAATAGCAAAATAGATGTAATTAATCTTCCTAGTTTAAGGTCTGGTCCATTATTACTTCGAGCTGACGGTTTAATTCTATCCCTAAATAACTACGTTTTACACATCGATTTTCACCGTAATTGTGATAGCAACCTCAATAGCTTCAATGTGGTTTTCTCCATCAAGAATGTTCTATTCATATACAAAGTGACATATAAATAAATTTGCTATTGTATTATAATTCAAACATGTTATTATTTAAGAATTAATAACGCCAAAAATGCATTTATAACATATAAGTAGAACCCAAAATGGCTTTCGTTTTATTTATTGATCGTTTTTGGGTATCAGTTGCATTTAGGCTGCTGCACTTTCAAGTCATGTTTTATGCTCTTTCGGTGACTGTACTCATCAAGAATAAATTGTGACTCTTAAAATTCAAATTTAACAACCCAATTTATAATAGATCGATTTTCGTTGAGTGAAGATTTTTTTCGAAATTTAAAGCTTTATCATTTTCTCATCAAAAGAGACTAAACGCGCGCTACTAAAATAATTTGCGATGTACTGGGTGATATTTTTTGCAAAAATCAATGGCTATTGAAGGGTCAGGTACCAAAACCGACCCTTATGTCCAGCTTAACAACTAAATACCAAATAGGTAGAAAGAGGTTATATAATATATAACGACGGAAACAACATTTTGTAATAATATGTTAAAAATAAAATAATGTGTACATTTAAATCTTTCATTTAAAAATAGAAAATCTTTTATATATAGTGTTTTATAATAGTCTCTGATTCCATGTACTATTGATTTAAGCACATAACACAAAATTTAGGTGGAACAAACATAAGTTTTTAATCATTTATTTTGTGAAAAGTATACCTTTTATTCAGAGGAGTGAATTTTTAAATTAAATTTGTACTTTAAAAACTGTTAGTGTTATCCGTAATGAACTCATCTATTCAATGGACTGTACATTTTTAATGTTCCAACGTTGACATTAAAGCTGAAGGATCGGAATATTTATTATTAAATATGAAATAAATTTAAGCTTTATGGTGAATTACGACTGTTAAAAAAGCTCCATAAATTAAATTGAAATATAAATGAAATTCAATGCTGAATGCTCCAAATATTGGCAAACATAAAGGAAATGCAAAATAAAAAACAATTTTACAATAGGAAAAAAACGTTTATTGAGTGTGTAGTTCTGAAAATTGGCTTCGTTAGTGGCACAATAAAAGGTCCTTTGTCCAATTGTTCTGCTTTTACTATTTGGAAAGCACTCCTGCTGTCGTACATTGCCAAATAATGGACCGCAGTCGCTGAACGGTTGTCGTAGGGGTTGTTATCCTATTCTGCTTATTGAGTTCAAAATACCCGATCATAGATGGGATTGTCTTTGCTTCCAATTTAAGCAGCCTTTATACGATCAAATTTCCAAGCTTAATATTGTCCCTCGCCAACTTCTTACAACAACTGAAGACAAAATTATAGATTTATTAATAATAAAAAATAATCGTATCGTATATTCGATTTGCCTTACAAGGCGACTTTTGTGAGGGAATTTGTAAGGATTCGCCAGATCGATTAAATCACTGCCCTTATTATTGTTCGAAGGACAAAGCCCTTGTTTTTGTATGGATGTTTTTCCATCCTGGAGTAGTTTGATTTTATTTTTATGGCTGATTGGGGAAAGTTTGATTCCGAGGCCTAATATTTGAATATCAAGCCGGTTAAAGAGTTTGTTCACGTTCGTCGTGTTTACTCAAGTTGTTTATCAAAATAAGTTTTGCCACTTGATGCTAAGCGATGGCACCTTCTTGTACATATATGCTTGAAGGATACATACACGTGTATTCTTCGTTTGTAGAAATTCGTCCGAGGGAGGAATTCTTTTACGGTACGCAAAGCCACTGAAAAGCGGCAGGAGAGAAATTGGGTTATTATGTAAATTTCTGTTTTGTCTTTTTATTGTTTGGCAACAAAATAGCAAGTCTCGGGGGTCGCTTCCAAGTCACGATCGAAACGAATTTGTAAGGCAAGAGCCGGCCCTGGAGTCTCGGCTGGATAGTAACTGGATTAATGTCCTCGACGTGTAGCATAGGTATTGACACAGTATTCGTCACTTCTGGAGTAATGAGCTTGGGATAAATTCAGGACAGTGAAAAAAATATGATTTCTGATACCTTTGAGAATACCCCGATAAATGGGGATCTTTGTCGGAATTAAGACAAATAATTGAATGTGTATTTGTATCAAAATATTGGTCAAATATAAATTATTTTCTTATTGGTTATCGGACATTGGCAATACGATATTTACTCAGAGATAGTTATACGAATATCGACTGTTAACCAAAATTGTATGTCAAACTTCTATGGTTGATTTGGCATATATTATGTTAATCGACATCATGTTTTTTTCAAAAAGAATTTTTCGTCGATTGAAATATTTTCATATAGTACTCTTAGTTATTATTTATTTTTTTTCCTTCGTTTTCTTAATATCAAGGCATATTTATTTTTACATAAGCGTTAAAATCCTTGCGCTTTTTTTGTGAAAACGTTTAATTCGAAGAATTTCCACAAACTTGTCTCCTTGGCATTGCGTTTGAAAAGAAGGTTAACGTATTTCTTGGACATAAATGCATCCTTTTTCACTATATAAATATACTTCAATATTTTCACTTTCAGATTTAGGAATCTCAATTTCATCCTCGCTTTAGCACAATTCAATTTTGTTGTTTTCGAATCTAATACCATAACGGTTTTGAATAGGATGATAGAGTCCAGAAAAGCTTCTCTTTCTTGTGCAAAGCGATCCTAAAGTTCAAGGGCAGTGCTCCAATATCTCGCATACGACTTCTTGTAACCAATTTTTTCCGATAATATCACCAAGAAGATTTTGGAAAATGTCAGGAAATTTTTCGTGAAGGTCTTCAAGCATCATACGATGGTAATTTCCCACTTATTCTTCAATTTTTGTACAAGTTTGTCAAGAAATCACTGATGGTTTCTTACTTCTTGCCTCATCGTGAGTCTTAGTATGATCTACGGGACAACCTAACCCCCTACGTAACATGCTATCGACTCATCATATCACTATCACACACCATCACGAGCTTCTGATTTAGTCAACCTTAAACCAAAAAACCGACTTTAAAACAAAAAAATCCCTCAGCCTAAGGAGCCTTTGTAACATTACTCTTAGATGATCCTAATGTACCAATACTTAATTAAATGACTATACAGGGGATTTTTTTAATTGTTCCATTTTAGATATTGTTTCATAATTTGAATGCTTAATAATCATTAATAAAATCTTTTATCATTAGAAAAATCACGAAAGGACATTGTCTACAAAGCAATAGTTTGAGGATAAAGTACGAGTACATTAAGAAGCCGTATTTATGATAATTATGATGCATATAAAGTGACCACAGAACCAATCAAGAATACTTGTAGAATATTTAGACAATACACATTAGGCAAAAATTTACCATTTATAAATTTGTATAATGATTATTTTAAAATTTAATTAACATTAAAATATACCTAATTGAAGTTTGCATATTTTTTGTTTTCCTTATTTGAAGACAGACAAACATATTTCTCAATTTAAATAAATAAACATCATACTAAGCGCATTGGAATGTATCAAGATATTTTCCTATTAATTCTTGTTTAGTTACTTCAAATGATTTAAAACTGCCTTGAAAGATAAGTGAGTTTCTAGCACTTTGAATATATTTAATAATTCATTTGCAATGTCTTTAGAAATACCTCCAAATTTGCACATATTAGCATATATAAACGATGTTAACATGTAAATTTAATTGAATTAAATTACATATAAAAACATATATGATACATATGTCTATATTAATATTTATATGCGTTATATCGAATATAACTGAACGTCTGAATTTATTTAATAAAAAATTGTCTCCAAATTTTATCGGGTCAAAAGACGTCATAATAAATCACGCGTGCTTTATGGCCGAATATAATTTACTGTTTAAAAGACATGAAAATTTGTTGTATACATGCGGTTGCACATAAAAATGGTTTATAAGTCCCTTATAAAATGACTCCCGCCCAAAAGTTTACAGCCCTTAAAAGAAAATAGAGACTATTCGAGATATTAAAATGAAAATGTTCGATCGTAAAATATGAAACGCCAGAATGATATACGATGCAAATAAACTGAAATTTTATGTTTTTGTAAATAAATTTGATTCGAATAGCATATTCGATGATTAATAGCGGAGGATAGGCGGCGAAGGGTAGGTATCCCTTTCAGCAAGATGAGGTTTTTCATCTATGTTTTCCTCTCACCCCTGCAAATCGCGGATGAAAGAGGCTTGAGACCGCCTTACAATAAGTTTAATGACAAAACCATTGTGTTTGAGAAGACAATAGACGAGCCACGTTCGCAAAGGAGATGAATTGACACCGGGCCACGAGACCGAAGTCGGAAAACTCTACTTTGTGATTCACAAAGGTATGATTAATATTATTACATGTGTTGCCAGGACGTGGGGAATCATTAGCCGTTGGGGACGTCCCGAAATAATTTCTGGAATACTGTCAGGTAAAATCGACCAAATTACGTTACGATTACGTGTAAACATAAATTTGAAACACATAGCATTCGATGGTTCTTTCATGTATAGTCAGTCATGATTAGTCTTAAAATTACGCTAAGCATGTTATTCAATTCAAAAGATTATGGGTTTATATGATTGAGTTTCATCAAAGAGAGAAAAAAAAACAAATATAAGTGTGATCATATGGTAACGTTAAATATTATTTTTATTCTATTAATTCAATTTATATTATTTTCATTTGAATTCTGAATTATAAATATTAATTTCGGGAAGAAAAAATTTCAATTTACAACTGGCCAAAATTATTTTGTGGACTATTTTGTCATCCTACGAACTTATTGAATAATACGTTACTTATAGATCATAACCTACCTAAAATAATGTATTAACAAAATCTGTTCTTATCTTCTCTTCATTTTGCATATCTATATTAAACAATACATCTGAATTTAAAAAGGTACATATTGTCGATGCACCATTTTATTTCTTGAAAAACATTAACATTCCGCCGAGCGAACTTTATGGGGTTGTACGTGTAAAGATGCTCTAACCGCTGAAGGATGGATAAAGTGAAATAGAAGTCAGGCCACGAAAATTTTAGGGCTTTCTAAAGTCTCCAAACAAAGGTCACGTAACTATACTTTAAATTGACACAGTGCGTCATGAATCTAAAGCATGCAAAATTGAATTTAATACTACAAGACAAGCTGCATTTGAATCGTTGAAATTGATTAATGTTCCATTTAATCTAAAATCATTTTTCTGATTTGAATTGGTTTCGGATATGGATTTTAAAGAGGTATAAGTCATCTTGTAAGTGTCGCTTGATAATCCCTCTATCGATCAGTGCCAGATCCAATTGTATGACGGATGGTTCCCGTGGGTCTATGTGGTTTTATCCTCGGGGATAGCACGGTTTGTTGAAACAAGAGGCTGCACAATAGCAGATTATTCTACAAAGCTTAGCATAGCAGATTATGTTATCACTAAAAACACAAATGTTGCTTATGAGCCCATACACAAACAGCACTAAGATTTGAGCTCCAATATTGATCGCTGAGCAACATTTAGCTTCCATTTAATAATAAATATATATATAGATAGATAATGCAGAATTCGTCTTTCAAGCAAATAATTTATCTTCTAAATTATTCAGCGGACGAAATAAAGAGTTCTTTCTATTCGAAGTTTGCTCGAGTTGTATCGCTAATTATTCTCCGATCAATCTCCTCCCTCGATCAGTACAATGGAGAAAGTTTATCCTTTGAAAAGGCGTAAACATTTCTCGTCAAAATGATTAACGATCTGTGTAATGCATATAAAAAAGAAGGCCATCTTTTATTCTTGCAATCTTCATAATAAAGCCGAAATTGATTATACATGTCTTATACGTCTCGAAGGAATATTTGCGGCATCATATTTGATACAACAGACTTTTCTTTATGGACAGTCGCGCGGCCGCACTTGTCGGGTGCGGATGCACTTGTGCGTCTTTCCCGCGCTTGTGCTCTTTGCGTTCTCCGAGCATCCTTGCGAATTTCTGAATAAGTTGTTATAACTGGTGCTCGAGTTGGTGCCTCCGGCGAACGGCGCGAACGTCGCGTTACTATAAATCGAATTAATCGGTGGAAGCATCGCGAACTGTCGTGAGCATCGACGCGTCAGCGTCGCGCGGACGTAGTAACAGACGCCACAACACGGCTGCGAGTCCTGCAGGTTACCCAAATTTTCTATATCAAACTTTCCACATAAATCGGAATCATATCGAAACAGTGAGCACGCGGCGATCGCGTGCTGTCACCGCTGCGGCAACGCCGCGCAGATCTTGCTTTGTCTCAGGCTGCATTGTTTTGAGTCCCGTTAGGCCTCTCGGGGAGAAAGCTCGGTATCCCTTATCCTTTGTTCCGAACGCCTTCCCGGAAGCGGCGGAGCAGCCGATCAGCTGTTCGTCACTGGCCATTACTGCTCGAAACGTCAACGAGGATTGTTTACAAACAACACAACAGCTGACGTTCTAACTGGATCTTTCAACTCCCAACTTCCAACTGGACAAATAACAAGACTCGCAACATCACCTCCGTACTTGCATCCGTTGGCAACCATTTTACTTTTTCTCTCTCGATTCATTCCGCTTGGACACCCAACCTCTGCGCGACGTCAACTCAACGCAAGCGATGGAAGGCCGGAAGGGCAGCCCAAACGCATCTGCTTTCCCAACGTCGAGCCGAAAAAGGCCGAAAGTTTGCTCATCGGATTTCATGAAGGGAAGCGGCACACCGGCGGTATCAACCAGATCGAATAAAACAAACCGCGCCCTGCTGAACGCCTCATCGCAGCAGAAGGAAGAGGAGGACAAAGTGAAAGGGAAGAAGGGAGAGGGAGAGAAGGAGAGGAGAGGAGCCGGACCCAAATCAAGAGTAAGAGCGAAACTGGTTTCGCAAGATTCTCAACCTCCCATGCGGCCGCAATCCCCGCCGAAATCACCGGATCAGGTGACGATACTGCTGTCTGAGGACGAGGCAGCTCCACCTCCATCGACGCCGACCCCACTGATAGCGACGATGCCGCCGGTTGCGGCTGAGTCCCATCGGCCGCCGCTAAGTGAAGAGTCCCAGTGCCACGGGGCGGACGGATTGAGGGCCGAAAGTACCAGGGTGGACACCGAAGATACAGCAGAAGAGGAAGAGGACACTGACCTCGCAAAAATCGAAGAGCTCTTCCGGATAGCCTCCGAAGCCATCGCTGATCCCGGGTCTGGAGTCAGCAAGGAACAATCACACAGGGTGTGGCAATTTATAGAGAGCTGTAAGTCGGTGGCTACAAAACAACAAACGACAATTGCCAGACTTAGGCGCGAGCTCGATAAATCGAAGCACGAACGAGAAATGGCCTGCGCAGTCAGGGGTTGGTCAGCAGCCTTGACAAATGGACCAAACAATGGCGCCATCCTTCGCGCTGAGGACTTCCCACCGCTTAGGTCAAAATTTCTTCCTCCAGCGGGCGTCCCATCCGAATGGGCCTTAAAGAAGCCTGCCCCCATGGTCCTCATGAGGCCAAAGGAGCATCTGCCGGGTGAGAGGTCAGAACAGTCTCTGGCCAAACTGAAAAAGGCATACGTCCCCTCGAAAGAGGGAGTCGGCGTCGTTACGATGCGGCCAGCCAAAGGCGCCGGCATGGTGGTTTGCCCCCGGACTAAGGAGGAAGCGGTGAAAATGGCGGGAAGTGCCAAAATCGCGGAGGCCGGCTTAAAGGCCGAGATAATTGTTTCTCCCTACCCGCGCCTCGTTATCTCAGGCGTACCGAAGATGAAGGGTGAGGAAATACTTGGAGGGCTCTACGACGCGGTGCTGGAGGACACACCCGGTCTCACGAGGGAAAGCTTCATGAAGGGATCAACAATACGTTCCCTTCGCTATCCAGAGGGCCACGACAGGGGAACATTGATCGTGAGCGTGCCACCTGCGGCAAGGCACGGGCTCGTCGCCAGACAGGGCGTATACTTGGACTGGTCGCTCTGCAGAATCCGGGACTTCATCCCAGATTCCAGATGCTATCGCTGCCATCAATTTGGGCACCGGAGGAGCACCTGCAGAGCCGAGGAGCCGGTGTGCAAAACCTGCGGGGAATCCGGCCATGAGCACAGAGAGTGCAACAGGGACTCGGATAGGGCTACATGCGCGACATGCAAAGCTCTGAAAAAAAAGGACCACGAGCACGTCACGGGCTCATGGGATTGTCCGGTCTACAAGGCGAACGTCAAGCGTGATCTAAGTCGAATTGACTATGGATAAGTCACCCCACGTCTCCCCCAAAATCTCGTCCGGTGGTCACAATCGCGGTCGCCGCTCCGTGATCCGCTGCGGACAGGTGAATCTGCACCGATCCAGAGCGGTCGTATCAGAGCTAAACAAAGTTGCGATGGAGCTAAAGCTGGACCTTGTACTGGTGCAGGAACCTCCTTTCTTCAAAGGCACCATCCCCGGAATCGGAACGGGTGCGAGGGCGATCCTGGCGGACCCGCGGCCCGGCGCAGCTATTATAATCTTCAACCGGAATATTGAGGCCATGCTGCTGGAGCAGCTATCTGGCAAAAGTCACGTTTGCGCGGAAATCAGACGCGGGGCCCTCTCCGTACACGTGATATCCAGCTACTTTCAGTATTCCGACGAACCAGATGAAATGATCGACAGCCTGCACCGGGCAATGTCTGAGTTAAAAACGGACCGCAAACCGCACATCATCATCGGCGCGGACACAAACGCCAGGTCCGCACTTTGGGGCCCTCCCCCAGCAAGAGGATACAACAATAGGAGGATCAAGGTTGTGGAGGAGTTCGTCACCGGGCAGGGCCTGGTAGTAATTAATGACCCACACAGCCCTCCCACGTTCTCCGGATCTGGCGGAGAGAGTCACATAGATGCGACACTGGCAAGTCCTGATATCGCCGGAAGCATCTCCGAATGGAGAGTGGTGGAGCACGCTGTCAGCTCCGACCACAATCTTATCACTTTCAAGCTGACTTCTCGCGGTGTTGCAAGGAGCGACCACGACCCGAACCCAGCTTTACCCAGACGGTTCCGATCCAGAAAGGACATAGAAGAAATCGACGAGCCACTTGCAGCTAAAATGGCAACCATCGACTGTCTAGAAATCAGCAGGAATCATGGGGCCAACCACGCCGCGGAGACGCTAAACGCCGCCCTCATTGAGGCGGCTGAGTCCGGACTTGGGCGTTCGGCTGAATCGAGAATGGTGCAGCCTCCCTGGTGGAGTGCGGAAATTTCACTCCAGAGAGCACTCCTCCGAAGGGCTCGCCGCAAATGGCAAGAGGCCAGGAAGAACGGCTCATTGGAGGTGGTGCACCTGCGGAAGGAGAGAGCTCGGCTGGCGTCCGAGTACCGAAAAAGCATAGGAGCGGCAAAACTAAAATCATGGCGAGAGTTTGTCAACGACCAAAGCAAAACTGGACCTTGGGGCCCCGCCTACAAGGCAGTTGCAATGGGACGTAAGTCAGTGTGCGCGGGCATTCGTGACCCTCGAAGCGGCACTACAGCGACGACCCTCCCGCAGTCAATGCGATTTCTACTGGACGCGCTCCTCCCGCACGACGTGTCAAGTGAGGACCTTCCAATACATAAGCTGATCAGAAGAGAGTCCGAGAGCGCCCCCGAGGGCCCGGAGGCGGCCATCCCCGACGCAGAGGAAATCGAGGACATTGTCCGACACCTCAATCCGAAGAAAACCCCAGGACCTGATAGATTGGATGGCAGAATCATCAGGAGAGCATACGAAAAAATCGACTTGGACCTGTGCCACACCTTTCAAGAGTGCTTCAGAAGCGGGGTCTTCCCCAAATGCTGGAAGATCGGGCTGGCCATTGCGCTTCCAAAAGCCAAATCAGATAAACCACCGTGGGACCCGAAGGCCTATAGAATCATTGTACTTCTGCCGATCCTCGGCAAGTTACTCGAAAAAATAATAGCAGACCGGCTAAACCTTGTCTACGAGGGCATTAATCCGCTCTCGGAAAGACAGTTCGGGTTCAGACCTGGCAGATCCACAGTGGACGCTATCGGCAGAGTTCTGGAAACGGTTGAAGAGAACAGGGGGAAGAATAAATACGTTTTCGCCCTGTTTCTTGACTTTCAGGGAGCTTTTGATAACGCGTGGTGGCCGATGGTCCTACTTAAGCTGCGAAGAGATGGCGTGCAGCCTAACATCATCGGTCTTATACGGAGCTACTTCTCTGATAGACAGATAATCGCGCAGGCGGGGGGGGAGCTGGTTCACAGAGAACTAACGAAAGGCTGCCCCCAGGGCTCCGTTCTTGGACCACTGCTATGGAACGTTCTGCTAAACGACATCTTCGAGCTGCAACTACCGAGCGGATGTGAACTGATTGCCTACGCTGACGACCTCACCTTAACAGTCGCTGCCAACTCAGCAAGAGAGGCAGGTAGAAGAGGAAACGAGGCAGTACGGACGCTCTGGGACTGGAGCGTCTTGAACAAACTGACCTTTGCCCCGGGTAAGTCCGTGGGACTGGTGCTCGAGGGGGGATCTAGAAGCGACAGACTCAAGAAGAACTCGGTTCCAAGAATCAACATGGGTGGAACACGGATTCCATTCAAGGAATCCGTCAATTACTTGGGAGTCACCATCGAGAGGGGTTGCAGATTCGGGCAACATGTCAGTGAGGCCTCAAAAAAGGCCCTCAACGTCTTCGGGAGAATGTCGCGACTAGCAGGCGCCGATTGGGGCCTCAGTGGGCGCAGCATGCGCACAGCATATCAGGCCCTGTACGTCAGCATCGTGACGTACGGTGCTGGTGCATGGGCTCACAAACTGGGGCGACCAGGTCAGTCCAGCCCCACGCTAACCTCATCGCGGAGACTCAACTCGGCGCAGCGCTCGCCGCTGCTGCGGCTGACGAAAGCTTATCGAACGGTGGCGACGGACAGCCTACCGGTCTTGGCGGGAGTCCTCCCGATGGACCTGAAACTTCAGGTAATGGCTGCAGTGTACAGATGGCGGAAGGGCCACGCAGTGAAAGTCGGCGACTCATTCCTTACAGCGGAGGAGGCAGCGGAGATTATTGATAAGACGTCGCTGAGGAAATGGGCTCAGGACGCAGCTACAAGAACGTGGCAGGACAGGTGGTCCAACTCAACAAGTGGCCGCCACTTGTTCCGGTTCTTCGACTCCGTCGAGAGGAGGCTTAAGTACAAGGGCATCGCGCCTAATCATTGGATGGTACAATTCCTAACGGGTCACGGCCATTTTAGTGCCCACTTAATGGGACTTGGGCTGTCGGATCGCTCAGATTGCCCGTGCACTGCACCGAGCATGGACGCAGAACATATTCTGTGGTCGTGCGAAGGCATGGGGGCTGAGCGGGAGGCGCTTCTGTGCCGTGTTCGTGGGCCATGTGAGGGGCCAGTAGGACACAAAGATCTGGTGACCCGTCCCGGCGCCCTCAGCGCCTTCAATACATTTTGCGAAAGCTTTGGCGCGAAATGCGTCGACGGCGGCTACTACGCCAAGCACTGGTCCGCTCCAGAGGCTGTCGGGGCTAGTACCGTCGAGTAAAGTAGAGTCACACCCACATTGAGATAAGATGGAAGATTAAGATGGGAAGCTCAGAAGCTCGTCTACATTTACAGCGTGCAGCCGCGCGGCTGACCCCTTTTCTTTTTTTTTTTGTTTTTCTTATTTTAATTTTATCTTTTTTTTTTTTTTCCCCTTCATTTTTTAATTTTTTATTCTATTTTATTTTATTATTATTATTATTATTATTTTTTTTTTTTTTTTTCTCATTATATCCCCTTTATGGTTTCGCGCTTTGCATTGCGCTCGGTCACCAGATTGAGCAGAAGTTGGTTCCTCCAGGGGGACGTTAAATTAGTTTTACACTAAATTAGTGTTGTTAGATGTGCGGGCTGTCATAAGGTCGTTTTTTACTCGACCTTGGGTACATGCTCGGGTGTGGGTGGGCCCCCCCGTCCCCCTTTTTTTTTTTTTTTTTTTTTTTCTTTATGGACGAAATAGAGTTTTTCATCCAGACGTTATGTAATATCTCATGTTAATTGCTTATAGATCATTAACTATCAATCATATATTTTTTTTACGTTGGCAAAGCTCAAAAATCATATTTATAAATCAACAATTACTTTTAAAATTATTAGAATTTTATATATCGTGCCTTATTATTTTGTTTATTGTTGTTTGATGATCGTAAGTAGGTTGAAGTTGAAGGAGATGGCCATTTAAGTATTTTAGGTAATTTAGATCCATTAGGGTTTATTACACAGGTCATATAGTAGAGAAGAATTTGGGACCACACGTCGAATTTGATGAACGTTGTTAATATTCATATAATATTCACCCTAGTATAAAACAGCTCTTAATAGAAAATTATATTTTCTTAATAATCCAAGGAACCCTTTTTAATAAGATAACGATCAATAAAATATCATTGAATCAAATTTACACAACATTTCCATGATAAATAATATCCGTCAATAAGTTAGTATGCTTAAGAAACTTGAACTTAAAAGTCTTCCATTGAGATTTAAATATGATCGTCAAATCAAATAACAAATCTTTATCAAACAAAGAAAATTCGTATATATTCAAAGAATATTTATTTATCCAAAAAATATTATGTTGCTTAGATGTACTCTGCTTTTGCTTTAAATGGGTTATTAGCAAAATTCAAATATATTAAAATAAATGAGTCAACATGAGCGATGATGGTCTTAATCAAAGTAGGTCAACATAAGCGATGTTGACCCAATTTACATAGTCATAGTCAGAAAACACCATGACAAAATATCTCGAGAAACTCTTTTATATAATTGCGCATTTATTACATGCACATATTTTAAACCCATAAAAATTAACAAGATATTATGATATAATTATGTATAAATTATTAATCGATAGTAGACGTTATGAATTAGATTTATATTGCCATCATCATAGTGCAGCCACAAGCAGTCTCCTGCAGAGCTTGGGCCTCTTCAAAATCTATCCATACTGTCTATATTATATATTCACCTGATTGTGCGCTTAATATTGATGGTAGTATGATCTCTGAGCTTGTTTTATAAGCGAGCTCCTTGAGTGAATTGGATGATTGAAAATGTAGGTGGTTTTTAAATACTGTGCCGTTTTCGTTGGAAGGGATTAGAAAACTTTTTGAGACGATTTGTTGGCAAATACAATATGGAAAATGTGAGTTTCAGACTTATGTAGAATTTTTGAAGTGTATCGCGGAATCGCTCGTACAATATCAGTTACAATTCTTATCTTGAAACAATAAATTTAAAATTACTTTAATCAAATATTTTGCATATAAAGATGAACGTGAAAGATGTCATTATCTTTACCGAGAGTTCTTACTGCATGACTTTTAAAGTCCTAGCCATTTTTATCATCAGCAGCGCTTTTGAATCACACTGTACAAATTTCCACAATGTCCATATGCATTTTTTGAATTACACTCCTATCTTTTTATAGCGTGGGCGATATAACATCCCTACGCAATAGCGCTGTTGGTATAAGTAGATTAAATTCTCCAGATTAACAGCGACATCTTCTGTCTCTCTTCAGGTGCAATGTGTTATCTTAACAGCGCCATCTCTTGTGGCCCTAAGGAAACAATGTGCGTGCACCGTTGCCGGTTGGGTAGTGACGCGCAGGAGGCAGGAGTCGGGGAGAGTCGTCGGTTAGCCTTGGCTGCGGGAGGTCGTCTCTCCCGCAGCCAGATCTTTCTCTCTCTCTCTCGTGTGGGATAAATAGTTATTTAGAGAAGAGAGAAATATTTTCATGAATTTGAAATTTTACTTTGTTCATGGTCGGTTGATATTACGATCAAGCAGTAAATTTAAAAAAAAGAAATTTAACTCTTAGTATTTTAGTAGTTCGTGTAAATTTGTACATATAACTTGTTAAAATAATAATCTTTCTAAAAAATAAGCTTAATAAATCCCTTATTATGTTTAAATTAGTCCTTATTATCCTTACAGAAATGTTGTATTTTTAATGTATTATATTTTATCAAAACGCAATTACAAGATGATTTCATTTTTCATCTGAAATTTTTTGATAGAATTTGATTAGTTATTGGAAAAAGAAATCATCAACATCTATTGCCGTCTATCATATTCTGTGTCAGCTTAATGGACATAATTGAGGTTCTTCGCTATTAAAAGCATTAAACAGCCAACAATATATGTTCATATCGGGTAATTTATATTAAAGACGTGCCAGGTGCTGATAATAAACGGTTCCTGAACAAATACCCTTAAAATGAAACAAAAAGAAGAAAATTGACAGACTTTCAGGACAAAAATATTTGTTTTGAGGTAGTATTCTTGGATTTCATAAGATACATAGAGTAGATATAAAGCAAAAACAAGAAAACTTTTTTCCGGCGTTTCAAGTTTTAATACGCAATTTATATTCATCTTACATCGAAAGGAAAATCCGCTAAATATTAAAATCCATGTGAGGCTCACTATAGACATATTTATTTTTAATATACATACTATTAGAGTATAGATCTCTTGCTTGAAATTATATATACCACTAACAGAGTGGTTTAATGTCTGCTTTATTTGCGTGATGTGCCAAATGCAGCATGAAAAGGCTGAGCAAAAGGCGAATTTAAAAAGACCATTCCGCTCTGGGACATCAAAGAAAAACCAGTCATTAAACATTAAAACCTTCCTTTTGTTTTTGGGGTGAGCTTTTGAAATATTTTTAAGTGTCATAATCAAAAGGACGTCCGGGGCGGAAAGTGTTGATTCTTTTGAGGGTATTTTCTAAGGTTGTCCGAAGCATTACGTCAAAATTTTATACGCGCCCTTTTTAGTCGTAAATTATTGCTAAATTTCTTCATCCTGACCTTTTGAATAATGAAGAATTTCATATACTTTAGATTGATGAATGTCCAAGGCTACATTACTTAATTATAGATATAAACGCATTAAATTTCTTCTCTTAAGTCGTCATGTTTCTTACTGCTGTATGAAATGTCTGTCTCCAAATATTTAATTTTTTACTTTATTCATAACCTTCATATATGCGTATTTCTTTAATTAAAAACCATTTAAATAAAATATGCAATATATTAAATTCCATTCTGTCTGCTCTTTTTTTACACAATTTTTGCAAACAAAGTGAATATATACTAAATATTTCATTCTTGTATTCTTATATATAATATTTAATAACATATTCTTAAACACGTGTGACCTCCAATTTGGTTTTAAAATGAATGTATTGGATATATTTACAGAAAATGCTTTATAAATAGTCCAAAATTTAATTAGCAAGAAAAATTTTGCAAAACAATCGCTTGCTCCGTATTTTAATTTTTTTAGAGAACTGTGTTGCTCCTATTTAAATGCAATTATCAAGATATTTATCTTTGAGCAATGTTTCTGTATTTTTTCAACCATCTTTATAACGAAAAGAAGTGAAAGAATCGCATAAAGAACTCAGACTCACAACGTTATATAATTTAAAATTTCATTATTTTGTATTGATAAATTTTACATTTTCATACATTTTAAGGCATAATTACATTTCTGATGAAATTATATCGTCTCCGTCTATAGATTCTCCACGATACAGCAGGATAATTTTTCAATGTCGACGTTCATAAAAAGTACTGGAACAAATTGTGCAATCTGCTCAACTTTTTTGATATCGTTAAGCTCTAACTGTTCCCGTAAGCTCAAAAGTATTTGAACATGATTTATCCCTTTGTGGGTCCTAAAATTTATTTATTTTTCCTGGTCCTCTTTCAGGCAGGGGAAATGTTAAGCATCCCCTTGGCTTAGGTTGTTCTCCCAGAATGCAAGTTTGTTGTAAAATGTCGGTACGTTGGAAATAATTTTTGTTAAAATTTGAAGTCGTCCCAAAAGTTTGAAAATTGAGTTCGCTAAGTCCAATATTGTTAGCCAAATTTATATAAAACTAAATATACGAACCATAGGAATTCAATGATCATTTTTGACATAGCTTTTTATTTATTTTTCTTAAAGATCAACAGATTTTTTCGGGTTTCATTAGAAATTAAACATGACATCGTCTGATATATGATACATTGCCTTGAAATCAAACATTATCAATATAATATGGAATTTGGAAACTAAAGACTATGGTGTGATATTAACGTTTTTTGGTGGAATAAATTGGAGCAAGCGAGCATAGAGTTCGTGAAAAATCTTCAAAATGAAGATTTATTTCGTCAAGTAATTTAAAACTCCATTCTGATTTACAAAAAACCTCATGGATGGTAAAGACGTTCTTGTAATCTGAATCTGTTTGTATAAAAATGTGCTACTATTCTAAATAAACATATAATAAAAAATCGTTTGATATCTTGTGCAATGTATAGCTTAAAAGAGTTAGAAAATGGATCTTCTCAAATTAAAAGATATTTACGTTGCAATAATATTTCATCGAACAAAACAATATTTGAAACAACGAATGAACGTAAGAAAGTTAGGATCTGTTCAGGTCATCATTTCAGCGATAGTGATGATTGAAATCCATTATTCATCCTAATTTTTAGCCAAAAGCTATTTAAAGTTATTTAAACATCACATGCATTAAAATATTCAGTAATTTTAGCAAAATTTCTATCTACTTTTTTAAAGTTTGTGGATGAAAATTTTTTAATGCTAATTAATTCATTTATCTTCAGAAAATTAAGTATTAGTTTAACACACATTATAATCTTTAAACTTAAAGAAACTTGCTTCATATCCTGGCGTAAAGTCTTCATTTCAGACGCACCGTCGAAATGTCTTCTATTTCAGATATTTCCAATAGAAAGACAGACCTCTCAAGATAACGCCACCTGAAAAAATATACATAGACGTCGCCTATTTAATCGATGACAGATTTAAATAGAACCTTTGTCGTCCTAACAAACCGTAAGGTCGAGGGTAAAAATGGTCTTTTATAAATACATCTACTACCTTTTCTGACCCGCCCTTCAACAAAAACTCTCCCTTTGCACATCGATATCTTGTTCAGAATAAAAATGCGAAAATTTAGCTACAATCTCCACTATTGAAAAATGATATTTCCTATGGACTATACTAGACATCACGATTTTAATAACGCTTCGAAGTTGAACCGTTTGCAATTTTTTTATCATCTGCGTATCACGTTAGCATTCAGACGTATTAAAGGCTTATCTTTTCTTCTCCGGGATATTCCTCATCTTTTTTATTGTTTTCTTTGGGGAAAAAAACCGGCGTTAAACATGAAACTTTTTCCCAGAGCTGCAAATATTGAGTAACGGATATTTTTACAACCGAAACGCTTTTCGGAAATGAGGGAGCGATTCATTTGGGAGATTAATGTTGTTTATTCATAAGTTGGTCAGGAGAAATATTTTCTTGTTGGAATTTGTAGAACGTATTTCAATCAGAATTAATTGAAAAAAATTCTGCAAAAAGCTATTCAAAGATCAACAAATTTAAAATAATAAAAATTTAATTCTGAAAATGAGCTATTTCCCCCCGCAATGGAGGGGTTTACTTTATATAGCCCTTCAAAATATGAATGAAATATTTTCAAAGTTTAAAAAAAAAATTATTATTTCTATATAACGCTAAAAATCTGCTTTCTAAACTGGTTTCCTCTCTTAAAAAATATTTATTTTTATTGTTCTAGGAAATGAGGATAAGCTTGAACTAAGACAATTGATATAAATTAACGATGCCTCTGATCTCCTAAATGTATTGATGTAATATATTCTAATCCACTATATTAATATTTGGATTACAATGATCCCTAACTCAGAATAGATGTAAGACATGTGTATTGCTTCATGCATATAACCAAGTATTTAATTAAATTTTATAATCATCAAAACGACTTTTTTTATATTCAAATAAAACTCCACCGTTAAAAGTTTTAATAATTAGGCAACATTGATACTAAAGTTGGTCTTGCCGCCATAAAACGTCAACGACAGCGTCATCTCGCTTATGAGGATCCTTCTCAACTTAGGTTTAGCCCCTTTTTATGTTTATTATTTATTTTTTATGATTTTCGACAGGAAATTGAATAGTTTGATCTTTGAATTATTATAATAAATATATTTCATTAGCATCAATATCCTTGAAAACGCTCAAACAATAAATATATTGCCTGAATTGAGCTTGAATTATTATAATGTTTCCAATTGTTTAAAAAGCTCGCTTGTTGGAAAAGTCGCGAGGACTAGCCATGAAAAACGACCATCCCATTAAACGCGACTTGAGATCTCATTTTGTTAGATTTCTTACTCACATTCAGTCAGCAACCACAATTTGCACAGAGATTTGACTCACTTAATGAATAAATTAAAACAATATATTTTTATTATCACACGACAAAAAAAGATAAAAAATGTATTTGATTGTGCGTATTTTCTTTGAGAAAAGCTGAGTTCATTGATATGCATGCGGAGAGAATGGGGTAGTAAAGTAAACCAGGCAATAAAAAATCCACATAAAAAGCTCTCTAGGTACATGTATGAATAAATATGTGCATAAATTTGGCGCCGAGACACAATACATTGATATAGAGTCCAAGTCGTTGAAATTTACGAATGGATTTTGTAACCGACCCCAAAATCCCGGAGAAATGTGGAATCATTACGTGGACTTGGTGTTCTGTGTGTCTTGGGAGAAAATTTAAAATGAGACTGCAGCAAGTCTCTGACTTTAGCAGTAACCTCGTTTCGCTTAATTCAATTTGTAATATAGACACTCAGGGTGGAATACGTATAAAAGAAAATTTTGTGCAGCATAAAATAAATAATTTTTCGTACTCAAGTGCCTTTTAGTATCGCGAATTCGTGATAAAAATATTTAAGGGCGTTTATCGTAAACTTTAGTGCATCATAACTGTCTCTTATGCCTTGTAAGACTAGATCGTTTCCTTTTTTCTTTCAATCTAGATTTTTTGTGATGATCAAATCAATTTGTCGGCGATGAATAGGACAAGTACGAAGCATCCAACAAGAGTTCCATCTAAGCAAAAAAATACTACAAGACAAAGAAATGATATATTATTAAAATATTGTATTATTTTTGTATCTTAATTTGCATTTATTTAGTTATTATTAGTGTAAATTATTTATATAAAATTTACCAGACGAAGTTAATATAATCTGTTTGGTTTCAAAGCCGCAACCCCTCATTGTCCGGATATTTGATCTATTCACTAAGCTATTAGACTTACAGAGCAAGGATCCGGGCAATGAGAGGTCGTTGCTTTGAACCTAAACTAAAATATATTGGTCTTTCCAGGCTTAAGTTTTTAGATTATATCAAGATTGATGTAAGCCCATTATTATAAATCTCATGGCATTAGCTACGTTTAATAAAATAAATTGAGAAATAAATACATCAAAATACGTTCAGTAAAATAACAAAAATTGCTTTGCGAATATTTTTTATTTCCAATTTTTGCGTTATTGAAACGAATTTAATTGTCTTTATTATTTCGTTTCTTATTTGTGCTCATCATTATCTCAGTCTTTAGTGAAATTGATGATCAACGTGTATAAAATAAAAATTGCGACGTACAATTCTACATTACATAAAAATAAATGAAGAGGAGAGAACTTTAATAAATAGCCTTAAAAATCTATCATAATTAATTAAAATGTATTCATAATTATGAATATTAATTTTTACTATATATTACATAAGATGCTTTGCAGATGGACCGACAAAATTATTTTGGGAGTTAGGGCTTTTTTGCTACGTTTCTCATATAGTCCCTATGTCCTAAGTATCAGGGTTATTGAAATATAATTTTTTTCAATATTTTAAAAAAACATCCAAAATTTCACCATTAAATCGTCATAACCTTTTCATCTGTGGTTGTAATAGCATAATATAGCTGTTTTTGTATTTTGCAATGTATTTTTTATCATTTATTTTTTATTATTATGAGATATTATGTTTGAGTCCAGATTTTTTTGCAGAACTTTTATAAAACATTATTTTTGGGCAACAGATATTTTTTTATTGTTAAGTGTAAAATTTTCACACCCGAAACTAACGAAGTCAATATCTGGCTTGTATGTTGATTTTTTATTTGAATTGGAAAACCGTAAAAGTCAGCAAAACACTCAAAGATATATCGCTCCAGTTCCGATCCGGTGAATAATCTGATTGTTTCTTGGGTAAGAATATTTGACCGGACCGGGATCGAACCGAGACCGGAGCGAGATCAAACCGTGAATGGCATCATTGTGTGAATCCTTATGATGAAGTGATAACAGTTTGCTGATGCCAATATTGATTCTAGAAAATTAAATCGAATAATAGACGCTTAAAGATTAATCGAGAACGGGAGCACCATCGAATTTAGACAACGATGCATCTTCGGCAAATACCATTGTGAAAACATATTTAAAACTCATCGACAAAATGAATAGGATGGGTGTTATGGAGTAGGATGGGTACCACATGCTTTCAATGAACACAACAAAAACGAGTGATGAAACACGTATTCTTGGCCTTTTTTGAATAGCTTTGTAACTGGCGATGTGAAATGGCTCATTTTTTAAAAAAATATATCTAAAATTAAAAGAATATTTCGCATTTATTCAACGGAAAGAACACGATATTGTTTCATAATAAACTGAAAGTGTTGCCGCATCCTTGTTATTCAACGGATCTCGACCCGACAGATTTCCATTTTTTTAATTCCATGGAGCATGGCCTGAAAGAAAAACGATACAAAAATGCAGCCGAAGTGCAAATCCATTTGAAATGGTTTTATGCTTCTAAGCCGGTAAGTTTTTACGAAAAAGGGATCTAACGACTGCCAAAGAGATGGTGGATTATATTTTATAATGTTTCGGTTCCCCTAATATACTTTTATATAAATATGAAAGATTTAGATAAAGATTATCCTTGTTTAAATATTAATGATCCATTTGCACGAATGATTAATAAATTCGAGGTACCAACGAGAACAACAATTAAAATTATATTAAAAATCAATGATCCCCATTCACTTACAGATCTTCATCTATCCAAAAATGTATATAATTTTATCCATATGCGAAAGGCAATGAGAATTCATTACATTAATATAATATTTATATCTCAAAAAAAAAAACAACGAATACAAACATTAACTGCTAGATTATGAGCAAGTATTCTGTAGACTTTAATGCCCCTTTTATGTAAGCTATTGAAGTTCTTGTCCATTATTATGTATGTCGGTAATACTTTTACTCCCTTCATAAAATAATTTATAGTATGCTTAAGCTAAAAAAACATGTTTTTTCATACAATGATATCTATTATGTCGGTAAAACCACAAAAACATCAATTCAATTCGATTGAATTCGATTCAACGACCTCACACTGTCCGGATGCTTGCTCTGTCTGCTGCATAATCATTTCTTATTCATCAAAATCTTATTCATCATTCAAATAGTGATCGGTCATTGTTTTAAATCCAATTACGGTTTGGTTGTTCTGATTATATTTAGATCGATGTTTATTTACTCGTATATATTTTATAATGTAGTTTTTGGGAGGCAATTATGTTAATAATATTAAATAGCTCTGCCAAAATGAAAATACATAAAATTTTAACAATCATTATCAATATATTATCTAATTGAGTTCATTTCGACACAAATTGATACAAGCTTATTGGAAATACAACCTCAACAATATTAAATTTCGCCTACAGTATACGTATGTAATAATATTCAACACGTTTGATCGAAATAACTTTGCTACAACTAAATTAAATTGTTTCACATTAATATGGTATATTCGGTCCCAGAAAATTAATAGAGCCTGGTTTGACATCTCTCTAATGTTCTAAATATACTTGTTGTTACAAGGAGATACCAAAAATACCTACAGGGTGAACTGTATCTGACATTAGTTTTCTGGACGAGTACGTTTTATTGCGGCCTTGGTATTTGAATGGTCATAAAGAGTCTTGATGTTCTTCTACTTAAACGATGTATATGATAAATAAACCTTTGTGCTCTTCAAATAAAACGCCAACAAATTAAATTGGCCTACTATTTATTACGAGCCTTTTGGTAGTTTGAGAAAAATAAATTATGTCCTCGAGGATCAATTTGTGATTGATGCAAAAAATATTTTATTATTATGTGAAAAAATTCTAAATGGAGAGTTCAGCCCATAGATAAAGTAGTAAGCCCCAAAAAGCTTATCGAGATGAATTTAAATAACGTATGCAGCATATGGAGCTCACCCTAAAAGCCTTCGAACATATTTAACTTCTTCATGACATCACCAACAAAATGATGGCTGAAATTGTGCCTAATTTATCTAACACCCTTTATACGGAAGAATCGCCCCTTATCTAACAAGTGAAAAATCTTTATCATCAGCGTTCTTTACAGCATCATATTTTTAGAGCAGATGTGCATCATTTTTTTCATCATCATCAACTCAAATGAGAACACAAATTGCTTGCATGTATTCTGAAAAATTTACAGGGACCACTTTTGTCAAAATTATCTTCAGCTAGCTCGGTTTTCCGGGACGTTCCACCGTTGGTTACGCATATTAATGCCTAATTTTTGATTGTTTATGCGAAAAACGCCATCAGGGTATACTTGCTGGTCTCTGAAAGATATTATGAAACCCATTTAACTTTAGCAAACTAATTCAACGTAGAGGAACTTGTGGCAAGCTTTCCAAATACATCGTCAAATACTCGAGCAAAATTTTGATTCGGATTAAATTCACAAGCTCTTTGTGGTAATTGCTTTATATAATTATAAGAGTTTATTGACAATTAACAATCTAAAAGGCTAAAGAGGAACGTATTACGTATAATTATTTTAATTTATGTAATGAGTCTATTGTAGGAAAATAATATAGAAAATTTTCATTTCAATTTTCAATAGCATTTCTGCTTAAGTTGTTGATGTATTTTCAATAAAATATATGATGATTTTATATAGAAATTTTCGTTGTATGATCTTAAAAATCGTTGTCTTTTGGACATTTTTTGTATTGATAAATAGACAATAATTATTAAAACTCAATAAAAATCGAGTACCAGAATAATTTTACTAAAAAAAATCCCCATTTAAAAAAGGTTCCCGGTTCTTCTTCCTTATAAGTGTATTAATTGGGTCATTATAAGATTTGAACGCCAACATCTTTAATATATTCTAGATCAACGACAACAAATAATAAGATCAACTACTACTACAACAACGACCATTTTATCTATTTAAATTTATATTTTAAGTATATTTTTACTTCCTTATTAAATAATTCAAAAACAACTAGATTTTTGCATAAAAAATTTAAGCCACTCCTAAACTGGTTTTTAATTTTAATTTGCAAAACTATAAAAGATTACGGTGACCATATTATTTATGACATGTTCATGATTATTTATGACTTCTTGCCAGATTATTGGCAATTTGTATATCCCATTTAAAAAAAACCTTATCCCTAGAGTCGAAAAATTGAACCAGTGCTTATCTGATACCTTTTTCATTTCTGTTTTTTTTTTACCATGCAAAAATAAAATTAATAACAGAAACAAGTGATAATCGAAGGATGCTGCGTTCGGAGAGTATGTTGGATGCGATAGAATTTACCAGTTCCCAAAGCAATATGTGCCTTGACATTATCATGAAGCATGTGGTACCCATCTCAAATATTTCCACACCAATCCTAATTTTCGAATATGGTTCGTAATAGTTTTTTGAGCTAGATTAAGTCTTTCAGAGAATTTTACTCTAACATGATTTTGAGACAGTATCGTCGTCGATCAAAGATGATCGCCCAGATCGTGGCTTATTTGAAAGGTCGAAATCACCTATTTTGGACAGAACTTTCCGGTAGACATAATGATTCCATTACATCGTGTAAAAATCTAAATAATTGATATAAAAAAAAATATTCATGAGTAACAGTGTTCGAAGTATTATTGAAAACGTTCTAAACAATGGACAAAGCAAATTTCCACATGTTTCGTGTTTTAGTGCCGGAAGCATATGGATTGGCTTTCCGATTACATTTCCTTCATTATGCCATCCTATCATTGGTCTTAAGAGAGATTTGCATAATTGGTATTTTCTGATATTAACCAATCAATGGTATTTCAGTTTAATAGATTTTGATGCAAAATATGTAAGAAAATGAACTTAATAATTATGTTTTTGTTACTTAATTGTTAGACAAAGCTATTTAAAACTTGAAAATTCTATATTAAAGCTGAATTTATGGTTTTCTTATCAGTTGAAGAGCAAATCTTGAACGTGTATGTTTATTAACTTGTTTAACAAATGAAGATTCAGGAGAACCCTCATTTGGTGTACCAGCTTGCAGAAACTACTCAATTTATCAGCTCAGTAAGTTTGTTTAGGACTGTGTATACTATTGAATTTTAATTGGATTATTTTACAATAGGCTTTACAAAGTTCTGCCGAACTGTTTTAGTTTCGAAAACATGTATTTTATGTTACTATAACAACATTGAACGCGGTTGCGTAAAAATTGTTATCATTCGCAAAATAGGATAAAGCTCTCGGCATACAGCGAATTTACTATTCGATTTAATCCGCAAGCAGCTAATAAAGTCATATTAGGTTTGTTGGTAACAATATCATTAAGCTTAATCGATTCTGTGGTCAATAAATACGAATTTGTTATATACAAAAAAATATTATCAAGGATAATCGCGTAGAACCGCTAAAATGCTTTCACATTAAGAATTATGTTTTTAAGCTATTTGTGTATACATAGATACTTTGAATCAACATAAGGTGCAGAATTTATGCTAAAAATATTTTTATATTGGTTTTTTTCATTATATAATTATATATCAAAGTAATATTTGTCTATAAATAAGTCAATACAAAATGGTCTTCATTTTTGTAAATGCACCATTGATGGTTAAATAGGCTAACTGTTGATCCTTGGCATATTTAACCCTTTTCAATCAAATAAAGTACAAATTTAGCTTTGTCTCTTATAAAGACGAAATACAACGCAGAAAAGGATACGCTATTACATCTCCTGGGTCCTTACCTGCTATAATTTCAGCAGCTTGATTTTTAACTAAAGTCTTACATTTAGGATAAATTCACAATATTGTTGCTAGAGTGGTGATTTTTCAACTTTGAGATACAAATTTGTTGTGTGTTTTAATAGAAATTTCTTCCCCCGCTGCAAATAATAATTTATACAAAATATCCACTATTTTATTAGTATTTAAGCAGGTGCTCGTGCAATGTTTTCGTATTCAGGAGGGCACTTTCTAAGGAGGGACATAAAAACCCGCGACACTTCCGGAATAAGTGAAAACTACGCTACCGCCCCTATACATATAAACCCTCCCACGCAGTAACGGTCCGCTTAACCTACTCATCTTTCAGAACGGGGTCTGGAAAACCCTTTGTTGAATGGCACCATTTCTGAGAGGTCATCTTTGAAAAGAAGATCTTTTACAACCCCTCGTGTCTGTTTTTTCAGCGCCGTCTCCATTGAATTTATCCAGACAGCCCCCAATGTTTTGTATCGTTTCCATGCTACCTTTTACATAAAATCTTACATTCGGTTTATTAAATAACTTCAAATAATATATTTTCTTGAACATTTCATTTAACATTTTAAAATTTATCAACATAACATTACTTATATAATTTATATTATTCTTACATATTTATACATTTTTTAAATTTACATAAATAAAATCGTCGAATTTAATCATTTTGAATATAGAAGATTCACTAGTTGATGTACTAATTTGTATATCTTATTTGAAATGGTCAAAAAATATGAAAATTATGTCAAATTATTACAATATCTTCAAATATCTATGCGAAGATTTGATAACGCAATCTTATAAAAGCCAAACTCCATGCATCGTTCTCCATTAACACCTACCAAGAAACACGCAGCGTGCAACACGCAACGTTTAACAAGCAGGATGTAGCACGCAGCATGCAACACGTAGCATGCAACACGTAGTACGCGACACGATGCACGTGGTACGTAACATACGGCACGCAGCATGCAACTAAGAGTCCCAAATAATCGTAAATCCTATTATTATAGAGTATTCAAATATTTTATATACAGGGAGACATAAGCCCTATACCCTAAGTGTCAGAGTTGTTGAAATTTTATCAAAAAAAATTCTCTTTAAATCGTCATAATTTTTTAATCTGTATTTATAATAACATTAAATAATTGTTTATGTATTTAAAAAAATATTTTTGATCCAAATAAATCATTATTTTATGCAATTGGTTTTAAAAAGGACTTATAAGCTTCTAAAGTCACATAAAATGTGCAAACTAATGTCAAGATAATGAGTAATGTCAAATTTTAAATTCGAAATTTTTTTAAACAAAAACTAACAATTATTTTGAACTTAATTTAGTTTTTAAAATGTTCTCGACTTTATACCCTTTACAATGATATGCTACACGATATACAAATCATTCAAGAAGTCGTTAAACTTGAAGAGGTACCAGTTTGCTAGAGTCAGGGATAAGAAAATACTTTTTACGCTTAGGATGTTTTTATTAAATTTATTTACAAAATATGTTCAAATTGGCTACCTCTACATCGCATGCACGTACAACACCTTTTCTTTATTTCAACTTAATTGTTTGAAGTAGCTTTTTATCTTCAATTTTTTCATAAGCGTTGCTTATTCTTTCAATTAGAATTTCTTTTGTGGGCACCTCTGTTGTGTAAATTAATTATTTTGGCGACCCTTTTCTGTAGTGTGCACGGTCTCCAGACCTGACACCACCGGATTTCTTTGTTTAGGGGACGTACTGATTTTTTCATAAAGTAGTAATGTGCCATGTTTTCCAATTGGTCAAATATCAACTGTGATTGAGAAAGGTATAAGTTCAACTATTGACAAAGGTAATATATTTTCAATTGCATTTTAATATTGAGTCATTTTTTGCTATTTCTATTGTTTAATAGAATGGCATCAACAAAAAAAAACAACTAGTTTGAAAACAAAAATATATCCAAGATTTCAAATAAGTTATATTTACTTGAACTTATTACGAACCAAATTTATAAATGAATAACATACGATTAATTTTATAAATATTCGAATTTACGAATATTGAAAAGAGCGCAAATATATTCGAATATCAAATGTTCGTTTGGGACCTCTACATGCAACATATAGCATGCAATACGCAGCATGCAATAAGTAGCATGCAACACGCAGAATGCGGCACGCAGCATGCAACATGCAGCATGCAACACGCAGCATGCAACACGCAGCATGCAACACGCAGCATGCAACACGCAGCATGCAACACGCAACATGCAACACGCAGCATGCAACACGCAGCATGCAACATGTCTTTAAACTGTTCTGCTACCCTACAGATTTACATCTGAAAAGAATACAGTCAATTTGGACAAAACTGACATGTTCATGATTTGATCTCATGATCTCATGATCTCACGATCTCGGAGAATCTCGATTTTTTTCTGAAAACCTATCTTTTGAAACTCTTCAAACCCATGGACTATCAACCACTTATACCCGATTAAATATCTCGGATTATCTGATGTTTCTAGATATTTTCCATTTAAGCTGATGCACTTATGGTTAAACGAAGATAATCAATCACATTTGAATACGAATTTTTAGCAGGCGAAAGTAATTGAGTATAATGCAAAATTATGTTTATTTTTATTATATCTTAATGATTTTAAACTTATATTGTTGATAAGATGTACTATTAATATGTTTATACATGTCATCTACTATTACAATGAGGTTTATAAAGGTAGTTATTCCTATTTTCAAATAACGACACGTCGTTTATGTATTGCCAGTTTATTGACCTAATAGAAATATTGAAAATTACCGCAGGCGACGCAACAAGTCTGTTTTATTTTAGCGTGAATTTTTATTTTGCGGGCTGATTTCATATGGTAATGATGTTCGTTTTTCGCGAATAAAACTCTCCGATTTTCCTTTCTCCGTGCCATCATTCAACTACTGCGCTTCCTCGGAAAAGAACGTCAAAAAACAGAGGTTTCTCGACGGAAGTGTCACCATGTTAGTTTCTGCGGCTTCAGAGCTTTACCGGGAAGTGCCTGCAAAATTTACTTCCGGTCGTACACGTTAGCTTCCCTCTGATAGAAAACTTATACAAAAGACTTTTGATCGAAGACCTGAATCTTTTGTTCTACATCTATTTTCTCAGCGGCAGGTGTCGCTTTATACATCCACACAAAAGGTACAAACAAAAATGTGGAAAGTCCCGAAAGAAAAAGGTGGTAAAAAATAATGCGAGGCTTTTAGGGAAAGCAAAAGCCCGACGGTAAGCCCTGCGCAGTTTTTTTTGGCATCACATGGTGGCCAAAATTTCGCATTATATATATCGCTTACATTTTTTTATTGTCTCAAAATATTTCATTTTTGGGATGAATATTATTCTGCTCCATTTAATAATTTAAATTTCAGAGTGTCTTTGATTTTATTTATTGGAGAGCTTTAAATTGTAAAAATATGTTTTTTATCGCATCCCTTAAAACCGACGACTATGGAGCTTTCAATTTGGATCCTGAAATTTTGTCACCATGGAATAAAATAAATTTATTTTGATGTATAATTTAATTAGACATTACCTTCGAATATTTTATTTCCTCGTAATTAACACATTGCAATCCGGACCACATGCTTACAGTCAAAATGTATCGATCTGTTCTGATGAATTTTCATTTTTACACCTGGAGTCTCATTTTAATCATTCGAGTTCAAATCCTGGAAAAAATCATTGTACCATATTGAGATTAGTTGAGTTATCACAAAACAAAATTCGCCAGATCAAATGCTATCAACTGCATTATAGCCATCAATTTGCATACTTTATGAAGCAATTTCACGATGGAATTCAAATATGCTGGCCTTATATTTGATTGGAAATACCCAATGGGATATTGTTCGCTCGCTCAAACAACTAAACTTCAACAAAATCAATATTTTTTATTGATATTAGTGAATTTAAAAAAAAATGAAAATGATACGAATAGCAAATTCCCAGAATGTGTTCTGGAAAGCGAAATTCTGGCTTAATTTACAGCATATTAAAAATTGACATTCAATTTAAGCTCTACAAGATCTAAAGTAAGCTAAATCTCATGGATACAATTAAATGAATATAATTAAAGTAAAATGTATCAAATTTATTATAATTCAGTTAGAGCTTTGGGGATTTTTCCCGAATGCAAGTTATTGCAATAATCATATTTTTAAATGAATATTTTAAAGACATAAAATTAATACAAATAATTGTCATATGATTGACCAACATTCTGAATTTTGAATTTTTTGCACTTGAAATTATTGATAAATTTATTGATTACCATCCCCTAATGTGCATGTTAAGGGAAAGAAGAAAAAAAACAATAAACGATATAAATTATTCAGTCTGACAACTAGGTCAACTAATGCAATTAGATAGAATTCCATCCATTAAAAATGCACGACAATGAAGATAGGGATGTATCATGATTATAGGATTCATTCTGATTTAATTATATACTGAAATTTGTATATTCCTATTCAAAAACTCAAAATATGTAAGCTATATTTATTATGACATTATTGAGGGAAGTACAAGCATTCCCACGGAAACAAAAACGACAAATAAAAAGCACATTCTGAATCTTTTAACTTCATTGTGAATGAAAACATGCATAATTCATCGATTTGATATTTATATAAGTACTATAATAATAAAAATCGGTTAGGGTTCATATCCTATCATATCGAGTGTGAAAAAATAATTTCTCAACATCCAATAAAATTGGGAAGTTAGGAGAAAGAATATATTTCAATTAATGGTTTCAATCTAAAATTATCACCTTTCGCTTATTCTGAATCAGCATAATTTTGAATTGAAAGACTAATCATCAAAAATAATGAAAACATCGCAATTTATTAATAGCTCTTCCCCCTTTAATTCCATTAGCTATATTCTAATGTAACAACAAGTTAAGGGTAGCTTTCTCGTCTCCATAAAAACTATGCATGGATGACACATTATGATTGCTTCTTTAATGAAATATTATTTACAATTCATTAAATCAGTTAATTTTAGCACATATGATCAGTTAAACTTATTTTCTTGAAATTTGAAAAATATAAAGGACAAAGGGTATATTTTTAGATATAAGTAAATCCAAAGGACAACGCCTCAAAATGAAGGACTGTCCTCTATTATAAAGAATGTATTGTCGTCGTACACAAAAGGCATCTAATCCATACATGAAACTCGACATATGTCCAATATCGAAGACCTTTAGCCTTCTTCTTTTATTTAATTATTCATCCAAAGGATCTTGCAGAGTGAACGTGGCGAAATGTTGCTGTTGCGGTTTTTTCGAGTGGATAGAAGAATGTTTCTTGTGATTTATTTTTATATTTTCTAGACACTTGTGCAATTAAATACTTGCATCATTGAGCGGAAAAATGTTAATTTGTTCCAAATCAAGGGAGTAGGGCGAATGTGTAAACTTCCCTTTTTAGGTAAACTAATTTATTTTGGACCAATGGATAAGTGAGATATACATATTGTTTTTCGCTGTCAAATAAATCAAGGCTTTTTTAATAATTTTTAGTATCGAATATGATTATAAAAGAACGTAAAATAAATTATTTGAATTACTAAAATGAATTCACATCCTTCAATATTTAGTGATAATAAAAAACGTGTTTCCTAAACCGTGTCTCAATACAAATTTTAATCTCTCTCTAATATACAGGGTGTTTAGCATATGGATCAACAAAACTTTTTTTGGGAGTTAGGGGGTCTTTTTCTAGGTTTCAAACATAGTTGTCGAAATAGATTTTTTTTAACATTTTCAAAAAAATATTCAAAATTTCACGTTTTAACATTGGTTGGAAATCGTTCTAGAGTGATCCATTGGTCAAATATCATCACTCTTTTTCCCGAAAATTTCTTGTAGTTTTTCCCTACGTTACACTCCTTCCGACTTAAAATTGAATCGTCCCGATCAATTCACACCTGTACCTCGTATCGTGCTTTTCTGTATATCAATACAATTTTGGGTATTTTTTCAAAAACGTTGAAAAAAATCTATTTCAACAACCCTGACACTTAGGACATAAATACTAAATGTGTAAAATGTAGCAAAAAACCTCCCCAACTCTCAAAAAAATTTCCATGTGCAAAACATCTTGTATAACTTTTGAATGCCGAATAAATTGAAGAATTTATCATCGGAGATTTTAATAGCCACTGTATGAATGTTTCTCTTATATTTAAACAAACAAAAAATACACAGGGCCTGAATATTCATTCTTCGTGTACTCTGACCATTGTTTCATATATAAGGCATTCAGTATTGCATATTTTTAAGACAGTTTTTCGACACGATTTTTTTTCAACAAAAGGCATGCATATATAATGCTTGTATAGTACTAAAGCTTTATGTGTTCTAAAATGAAAATATTCCGAATGCCATATGGAAAATTTTGGATGCATTCACTACCCCCAAAAAAAAAGTTATTTTCCGCAATGGAAAATACAGCAGCTATAAAAGTTAAAATGATGAGGATTGGCTAGGCAAAAATCTAATGGCAAAGTAAGGATTGCAATATCACAAATGGCATATAGCGATCGGACTAAATCGAATATTTTTTCGGATAAAGTTTCATATATATTCAGACATAAATTTTGATTGAATGTAAAAGTTCAATTTTACATGAATATATTTAATGCTAAAATTGCCGATTTAGTGGTTGTATATTATTTTGTCATCCATTAAATTTCAATGTCAAGTATAAAAAACATCGATCTGACGAGCCTTTTTCTTGGGAAAATGCCAATTTCTTAAGTAGCAACTTTAAGGGATGCATCTTACAAGTACAAACTTCGATCGGAGAGATGGTGCATTTTTCCGCTCAAAGATTTTAATTTTAGTACTTGAAGCCATGTAATACGATATCCAAAGTTGGATGGCATAGACAACTCAAATAGTCCAAGAAGCTATTCTGCGAATGACAAATCTCTTCTTCTCCTTACAATTGTGGAATTTCTACGGAGTATATTTCAATGTACAATGCTTCAAACTTGGGGTTTAGATATTTTTCGCGAAAACATGAAGCATGTACTCGCTTGGGCGATGATTTAAATTTGTTTTGCATCCCATTTTTATGGCTTGTTTTGCCATCCAACATCTTCGATAAAATATAATTATCTAATATCAAGGGTGTTCATTTTTATTTGACTCGTATTTCATGGTAGATTTTTTATAAAAAGGGCTATCAGATGGATACTACTATTTGAGGGCTTTTTATGTTATAATAAACACAGAGAAGCAGCATTTTACCTAAAACCTAAGTATTTCGCTGATATTGCAGTAATATATTTAAACAATTTAAATAAAATATTTGCTATTGTCTAAATTTTCTTTTGTAAAATTCAGCCGAAGAGACATTTACATCGACGAATCTTGGAAATTACATTGAAAATATGAAATTCCAAAAATGGCTTGGATTACAGGGCTTAGAATCCATGGTCACTTCTTCACAAAAGTGCCCTTTGACACACTCACCCAGATGGTTACATTGCCATAAATATTAAGCCCACAAGAAGAAAAAATATATAAGACTTGGATAATATGGATGTGACTCTATTTTGCGAATGGATATTAAAGAAACCCTAATTTAACAAAAAATGAAAAAGATAATATAAATTATAATAAACGGAGCATTATATTCAATTTTAACATATTTAAATGAGGTGTTTATTAAAAATCCAATTTCAATTTCAAGCCTTTTAATAAGTTAATGTCGACTTTTTGTCGACATTAACATTAATTTATATAACTTTGACCTTTATTTAAGTATGCTTTTTAAGATCTTGAGTGATTCTGATAAGAAACGCTAACTGCTAAATTATTATCATCCAAATATACTACAAGTAAATACATATTTTTAATATAAATCAAAACAATTAATATAAAAATAGATGATTATTTTGACATAATGGATTTTATTGAATGGTATAACTTATAATCTCAATAAATCTAAATAATGGTATTCTATACATTCTATGTCATCAGAATCATTATTTATTCATTAAATTAAATTCAAGATATATTTTATAAACAACGTCTTATATACAAGTCCAATATGCAATTTCTTCCTAAGTGTGATGTTATCAATTTATTATATTTCTTCATTAAGGCAACAATACGCTCAGCAATGTCATTCACTATCCGCATAGAATGAACCATTTTCATTACAGCCTTAAAATCAGAGTCATCCTTCCAAGTTACAACATCTTTATTCAAAAACTGTGATGAGATACCTAGTATCTAGAAAAAACGTAGAGTTTCTAATCACAAAGTCTTCTATGCTTTTTTCGGTGATGTGTTCGACATCAATGCTTTTTCTTTTCGAGCAATCTTCTACACCTTCGATTCTTAGTGCATCAACTATATTTTGCTTAACTTTAACTGAAAGTTCGTCGTCAAAAAATTCAAAAGAAGTCAACTCTTCCAACAAATACCGTAAATGGCGCAGTATTTTTCTTATGGCAACTTTGGCAATTGTTGGCCAAATTTTCAAAGGATACCAGGTATTTTAATAATTGTAAGCCGTTTCTTGGTGCTGAATATCCGACATGGACTTGAAACCAGTGCAAAAAGACAAATATCTTTCACTGTTTTCATTTCTTTTTTCGTCGGCTTAAACTGATATTTAAATTTAAAAAAATCAAGTAACACAGCTTTAGCAGGCCTTCTAAATAAAACTCCTTTTTCAAGAATTCCTTTCGTGTAAATAATCGAAAGATCAGTAACTCTTTATAGTCTTCTCGAAGTTGATTCACTTGAAGTTGTTTTTGAGCAAAATAAATCTTGTTTGCAGTAACATTTTCTATGATTTTTGAGAACGTGGTATCATAATACTTCACCAATAGAAGGTAACTTTGACTGATGCAGATTTCATGTTGATTGGTCGATTAGCCAAATATTGGTTATATTTTAATTAATAAACTCCCGTTACTGCTTATGAATGCCATAATATGTTGAAACAAGTACGTATAATTAGGGAAACAAAAAGCGTGAGGAGTAGGGCAGGGCTCAATCTCAATACGTACCCGCAGGAAAGAATTAAGAAAAGGGAGTAGAGGAGGAGGGTTGACTGTAGTGAAGTAGTGAGTTTTTCTGTATGCTATTCCACCTTAAAATAGACAAATAAACATACCAGAATCGATAATTCAGATTAATAGTTAAGTGACCATAGAACATTTTTTCTGAAACTTTGACTTATGGTAGCGACTTCTAAAATATTTTTTTTAAATATAAAACACGTGTTCATTTATAGGGCAGAAAATTATATGACGGGGTGGTCGTCAAATTTTTTTAAAGTCGAAAAATAAGGAGCACCCTCTTATGTATCCTGGAATAAATATGTTAGCATGGATATAAATAGATGATGATCTGATCTGAAATCTGTCACAAGTATCAACATTGGTGGTGTTTAGTGGAATTCACTTTGATATGTAATAGCATTTTTATTTTTAAAAAAAATGTATATTTGATATGGATGAAGCTTAATATTTTCGGGATCAAATTTTCATCTAACATCTAAGCCATTGTTGAAGTAATGATATTCAAATTGTATGACAGCCTGCACAAAGGCGTCTGCAAAATATGCAGATGGGAAAATTGATTTTGAACAGTCGAGACCCAGAATTATCATGAGAATTGATATTGTGTACAGACCCCAACACAAATTGGAAGGTGGCTGTCCATTCTGGTTGCGGTCACTTCTTGGTCTTTTTGCAAGAAGATCCCGAAGTGTAGTTGGATCACAGACATTGAGTCTCCGCGGAGCGAGCCTGCTTGTCTATAGTGGGCTCGCACCCCACCCACCAAACAACCCCTACTTGTATATTCGCGTGTATACAAGTCCGCCCACCACCCCCGCAGCACAGGGAGCGCTCCTCCGAGTTGGGGGTCGAAGCGAGCACGGATTAGTTCGTCTTTGTCCGCCGCACCATGGACACACCGGGCGGGAGCTTTCAAAACTTTACCCCATAAAAATGTGTACATCTGACAATTAGCATGCATTATGGAGCGCATCTCGGACATAAACAAAATTGCACTTGAGGTGTTGCAAAAACCTATTAGGACCGAAGCGGTCGTTGGTGGAATAGTTATTAAAGTGTGTGCGAAATAACGTCGTAAGTTTGAATTTTAAACTTTCAAAACCGCAAACGTATTTTGTGATTTATATTCAGACGTGATTATAATAACGCATTAAATTATAAATTAATTACAACATAAATAAGATGTGTGTTTAGTGTATTAAGTGTTTAGCTTAGCATAAGTGAGGATACAATTTATGAGGTTGGTATTCATTCATTTTAAATATAGATTTAATTGATTTATTTTCGCTATTTATATGAAATAAATTTAAATATATAAATCTGAACATAAAAATATTATATTCGAAGCTGAAGCACGTTTACCCAAAGTCCGTAGAAAATGCGAAAAGGACATTTTTCAATTGTTAAGTCCATCCATGTGAATATTTTTTTTCACGGATGAAGTTCGCACAAACGTATCGGGAAAACTTTCGCGATTCGCTTGTATATATTTGTGTCGTTTTATGAAATATTCCATCTGTTTTTATCCGGCATATTCCGGCGAATAAATGAGTTTGGATCCTGTTGAGCCTAGAATCTGTTGATTTAATAACTGGGTTAAATTGTCAAATGATGAGTTTTCCGCGGCTATATGAAAAGGAAAACTCGAGGCAACCTCTAAATTTAATCGCGTCTTCTATTAAGTCAACTCGGAATAAATCACATCCCCTTAATATTCATGATTTCATTACGAATTTACATTTAAAAATATATCATTTTCGCAATAAAATTTAATATAAAAACGCATCATCATCCGACGGCGAAACACATTTTAGCACTAAACACCTCGACGTGTATATATTAAATCAACGTATATGTGAAGCATTTATATAATAGATTTAAAACAAAGAAAAATCTGCAAGGGTTGTTCCAATTCTAATGGTCCTTATTGAGTGTTCTCTGGCATGGCATGTGATGTTAACGACGGCAGCCATCATAAAAATGTGTCTTGCAGACACGTCGGCCAGCAATCGAAAGCGATTTTAACACATCCAATGTGAATTTTTACCCCCAGGGTTGTTCGAATCGATATTAGTAATTTATTTACGCTTAGAAAAACTCATTCCAACGTATGCAATTCAATCAAAGCATTTAGATTGGATCGCTTAAAAATACTTAATAAATCATAGAGCATAATCACTCTAAAACGTCGATTTCTATATTTCAAACAGAAAATATCATTTTTTTTTGGCATCGAATGCTTTGTATCACTCATGTATATGTATTGTACTTAATAGGATTGGATTTGGGTACCAAATCAATTTTTAAAAAGGTATTTATAAGAGCATTAGGCACCCGTATTTATTTTTTCCTTATAATAAAAAAATGTACATAAGAATGATTATTTAATCAAAAATAGAGAGTTTGAAATTCGATTTTGAATAAAAGGCTCAATTGAGATAAATGCTTCAAAATTTCAAATTTAAATATCGATCTTAAGAATCCAAAAAGTCATTGATCTAGGTATGTTAAAAGATCAATATTGTCATCTCTCCTTGAAGATAATAAGTCTTCATTCACTCTTTTTTCATGAATTTATTCTAATATCTACAGACAACATCAAATTATTAAGATTATTAAAACATATTTTAGAGATTGTCATACCTAAAATTATTTATATTTATCTCTATTATTTATTATTAACAAACGATATGAATTTTAATACAATTAGGGCGGGTGTTTTTGCAATGTTTCTATTTTTTTTTTCAAATTCTCACTAAAATATGCATTACTTTCGAAGTTTTAAACATATCTGAATATCTGCAGATTACATCCATAGACACCAAAATACAAAAAAATATTTACACTCGTAAAATATTTAATTACTTAAATACATTTGAGCAAATAAGTAAGTTTTATGAATGAGTTTTCTTGTGTCCTGCGGTTTATGTACAGTCTTTGCGAATAAGAGAATTTTCGCTACCCGCTGTTAACGTGTTAAGATTTAAAACTTTAGATATAAATTTTATACCTATCCAAAAATCATAATTTTTCATACTCGTATATTAACTTTTTATGATCTGAATGCTTAGTATTTCTGCATTTTGGAAATTCATTTTCTGCATAAAGATTTGATTCTTGAACTCTTATTATAAAAATTTAGGTTTAAATCTAAATTCTGAGAATATTATTGTTCATATTAAAATATTTATGAGATTCATATTTATAATTTAATCTAGTTTAGTCTGATTTTCTGATCATAATAAATAAATACTGTTATGAGTAACTATCTCATTTTTTTGCAGCGCACATATTTCGGAAATGAGTTAATTTTTTTCAATGTTTTCTTCTTTTTCTAAAATGATATAAAGAATACCTATTAGTTTGTACTTATAATGAAAAAAATGTAATAAAAACTAGTAGTTTCCGACTAAAAATACTAAGCTACCTAATGTATAAACATAATTTATAGGAAATAAAATAATATAGCAAAATCAGGCTTTATATGTTTATTGTGGGATTCAATAATTTTCTGAATCTGTGTAATCTATCAGTACTTCGACTAGTATTATCAGATAATAGAAACAAAAAAACGTGTATATTTATAATTGATTTATGTGGCTTTCTACTATTTAAAATGATTCGATCTAAGAAGATAATACCTGATGGTTTTAAATCGGATAAGAATACATTCCATTAAAATTTTAACATTTTTTATATTGTCATCTATAGTTAAATATTTGTAATCTCTCTATTTTGTACTTAATAAAAAATCGTTGTAATATTATATTTCTTTGTAAAAATACAAGTGGTTCTTTGGGTTCTTGTAAAAACTCGGTTGGAAGTTAAATTAAAACGCGACAAAAAATAAACTAGATCGTAAATGTAATGTTTGACGTCATAATTTGAATAAATAAAAATAATCTATAACAAACAGAAGCACGGTATTACAAATAAAGAGCTTCAGTGTACTGCACAACACATCAAAGGGTTAAAAGGTTTTTGAGCATTTTGAATCGCTAAAAACTTCATCTCACAGGAAGTTATTATTTGTTATGATCAGAATTTTCCAACTGCTCGTGTTATACGAGCATTCATTAAATTTGTATGAGATCAATGTGGTATAAATTAGTTTCAAAGTAAAATAACGATCCATATCATACAGAAACCACTCATTCAAACTCAATGCTTGCATTTGCAGAATTCTTGTTAAATTGGATCTGAAAGCATAGCAACTGAAGTGGCGATCGTGACTCGACTGACAGGAGGTGTGCTTAGAAGGTCTATGTGAAACGTATGATCGCATATCACGTGCAAAAATTGACGTTGGATTTTCCTCAAAGATATCTCTTCAAATATTTTATTGTGGATATTTCAGAATATCTCTTATTTGATATCCAATATGATGGCAAAAAATTATTCTTGTTGATTCTTCGCTCTGAGGGTAAATACGTGTCTAGACCTATAATTTCGAATCGGAATGAAGAATAAAAATGTTGGATGTAATATGTTTGCTTTTTAGCCCCGCAGATCTTGCACAAAAATGTTTAAATAACTATTCGATTGAATTTTCGTAGCGTGAGTGTTCAGTTACGACCATCGAAACGATTGTTGCCACTTTGGAACGCTGGGGTCGTCCATGCTTATTCGTTCAAGCCATTTGGCGCCCCCCTGATAAAATATTTGTATGACTTAGAAATTTTTGACATTCGCCAGAAATTTGATATTATCGCTCTTTGTGAAGATAAAATTGATTTGGATCAATATGACCCATGTCAGCGCCTACTGAAATGTATGGGCCTGAGGGCCACATCTGAACCGCGGTTATAAACATTTTACAGCTATTGTTACGTGATTGCGCCAACTTTTATATTACGCCTCAATCCAAATATGTGGCTTACGAGGGAAGCTTCCCAAAATGTCAACCCCCCCATCTGATCCGAAATTTGTGATCTAGCCATTTTCTGAAACATTAAATTTAATTGGTATTTTTGCGGGGCGTTTGCGCGATGCGGAATTTATTTCGACGTAATTTACAACGGTGTAAGTTGGTCTTATTTCCTTCTTTGTCTGGGGAACTTAATCAAGATTTAGTGGTGCAAAATCTGTATTGTTCATTTCAACCCTTGCTCGCTAAAGAGAAAAATATTTATCTCTTTAAAATTGTTTGTACATTAATACTCATCTCATTGTAATATCGCTTGACATAAAAATGATCATTTCGAAGTGTTCTTTTGAGTAAATATTTGGATTGATTCAAAGGGAGACATCTAATAAAATTTATTATATTATAAAAAAACAACAAGGGTTAAAATGTGCTGCATAAAACGCAAAACTCTTAAATAAAGCTTCAAATATTTAATGAAATACAAATCTTAATGGCGTAGAAAAACGTTCGTGTTAAAATAATTGTAATTAATCATAACAGCTATGTTTTGCGATGCATTCAGTGTAAAATAGAACAGTCATGTTTTTGTAGCGTCATTCTGACATATTTAAATTATAAAGCATACAACCTCTCTTAAATAATCATGGAATGGTTCAGAAAATCAAACAAAGACCTTACAGGTTAGGTGATTTTTGGTCTATTAAAAGTTACAAGGCTTTTTTGTACTTAATCAAGATTCCTGAATTGTTCATTTGGCGCTGAACGCTTAAGTAACTTAAATAAGTAATAATCTAAGGGCACCACATCAGATAAATGTGTTGAACTTGAAAAAAGTTTGTGCCCTAACTTTGTTCATTATTTCTCCTAATGATTTTTTGGCAAGCTTTTTCTGCAAATAATACAGCATCATTAATATAAAAAACTGAGATATATATACATATATATATAATACGTTTCAGTATATGAAATCTCAGAATGATATGCATTTCATTTAAAAATAACATTTTTTAATTTGAAATTCTATTGAAATCGAGTACATATTATATGTTTCAGTCATTGATATATCATCAAAATAATGTATATTAAAATTATTTTTGACTGTCAAATCATTCATCTTTGCTGTATGAATTAATTGCGCCCTTTGACAGGACATTTTGCTAGATGATTGTAACTGTGTTTGTTGAAGTGCACTCACAAAGGCTTAGGATCCTACATGAAACCACACGAGCAATCAATGTCATGTTACAACTAACGCATCCTTCTTTAATCTGCTTAGTGACATATTAATTACGATCTGATAATACGCTTGATAAATCCACCGATTTAAAATAATTGGGATGTTCATACGTTAAATTTCTCAAAGCTTTTAAAGGAATTTACAGATAATTATTCAATACAGGCATTTTTAGTGATCCATGGTAATGATACTAAAATTATCATGATAGAATCATACAATAATTAATATAGGCATCCCTTGTCATATTTTTGAACTCTGAGAAAAATGTAATTGCCATGATATCTCAGTTTTTAGCTTCGTTTTTATACTTTTATTTGCATTCTTATATCACCATAGAGCATTTTGAACAGAATCTTGCTAAGAAGAATCTTTATGACTCCAGAACATTCTGGAATCCTTTGGCAAATTCCATAACACTTGAGAACACAACACTTCTCTATATAAAATCATAAATTCTGATAAAACTCAATGCCATAACTTTGCGTATAAAATAATAATTAAATGCATTTAAAAAATGATTAATTACTAAGTATTGATAGAGAAAGCTAGTTTCTTTTTGAAGATTTGAGAGATCAAAGGTATTGATATTTCTGATCGATTGCTTTAATTAAAATTTAAATTATTTTTTTAGACATAAAATAGTAAATACTGAAACGGTTAATAAATTCAGGCATTTAACCACATATATAAGGCATTGAAAACCCACCCTTAAAAATCATTTATTGGTTTACAATAAATAGACTTTTGAGTTTTGCTATTCCTTGGTTATTTAAAGATGAACGTCATAACGTTTATCTATAACATTGACTTTAATCTTAAGCAGGATATGTGCAATAAGATTTTCTCACTTTATTGATACATGGAAGGCAATACTGTGAGTCTCACGAAACGTGTCAAGGGTGTTTCCTTCTAATCTCCTCTTCCCTTATCATATCTTTGTGCAAAATTACATCCATCCAATTTCGCATATCTTCCGGACAAAATTCCGTGAAAAATCTTATTTTTAAACGTAGTAATTTCGTAAAATTTATAATGAAACATTTCTCCGCCATTTGATATGATGATGAAATATTTAACAACATAAATGAGGTCAATGGTTCTCATATTTGGCGTGTTTTATAAGGGCTGATAAATCTAATGTTAAGTCACAAAAACTGATTTCGTGATTTGGTAGCGTTTTCTTCAAATCCACATAACTTTCTCACTAGAAAGTTTTTGGCACAATTTGAAGTAAATGTGAAAAGATAGAGCAAAATTTTTCTTAAGTGTAGCTCAAATGCTTAGAATTTTTCGTCGTGTAGGAAGAAGTTGACAGCATCTGTTACGGTCTCAACAGAACATAAGATGTTGTGAGTTTTTTGTTCCCGTCATATATTTTTACCTTTGTTCCTCCTCTTCTCTTATTTTTACCACTCCGCAAGTCATATTTTATTCAACGCTATGATGAATTTTAAATTGCGCGAAAATAAATGCAACAAATATATTTCTTCGCGGCTGTGGGTGAAAGCGAAACGTCAAAATCAATTTGAAACCTGAAAAATGTATACGTATCAGGCAGCCATTTTTCCATACACCAGCCATTCTTTTCGGGTGAAAATTTGTGTTTTATGTTTATTATTCAAAAAAATTCAATTCATAAATAATGGAATCCAGTTGCAGAGCTTCGAAACTCGTCCTGATTATAAATTGCGAAAATTAAATGAAGTGTTAGAGCCAAAGCAAAGGGTTGTGGCATATGTTGTATCTGTAATTGATACAGGCTCAACGAGATCAATCTTTCACACTGACGTAATTCGATCAAGTGAAATAACCAGGTTGCTGTATTATGTATCCTTAATAAAGGCTATGCTGTTAATATTAACTGATGGGGTTGAATCATGGTGAACAATGTTTTGAATATTGAAAATATCATTTATCTTAATAACTTAATCCATGATTTTCGTCTAAATATTATTATAAAATATATAAATGCTTAAAACTAATTACATCTGTTTTGGTTCGTGATTTTTGTTGTGTGGCTTTATTTTTATATTCTACCGTTCTATTCTAACGGACTCTCTTGTTTATTTGTAGCTAAGATATTTAGCTAAACATTTATTTTATGGTTCAAACAAATATCAAATTGAACGAAACAAATGTTACACAATTCAACTCGAACATTTTAACTTTTTGCATTTTATCACACAGTTATACGTACCAAAGATTGAAAACCACGTATATTTAGATATATCAAACTCTTTTGAAGACACCACTGAAGTTTCGTTTAAACCTATTATCTGGTTAAGGAATTATATTAGTTTTATGAAAGAAGTTTAACGTGGAACGCCCCAAATAGGGATACGATTATCTCGATGATTTTTGTTTCTCAAGAATTCTCGATTTTGCATATCTCTTAAGAAATTCTCGAGAAGAAACACTAGCCCCGACCGTAAAGTGTTAACTATATTTCAGGGACTATAAGACGCACTTATATTTTTTTTAAAACGAAACATTTTTATTATTAGAGTACAAAGCCAGACTTAAAAAATATCTTAGCTTATAAAACTGACATAAAATCCACCTGAAAAAGCATCTGAATTTTGGAGGCAGTTTTTAAACGAAAAAAATGCGTTTTATAGTCCGTTAAATACGGAAATACTTTCTATTTCCCAAATTTATTTATATAGAAAAAGTTTCAATAATCTTGATTTAAACTCTGACCTTTACAATAAAATTTTAAAAACTAACCTACTTTTTACTACTGCCGAGCTTTTCACAAATACATATTCATTTATGTTAAGTTTTCTTCTCATAAATAGAGTGGGTGGATTTATTTTAAATAATCTTTCGCAACGATAAAATATAATTTTAAAAATATGTTATTTAATTTTTGAGTTCGATATCTATTCAAATGCCATTAATTTGCAATTCAAAAACCGGAAAAAAAACGTATAGAACTCAAATATCACAATAGTTCTGAAAATCAATCACTCTTTTTGTCTTTTATGCTTCTATTAAATATTTTTACTCATATCCATATTAGATGTTTCAAATATATAAGGTAGATATTTATATAGTCATTTTCCTATTGTTTATTTGATTTTTCATCAGATTTGTATTAAAATAGATGGATTATTGCTACACAATATTAGCCAAATTTATTAAATGTAATATTTATTATATTTACTGTTTATAAATAAAAAAATAATGTCTTGCAAATAATCATGACTTGGATTATATTATTGAAGTAAGCTGAATGACCAATATTTTTTGTTGAATTTTGCTACAAAATACTTCTTAAAATGTAATCTATTATGCATTAGCCTTTATGTTAATCGATGAATTTAGTTTGGCTCGTTCTTTATTTATACGCAACGATCACGACTCAGAAGATTAACAGGCCATTAAACAGACTGAAATAGTACGAGACTGATAGATAGCTATAAATTATTTTTGTTTGATATGGACGAATCTCTATGGATCTGGAAAAGCCTACAGGATTCGCTTTCCAATTTAAATTGTAATGGCTTTGATAATTAAAAATTATGCAAGCAATTTACGACAATCCCTGAGACCAAAATCATGACCCCATTTGATCAAAACTATCTGATTTGCTTTATTCTTAATTTAATCATGTGGAAATTAAGGAATGATTTTCATATTTTAGCTTTAAAAAGATGAAACTTATATTTTGCATGAATGACTCGTAGTTTCCTTAATCTAACTTTATCAATTCATGAATATACAAAATGTCCATATAAATTAGGTTATTTCGTGTATTTAGTACACGTTTCGATGAATTGCACACTCATGTCACTATTTTCATTTTGTTTATGTTCGTGCCTTATAGCCGAAATGTATAAATGGCGTGACGTCTAAATATACAATACCTACGAGTGTTGAAGAAATTACCCCCAATTTAACCGAGAAAAATTCTATTCATATCAAAGATTAAGTCATGGCGCAATCTGGCGAAAGGTTTCATATTTATAATAGGTATAAACACGTACGCTTTGCTCCTAGAATTTCAGCATTTGAAGCCTGAAAATTCTATTTAATCCCTTAGCTAAAATTCAACTGTTAAGATAAATGTGCTCCATTGTTTGTCCGCATTTTCGACTGAAAATGTATTATCAGTTTCATCACTTGAAGCCTTCGTTTTGGCGTATTTCTAAGCTATCGAGATCCGAGTGAATATGATGCTTTTTTGCGGCGCGCTCGCAAATGGAGTCGTGCTGAAATGTCCAAAGCAGCAAAATCGATGGCAATACATTTTCGAAATATAGCCGCTCATATTTGATCAATTGATAGCGCAGTTCCGAATACATTTTGCTTGTGAAAGGCCTTTTGTATCCGGAAACATATTTTGCATTCTCATTCGACAATATATCGAAAATTTATTTCCTTGACCAGGGGCGCGTTGTGCTTGGAGATTGCCTACGAACAGAGCATCCTTTGTTGACATTTTCTCAAACAACAAAATTGAGCTCGATAAGGCATTTAATGGCATCAATATTGGAGTTTGAACGAATATCCGCCATGAAAGCCTCAAAAGCTCTAAATCAAAAAATGTCTTTTATGTGCGAAGTAATATATATTATACAAGGTCTTTTGCAGAGTTCAGCCGCATCATTAATAATATACTTATTCAAAATTGTATATAATTTTCATCATATTATAAAGAAACCAATTAACTATCAGCTTTTTAGTAAATAAATTATACAGTTTAATAAAAAAAATCAACTAGGATTGTTTCAATAAATTAGTGACTAATATCCATAAAAAGAGCATCTATTTGATATTTATATCTATCTATGATTTATGGCTTTATCAAACCAAACACTTCTCACAAGCCCCGCATACACTTTGGCAATCGTACACTTGCATACACTCACATATATACTAACACAAGCTTTTTTTCGAAATATTAAACATGATTTTTAAATAATACGTTTATAACTTATTTAAATAATTAAGTGAAAATACTTAAATATATACCTACAATTTTTATGTTTTTCCATGTCTTGCTTATGTTAAAATATGACTTGAACATAAGGATTCTGATTTCTCGATGATTTTTATTTCTTAAATTCATTTCTCAAATTTTTTTTGTAAGGGTAGTGCAAGCTTATAATTAATTATTTTAAAAACAAAGCGTTTTTTTGAAAGTTTTAATCTGAGTATATGAATTTCAAACACTTCATTTAAAAACTCTCTAAAAACATTACAGATGAAAGTTTTTGAAATTTAAAATATATTGATTGTGTGTATTTAAATCATTATCAATAAAAAGAAGAAATCTTCTTCAAAGCTTGAAAACATTTTCATCCATTTTTAAATATAATACATTTTTAGGTAAAATACTTACATATACTTACAATCCTCATCTCCCGCATTAGGTGCATGGTTTCGCATACACGAGAACTCTCGTGTCCCGCTATTAATGTGTTAATAATCTTTCAACCGTCAAGAAGTGTATGTATAATTTGCTAAAATCGCTATCGCCACATAAGCTATTAATGTCTTTCAACTCAATTAGAAAGCATAGATATTTTTATGGCGGAACGAGTATGTTTAGGACGTATATTTCGTTACTTAAACAAAAATAGGATGAGTTTGAAATATTCATTTATGTCATACATAGTACCCTAATAAAACCTTTCAAACAGAATGCATTTTAGCAGTAACCCACTCATATGCACTGCAACGTTTTAAAATGGAAGCGTTTGTATTTCTATCAAAAATATTCGTATAATTTATTTTACGCAATAAAAATTGATCTCTAAAGTTTCTAGCAGAATATATCTAAAGAAATGAAAACTTTCGATTTTGTATTTGGCGAGAAATTTTCGTGTTTTCGTTTTTCAAAAAGAAACACTACTTGAACATCCAGAAATAAGATTAAAACATTCATGTAAGATCGAAAAATGTATGTATTTAATTGAAAATCACAGGAAACTTCTATTTCTTAACTATTTTTCAACATGATTGCCGTCAATATCGAAGAATTTCTGTAGTCGGAGCACCAGCTTTTAAATGCCAATGTTATAGACTTCCATCGCCAGCTCTTTTTGGATTTTTTTTGTGTGGCTTTTAGCAATCCCTTTTATGGGACTATTATCAACCATTTTGACATGATTTTTCATGGCATATATATATTTTTAAAAATATGGTTGCCAACCATATATCCTGTGGGATTCGAACCCAAGATGATTGAGTTACGAGTCCAACCGCTTAACGCGGGATTACCTACAGGTACACTTTTTGGATTGTCTTTTGAATTCTGGGGTGTAGTAATACATCTACGTCTCATATCTCGTCATAATAGAATTCATAAAGCATCTTCCTCCTATGTAAAACAATCCAAAAATTTACGAGCGCAATCACGCAATTTTGACAGTGCTCCAGTATGAGCATTCTGGGCGCTCATCTCACACATAACTTCTTGTAATCAAGTTTTTCCGACACTATATGATCAAGGAGACTTCGAGAAGTATCAGGAAATTCTTCGTGAAAGTCGTCAAATTTCACACGAGAATTATTTCGTTTCTAACCAACTTTATGACATGCTGTCGACTCATCTAATATGTGATTAGTAATTAATGGTATTTAGGGTGTTTCTATTCCATGGCTCCCACAGTCTGCAGACCTGAAACCACTGAATTTCTTTGTCTAGGGATGTGCAAAAAAGTTAATTTGCATGACAGAGGTGCCCACAAAAGAAATCTTAATTAAATGAATAATTGTCGCCTTTGCAAAAATGAAAGAGGAAATTCTACTTCAGACAACTACAGTTAAAATAAGAAAAAGGTATAGTGCGTGCATACAAAGCAGAAATGGCCAATTTGAACAAATTTTGTGAATAAATTTGATAAAAACATCTTAAACATAAAAAGTATTTTCTAAACCCTGATCCTGGAAAACTGATAACTCTTCAAGTTTAACGACTTATTGAATGATTTGTATGACATGTAAGTTCATAATAGTTTTTAGTTTTTCATTTAGAGAATTTAGAATTTCTCAATCGTTTTTACATTTTTCGTGACTTTAGAATGCTCAGAACTAAATTTATTTGAACCAATTGAATAAAATAATGATTCATTTAAATTAAAAATACATTGCAAAATACAAAAACAATTTTAGCAAATTATTTCGTGCTATTAAGATCATAGATTAAAATGTTATGACAATTTAAAGCTGAAACTTTGGGTATTTTTTCAAAATATTGAAAAGACCCTCAACCCCCAAAAAAATTTTGTCGGTCCATGTGCAAAACATCCTATATATGCGTATACTTTTTAAAAAATATAAATTGAAACCATCATAAAAATTAATACCAATTTCATAATTATTACATATTTAAAAATCAAGAATTAACTCGAATCCTAAAAGAGCTAAAACTGAACGCCCAAAAAATATATCATCTAAGTAAAAACAACTCGAGAAAGATAAGCTCGAACTGACCATAAAGATGAAAGATTAAAAGGGCGTAATCAACTATACGTTTTACGTTGAAATGCGATATTAAGTAAAGTTAAGCGGTTTTTATGAAAGAAACGAGCGAAAAAAAATGTTTAGAATTAAAAAAATCTTTTATTAAAGTTACAAAAGGCAAATGCAATAAAACCACGTAATTTTAGCCAGACAAAGGACGTTGAAACATGGAATTAAATATCAAAGGATGGTTGTATTTTTTGTATCTGCATATTTTTTGAAATATCGCTCTTTTTCGAGGAATACGAGCGTAGGGTCGTTGTTGTGACGTGTATTTAAAATTAATATATTTAGGATGGGAAAGTTGTGGAGGTTGAATCGAAGAAATTTATCAGTCTTATGATCGGCGCGTGTATAAACTTTCTAAATATCAGAGATCTCCTCGGTAAAAAGGTCCGGGTCGCTTCTTTTCAGCTACAACCAATTCTTATCTTATCTTTTCAGCCAAAGAATTGCTAACATTCAACCATTATTCGGTGTGCTGATAGCTTGAAAATTTTGGAGAATGAACTAGAAAATATTTGCTTTAGAAAAATGCGGCGAAATTCAATGTCGATAACGATTTAGTGGGGTGTATTAAAATAGATTTATGTAAAAATTTGTTCTTCGTGTTTGAATTTGTAAGCAATAAATTGAGCATTTGTCAATTTGAAGCGTTTTTGACAGATTTATATTATAAACATGATTTACCCTATCATTCTATTCTGGAAACAGACAATTGGATTGATCAATTTTTGTATCCGACATTTCAAAAATACCAGATAAATAGAACAAATTTTCTTAATGAAATTTGTCATAAAGGTGAGATTATCCGATTTAAATTTTTATTATATCGTCAAGACTTATCTTTCATAATAAAATAGCTATAAATTAACATTTTGTATTTTTAAGCAAATTTTTAGTAGTGATATATACATGTATGAGCTATTTTTGATACATACATTTACTCTTGCATGCACTCAATATTAACGAGACTAATTTATTTTATCTTTGGCCAAAATTTTGTTTAAATTCTCCTATAAACATGATTATTGAGATAATAAAATTATTTAAATTTAAGCTTAAATAATTATAAAAAAAACACTGAGAAGCTCAAAATTTTATAAAAATAACAACAAATTAATGTCTTCTAATATCTAGGAAAAAGGTTTTTAGACTCATTGATCAATAAAAACTTTACGTATTAAAATTACTTAAATTTTTATTTTCTTCAGCAACATCTTAGTTTCTATGATATATATTTTGTAAGAAATCTGCTATTGTCGATTGCTTGCTTTTGTCTGAAAGACCTTTATAATGTTTATTGTATGAAGCTTAGTATTATATTTATGAAGATCTTTCTCATTTTTTTCGGAAACAAATCTTTCTGAATCTCAGATTCTATTTTCGCCAAATTTGCTTCATCAATAACTTGATTCACTAGTAATTATTCTTTATTTCTTCTTCGACATTCATAATATTGAAGCCCTCATCTCTTAAAGACTTGACTAAATACTATTACATTTATCGATTAGAATTCCACGTTAAACCAGCCTAGTCTTAATTTTTTTCACCATGCAATGTTGATGGTTATATATTTTTGATAGATAAAATTATGAGATTTACACAATCATCACACATTCTTATTTCAAATACATTTAAATTATTATATTTGAGAGTACAGAATTTTTATATGTAGAAAAAATATAGGTGAATAACCACGTTCATATTTTAAGAGATTATCTCCATACCAATATCAAAGCTGTCCCACTTTTCTATGAACTCATCCATTATATTTAAATTAAAGTTAGCAGACTATAATGCAAAAATACGTTAGAGATTTTTTTAAGTTCCGCAGTGGCCTGAATATATTAAATGCATAGCGCTGAAGCCACTGAGAATATTATACTTAAAAATATCTCATACAAGTTTTTATAATTGGAAACATATATCTGTTCATAAATTGAACCATATGCTTCTTGAATGATATATTTTTATACCTGATGAAAAATAATAATGAAACACAAGCCATTAAGTCTGAATTTAGATAAAATACTTGGGTATCATCCCCATAAAATGAAGACGTCTCATCAAGGATGACTGGTGATTTGCCTCAATTAGAGGCAATAATTCATCATCGATCAAGTGTTAGCATAATTAATTAAATAAACGTTCTAAACTAAATACGCAATTAAAAATTCTTAAGATTATACTTATATAACGGCTAAGATTAAAAGTTTTGTGAATTTTTGAATTATTAATGCAATAGGGTTAAATTGGAACAATATTTCTATTCCAAGGGATAATATGAAATATATTACTCCTCCAGTTATTTCATCGCATCTTATATTTGCGATTATGCTTCCAATATTTCATACAGGATTAGAAGTGGTTAATCCCTTATCCCTTTTCGATTTGGTGACATCTATCCATATGCACGCCTTCAATATCTAATCCGGATCTCTTATGTAAAAACTCTATTCCATAAAATCGTTAGTAGCACATGAGGCCTCTGTTCATATACAAACTGCGAAAGAAAAACTTGCTTTTCTGCCTTTTTGTCCCATTTTTTATGGTTCATAAATAATCTGAGTCAGCTTCTGTGCTGCTTTCTTACGTTTTGGCACATCTTACATATATTTTCTGTTCAAATGTTTTTGTCGGAGCGGCCAATTTACGGTTTCATGGGATGATATATTATTAAGGGACACGTGCAAGCTTCGAACAATTGTTTTGATTGTGCTAACCTCAAATCGACATTGGGTGAAAATATTGACCAATTTATCTAGCATCGAAATTATCGGCAGCAAAATTTCATCGGAAAACCGATTCATGAAAAAAGCCTTCGTATTTTAACGATTCTTACGATTATTTCGATTAAGCCGATACTTCAGAGTTTCGAATGTACTCAAGTAATTTTGCTTAAGGGCTTTTGATTTCTAGCTTTCAGCAGGCGTCATCCATTGTCATATTGTGTCGAAAAAGGTTTCTCTTTTTTTCCAATTATTCGATTTTCTACAAGCCCTTCGTGTCAAGCCTCGTGTATCTTTACAAATACATCTCATTCGTATTCACTTATCCACACTGAAACATATTCCTCGAACGGCTTCCAGTTCCACGGCGTCTTTTTACTTGATTACTCAAAAAGCTTGATATAAAAAAGTCGGCATCGTTTTATTCCAAGAGGCGACGTTCCGCAGAGACATTCCACGAATTCTTCTCGAATTTGCTTCGACAAAAAAATAGAAAAGAGGCTCTTCTATTCTCAGCCACAATTAGGAATTCCAGCTCCAGCTGCAGATCGCTTGACGCCCAAATGGATTCATTCGAACGCCGGATCATCAAATAAATATACATCGATCCGATGGATATAAATAAGACGATGTATTCATGGATTCTGTATGATTATTTAAATTTAAACATTCCTTGAACATCCGCAGGCTTCAAAGGTGCCCTTTCTACTTTTAATCAAAGACCTAAACTTTTAACGATACAAAAACCCTTCCATCCAATTTGATAAGACCTTAGATACAGAGTGGCCGGGCCCCGGGTTGAACTTTTTTAAGGGTATAACTAATGAAAAATAAAAGCTTTGATCAGATATGACTCTTTTTTTGTTTTCGCAACGAACCTCATTCTAAAGTTCCAGTTAAGCCTCACCCTGTCTTAATTAAACATTATTATTCTTTTTGTGAGGCAACGTCTTTGAAGAACCTAGCTTCATTGTTTTCACGGAGTGAAAATGTAAATTATCGTACATAATATATTAGTCTGATTCAAAAGTGTTGTCGTCTTGTTTTCAGCACGTTTTTAAATTTTGTGATCTTCAGACATGATTTAAATAGGCGTAAATTTGATTAATATGGTTTAGATTATCAACTAGTTGTGTATAAAAGTAAGCTAATTCCAGGATTCTTATTTTGTGTAGATTCGGGTTCAAATCTAGATTTATTCACAAACAAATTTAGGAGATTATCAAAATTAATATTTTAAATTGACCGTCTTGATTCAGATTTTTTAACATATGAGTGATTTATTTGCAACAAAAACTAAAAAAAAATCACCACTTCCTTTTACTATTTGAAATGTTTTTAACCCTAGAAAAATCTCTTATTAAAATTGTATATCCCTAATAACGAAAATTGCATTTTAAAAATAAAAATAATTGTATTAAATCCAAATTAAAAATATTTAACAAATATACATTCATTTATACGATACTTTAGTTCCACCCACTCGCAAGAAGAACTGCATTATTGCTCTGTTTATGAAGCTGTAGTAATACATGTGATTTAAAATTTACTAGCCAAAGTAATAAAAATGCATATTAACCGCCCACGGATGTAGAAGCTGTTTCAGAGTAACACCCACTATTTCTAGAAAATGCTTTGATATACAATGTTCATATATTCTACTGGGGAATGTACGAACTTAAAAATACATATGTATTTTAAACTTGCAAACTAATTTAGAATCATGAGTTAGATATGTTTATGGTTTGCATACAATTTGAATATTTATGAAACAAATTATGATTTAATAAATGAAAAATTTATAGTAGTTGGATCTAATTAATTAAACATTATATAAATTCCATTTTCACGTAGATTTACATATACCGCTTATGTTATTATCTTCTTCTTAGGGTCTATCTGATATTAAATATAGGTTATCTCCATTAAGAGACTTTTCTAGGATAAGGATTTATATAAGGTTCATTTAAATTTAAATAGGAGAGTATGTATGAATGAGTATGAATCATTTTAAAATTATATTTTAATTAGTACTACAAATTCAATCACTCATAAGCAATTCTGTAGGTAGTCATAATTCAATCATCTTGGGTTCAAATTTACAGGGGATGTGGTACATTTAAAAAACATATTCGTTATAAAAACAATATCAAAATGGTTAGAAATTGTCCCAAAAACAACTCTGCAATCACTCAAGTGTTTACTTTTTCGGATTCAGGAAATAAATGCAAAGCTGGATGGAATAGATCGCTCGAAATTATTTCTGACCTCCCAAGTTTGTTGATATGCAAATACAGTTCCAATGTCAATCTTAAATAGTTAAACATATAAAATATTGCACAAAACTTCGCGCACGGGTCCGTTCTTCTATCGGGCCGTGCTGGACGAATAGATGGGAATAGACGGGCATCGAATAGAAAGACTCTCTTCTTTAAATAACTATTTATTCCACACGAGAGAGAGAGATCTGGCTGCAGGAGGGACGACCTCCCGCAGTCAAGGCTAACCGACGACTCTCCCGACTCCCGCCTCCTACGCGTCACTACCCAACCGGCAAAATTGCATGCGCAAGAAGTGATCGGTCGATATGCAGGTGCATTGTCTCCGCAGGGTCACAAGAGATGGCGCTAATAAAAAATCATATATTGTACCTGAAGAGAGATGGAAGATGTCGCTGTTAACAGGGCTACTACGTGGGGATGGTAAATCGCCCGTGCTACAAATGCATTTAAATATTTTTGGACAAGCGTAACCATATGGTAACGATTTATTGTATTTTCATTTCAACAGTAAACGTGTTTATTAAATTTACTTTAATTTTGAAATTATTATTTAACTTTTTTCCACCATATGCTTATAATATTTGGCCTCGGTAACAATGTGTAACCATATGGAAACGCTAATTATTCAGCAAAATATTATTTTTTTCGCAAAATTATTATATAAATTTGTGTTACGTAAATAAGTAATCCAATGATTAAACATAATATTAAAAAGCGAGATTATTTCGTTCTGTAATTATTAAGAATGTTTTTTATCCAAAAATTAGATCAATTAGTTTTAATTTAATTAATTGTAATTTAATTAATACCATCTTTCACTACAGTTTTACAAGTTTTAATTATTTATAGCATTGTATGATTTAATCTCCTTTCTATATAATTGGTCAAAGTCTATACTGAATAGTATGATCTTAAACTTGTCTGAGTCGTTCTTTAAGGAATACTTATTTTAAGATCACCGTTCTGTACCAGATAAATTAAATTTAATTACGATTTTAAAGATTTAACGACTTGAGTGAATATTACTTGATGATATTTCGTCGGGAGAATCAAATCAGAAACAATAACGCTTAATTCAAAGCCCATCGGATCGAAAGGGGTTTTTTTCGCTGTTAAGTTCTCTTTCTTCCTGATGCCCCACATAAGTTCGAATTTGACATTTATAAGCTAATTTAATTGAAAATATCTGTGCACCTGGTTGGCTGACTTTCATAATTGAATTTGGTCGATGAATTTTTCCTTTTTTAATTTTGTTTAGGTGAAAACGTAGTGTTAAAGCCGGGAAATGGATTGGACGCGCTCACGAAACGATTAAATTAACGGAACCAATCGACCGCCCTGATTCGATTTTAAGTGAAAACCTTCGCTTTTAAAACCTGATCAATTGTTGATCGCATAAAGTTGATTAAAACCCTGCCAAAGAGCGAGCAAGCACCGGAAATCGCAGGTGAAATAAAGCATTCTCAGGCCGAAGCGAAGGGTTAAATGCTAATGAAGGCCGCGTGATCGATATCTTCATTTTCGATCCGATAACTCATTTATGGTGCCATGTTGCTCAAATTATATTTTAACGCCCAAATTCAATTAAAAAACATAGGTTCGGTGATTGGAGAGAAAAAAGGTATACCCGATCAAACTTCAATATCAACCGCTAAATCATGGAACTCTGTACTATACATTTTGACTCTTCTATAAGCCTTACTTTGGGAAAAAATTATAGATAATCAGTGAATCTTAACATAAAGTTAATCTTTAACATTTTTAATAATTAAGGTGATGTTTATGTTCTTATTTGCTTATTTTAAACAGCTATTGATGAAGATAAATTGTATATTATGACAAACAAGAAAGAAAAACATCATTGGTAGACCCTTGTCAATTGATAAAATCATCCCAAAATGTTCTTGTCCTAAAACTTCAATAAATAAAGCCACATTATGGATATAGTGATCAAAAAGTCATACTAATAAATGACTTCCTATAAATGTCAGCCTATAAAGGACAGTACTTAAGGGGTGAAACCAGTTTAGACGGTTTGAAAAATTTATTATTTTATTTTATAAATTATTAGTTAAACTATTGAAGAATATTTATTCAAAGTTTCACAACAAAATTCCGATTTTTTCCGATGTTATGAGCATTATAGTGAACGCAAATCGGTGCTGGAACACGCAACACGTAGTTCGGAGTGACCGCACAGTAGACCCTTGTTCACTACCTAGCTCTATACCCCTGTATTACGGGAAGAAAAAAGAAATGAAAGAAGAAGGAGATATCTAAAGTCGTTCTTATTAGTTAATTCTTAGAATTGAGGTCTTAACTAGATGGTACTAGAAGCATTGGTATCGTTTCGACAGAGCATCGATTATCATCAGCTTAGCTTTGGCCTTCCTAGTATGTGCTGAAAGTTAAAATATAATCTTATTCGAAAGGAAAACAGGATACTACAGACGATTTACTAAGCCACGTAACAGACGTTGTCGCTAGATAATTTATATCATTTATTGCTGCCTTAAAATTTAGATATTTTCAAAGTTTAAATAAATTCTAATTATGCTTTCCATGTTAAAAAAATTACGAAAAACACTAAAAAATCTGTCTCCTAAGCTGGTTTCGCCCCCTTAAATAATGAAAAAGTCGTTCAAATGTACATTGACAATTTCATAATGTAAAAGCCTGAATCTTGACTGATAAAATCAAAATATTACTTGAAAAATATCCATAAAACTCAGATTCAAATGGCACTAATGAAATCTATGATTGATCGAAAAAAATTCTGGCATACATTTTGAATTCAAGATAATATGTTTACATAAGCCCGTATCCTTAATCAACTTTATTAAGAATGTATGCTATTATCTTTAAGCTTTTCTTGAACACAATTGAAGTGTCTGATAGAAACATGAAACGAGAGATATAGCTTTGTTTTCGAGAAATGTTTCTTTGGATAATGGTGCCTTTTAACATCTTTTTGGGTAGTTATTTTTTTGCCATGAGTAGCATTAATAACTCTATTTTGTGGTGGCGTAATTTACAACCGACAACATGCTTATATCTAATTGGTAATAAAACGCTTTTTAATTATATTTTTTAAATATTTGTTATGACTTTAAAAATACAAATAATTCCCATCATGGATTTCAAAATTTTTGATATTTTATTAAAATTACTATTTATCAAATTAATACATTCATTGAGATTTTACTACATTTTGTCTCTATTGAGATAGAGCGATCTTAGTATCTTTTATGTGTTCTCAAAGGAATTTAACTCCCCTCGTGAGATGTTATTAGATATCCAAGGCACTTCATTTTGAAATGATTAATAGCCCTTAATAATGTCAAATCAATTATCTTTCTTAGCGTCGAAAATGCTCATTAATTAGGGGTTAGATTCGCCCCATAATGAAATGCATAATTTCACCTTATTTTGGCGCAATTTTTAGTTCAATTTTATAAATAATTCATGTTTGAACTTGAAGTCTCCGAATGGAAAACAGAAAGCTATTTGTGATTCCGAAAGAGTTTATCTTTTGAGCAATCTCAAAGAGATGATTTAGTCATTGCATTGTGCAGAATTTAAATTAAACCCTGTTTTCTGAGAATTCCAAAGCAATTATTCGTCTGAAATAGTAATGAGCAAAAAGTTTGCACAATTGAAACATAGGCAATTAATGCCTAACGGGTGCTTTTGGAACTTCGTCAGATGAAAGTCAAAGTTGTCAAACCACTCGATTAAATATTATATTTTCTGTACTTGATAGTCGATATTGAAGGCTTATACTAAAAATAGATTTCAATTATATTTTTTCATTGTCCAAATATAATGTTTCTGGGAAAACTATTGATTAATTGACTACTTAATTACCTTTAAATATTTATTCATAGTTTCTCATAAAATAACCTTTTTTCTTTCATATGAATAAACATTAAATTTCAACACAATGATGAATTATTAAGAAGATTCCCATATATCAATCTTTATGTTTGTTTTAGTTGAACCCAAAATTATTTAGTTACGAGTCCAATTTCTTTCCAAGTCATCGAACATTAAAATCTCGTGACCATATGGTCACGCTCAATTTAATTGGAAGCATGTATTCACACTTTTTTTTGTTTATCATTATGACAGTTCTAATCATTTGATCCTTTCGTATAATAATTTTTCGAAATATATGACAATATACCAAAGATCACAAATTCAATCGGATAGTTTGGATTTTTAAAAGTTTACAGTTACCATACGGTTACATTTGCCACTATATATAAATATTATATATATTTAGAACAAAGACTTTTCATATCATCAATATTAAAAATTAGCATTTTATCAAAACTATAAACTGTATCAGATTTCAAAGCACAATATATTATACGTTTATTTCAAGACTAATGTTTGAGGGTAATTTTGGAATAAATTAATCCCTCGTATCATGTAAAGTTAATTACACTTATCAAGACTCCCAATAATTTCACCCCTTATCAACGTTTATAACACCTAAAAATCTCTAACAATGTTTGAACACGCAAATCATATTGATTGAAATATGAGTTGCAATACTTTAAATTTCAGCATGCGACTACATATTTTCATATGTGCGTATTTCAGGCGGTGGGTCGATCTACAATTAAGATCTGCTATCGCCTTCTATATAATCATTGGACACAATGAGACTTGTTGTAGTTCGATAGTATTACGAATTAATATAATAGTGTAGGATGATCCTCGAGGGACAACTATAGGGTTTAATGGTTATTGCAACGTACAAGAATAATAACTTAAAGGGTTTTGACAAGGCAACGTGTGAAATGTAAGCCACATTGAATACACAATGAATAGTATTTTCTTGAATTTTATTGCAGATTTAAAAATGGCTTATTTCAAATCTTTTTCTGGCGTTGTAAAATTACGTTGGAAAAGATAAAAGTTATGCAAAGCTCCTAAGCAAAGCTTTCTGGGAGAGCTTTTCTTAGGAGTGCGCCATAGCCGCCAGTCTAATACCGAATACAATAATATGTATATCCATCTCGTGTAGTATTTTAAATTCACATAAAAGAGCTTTCGCTAGACTACTTTCCTAGCGAAAACTCAAAAGATTTTTTTCTAGGCATATATGGAAGAAAAGTCTATTTTGATTGTAGTTTGCCAAACACAAATTGATGGAAACCTTTTAAACGTTCGAACAACCAGTACAATCACTTACATTCGTATACATTGAATAAATATATTTATAAATAATGTATATTTATATGTATTGACACAATCAAGTATAGAATAAATAAAAAATATTTGGATGTTCAATGGACCAATTCAATATCTTCGATCAATAATCTCGATCCAAACTTATCCTGATTTCTTGGGTCTAAACAAGTAAATATAATATAAAGGTGATTGATGAAGTCGTTAAAGAGCATCTAAAAATGACTAAATTTGCAACAATAATTTGAATATCATTTAAAAAAAAGAGAAAATTCGCTTATCACTCCTAAGCAGTTTTTACTTAAAATGGCTATTTAAATGATCTTATACAAACTTAACCACATAAATAATCATTTCTCTCAATAAATCTTCTATGGAGAGTGCATTCATCAGATGATGGATATTGTATTCTGAGAAAATTTATATTACAAAACATGTTACGTTGTATATAAAAATTTTAATAATTGAATTGACATGTTTATATAATATTTAAACTATTATACTAAGTTCATAAGTGAAAAATTCTCAGAAAATGTCTCTTAATCGTTTATCGTATTATGTAAAAGAGAATTTCATTCTGAGACACTATGAAATATTGTTCAATTTTTAATGTTTTAATTGATTTTAAGTACCCTTTTCTTTTACTTTCTGCCCTTTTTAATTACAAAATAAATTTTATAATTGTCGTCTACTGTCAAAAATTTAAATACGATTTCGCTTACATATTGCGAAATAAATATCACATGGCCTTGATTATATCCTTTAAGAGTAAATATTCGTTAATAAATTTAGATGGTGTAAATTCTCATCTGGATAATTTCGCGCAAAACATTTTTGCGGTGTATCAACACAAAATTTTGTGTAATAAATGAGTCAAATTAAAGTACCTCACTTATTACCTTAAAAGTTGGATACATTACTCCTCGTTGTGGAAATTACTTTCGAGTGAAATTTTATCTCAAAAAGATGTTTTCTTTCCATTCGAGGACGGCTCGCGTTGACCTTTTGGAGGAGCCTACAATTGAAATTTTATTAATATAAATTGGAACGCTCCACCAGAAATATTGGACGGGGGGATTTATGTTTTTTTATTAATAAATTATAAATTTGCCAATTTTTTACGGTGTCGCCTATCAGAGCCATGGCCGTACCATATGACGCTCTCCACGGAAAGAAATGAAAATGACACGAATCCGTCGACGACTCCCTTATTAGGTATCGGAAAAGTGGGCCATTCAAAATTTTCCCATTAGGCTGCTGATCAGGAAAGTTTTTCCTTGTCGTTTCACGAATGGCGGGGGTGAATTTCATCCCCGAACGTTTCCTTGGGGTGATTTATGATGAGACGTCACCTGTCGAAAGGAAACCCCTACCATGTACACAATTTCGGACAGATTATATTTGGAGCGACAAAGTTTGCCATCTTCATAGTGGTCCAGCACAGGGGACATGTAGTGCCTTTAAGATCAAAGTTCCAATCCCACGACGCGATTTGACAATATAATATTACAACTTTAGATCAGTTGTTCAATTGGAGATATAATTTATTACTTATTTATTCAGATTTTCTGTTAAGACCGACCAAAATTTTTTGGGGGATATTTTGCTATGTTTCACATATAGACTCTATATTCTAAATGTCATGGTTGTCGAAATAGATTTATTTTCAATATTTTGAAAAAATTCCCAAAATTTCACCTTTAAATTGTCATTACTTTTAATCTGCGGTTATAAAAGCACGAAATAGCTATTTTATTTTGCAATGTATTTTTGATTTAAATAAATAATTATTTTATACAATTGGTTTAAAGAAAACTAATTTTGAGCTTCCAAAGACAAATAAAATGTACAAACGAATGAGAAGAAATGTCAACTTCTAAATTTTTTAAATGTGGAAAAAATGTGGATTTTTACATACACATTTTAAACTAAAAATTCCCTCAACTCCCATAAAATTTTGTCAATTCATATGCAAAATACCCTGTATATTCTTAATTCGTTTATCAGTTCAGGTATTTTAGACTGATTTTCTGGATATGGTAAATACTAAGACAATGAATAAAAACATTCATACGAAATCTGAAAAAAAAATGGTTCATATTGAAATATTCTTAATAAGATTTAACTAGTAAAACTGAATTTTTAATTATCAAATTGATTTATATATTTAAGCTTGCTAATTGTTTATGATAATTATGACATATTGGCGAAGTTACAATATAAGATTTGATATATATCAGTATTTTGTTTGAGTTACATCATAAATTCAATATTGTCTACGTTATTTCCTGAAATCTCTATAATTGAATTTCATCAACATATTTTTTATGTGGCTGTATTTTATAATTGAAAAAGGTTGAAGGGAACTTATTTTTAGCATAGTTTAGCAACAGATGTTAGCTTTTCATTAAATTATGGTGGTTCATGCATGCAACGGCTTTGATTCAGGATACAACAATATTTTTATTAATATTCTGATTATTATTATATTTTATTTTACGTATTTTTCAGAGAATGATTTAAATATTAATGAAGGCATACATTTTAATTTATGGATGTGAAGGCATAATAATATCAGCGTTAATGATTGGTTATAAAAGTTTTTGCTTTAAAATAGCAATATTTGCCTTTTTTCAATCAACAATTTTGTAGCTGTATTTAAAATATGCTTCAATGATGATTTAAAATTCGCAGTAGTGGAAGAAAATAGTCAATATCGGTGAATGGCATGGCAGAATGTGTGCAATACTATATGAAACGACCAACTTTTATTTTGATGTTGAGCGTAATTTCAGTGAAACGTTTTGGAAAATTTTGCATTGTGGGAGGAACAATGAAGCAATATTTTTTCATTTATAAGAATCTTATAAAAAAAGAGCTTTTATTTGATGATGATCTCAAATAATTTTGAAATTAAGCATTTTTATGCGTTATTTAGAATTATAAAAAAATAGTTTTTAAATTTATTCACATCCATCCTTAGATTTTCTCTTGTAAAATTATCGATTCTTTTAAGATTTTTTTTAATAGTACTAAATTTTAGAAAAAATCATTTTAACAAATCTTCTATTATTTTTTAATTAATGTTTTCTGGGGTCGTTTTATGATGCTAAGTTTAAAAATTGATGCCTAAAGTTGGAAAAAATAATTTCAAATAAGATTGATCTGGATTACATGGTTAATTAATAGCATATAAAATTGATGGAACCGTCTTTATAATTAGTTATGGGGGATGAAATTCATATAAAGCATCGTATTTTTATATTGCTCTTAATATTTAATGGCTTATATTAATGTATAAAGTATTGAAGAAGTAATAAAATAACTTTGTAAGGGGATATAAGAATTTTAAGAAGTGTTCTTAAAATCAAAACGATTTCTTCTATGTATTACAAATACTTAAAAAGCTGATTTTAGATTGAACCAAATCACACTATTAAATTAATAATTGGAACACAATTTTTCGCTATTTTTATACTTTCCGAAGCAAATAAAATGATATCAATAAATGTCTGAGGTTTTAATACAGTGGCAATGCGCCAAACGTACAGTGTATTAATTTAATATCAAATCTGACTTTATTACATTTTAAAAAATTTGATATTTTGTGATTGTATTATATGCTCAATATATATAGTTCAATAAATGGCAAATATTTTTTCAAAAATAGCATATCAAAACACTTAGTTTAAAATTGTATATACGTGATGCTTTGTTGTCCTTTAACCTCCTTATTTATTCCTCGAAAAGGCAGATTTTTCCACAAGCGAAAAACTTTTGGCAATACTAAAAAAATATTTTTTTTCCACTTTGTTTTGTAAACAATGAACTGCGTGATAAATTAGACCTATCGAAGAAAGAACGAGGGTTGTTCCGGCCAATTTTGACTTGAAGCACCCTCTTTGACCGCCCTCCTTCGAGCCCGCTTTAGGTCCATACATTTTGTATACACTGTGAGTTTCGTCGCAAAATGTACTGCAAACAAAATTATTTTATTAAATTTCTCGAAAGAATGATTTATTGTACGTGCGGATATCCGCAAAAAACATTTCATTACAAACAACGTGTAAAATGAATTCCTAAGGGATTTTCTGGCTCTTATACGCGTCACACTTATTACACTTTTATTATATTTTTCGACCCTAATGTTTTCGGTAACGGTTTCAATAAATTTTGGTTCTTAAGCAGTCCCATAAAACGTAATCAAGAGGATTGGGTCTCGCAGAATTATGGCGGCTAAATTTTTCTCGATTCGATAGTTGGAATAAAATCCGAAATTGTCTGCAAAACTTTTTCCTGCAAGTTATTTTATTTGGGAATTTTTTTAATATCAACATGTGATGAAATTGAGCAAAAATCCCCATAATTACAGTATTGTATTGACATAATATAATTAGTAGGTACCAAATACAAGAAATTATTTAAAGTTTGTAGTATATTCATAAATGCTCCTTTTATTTATTTTTTCGCGCACATATTTAAACGTCAAACCCAAACGTAAATAAAAGTATTTAATTTGCGAAATATATATGTTAATCAGAATCCAAATAAAAATAAATATGTTCTTTCCATATGTTTAATGGCAATTTTTAATCAGTACGAGTGCACAGTATACTTAAACCTTTTTTTGTGCGCGGGTAAATGCGTTCGCGAAAAAATCGCACAAAAAAAGCTATGAAGAAAAGTGAAGATGCGTTCATGGATTTTAAAAACCGCATAACTTTGAACGGCCACATAAATATATCCAAAATGCATAAAAAAAACAGAATAAAATGGGCAATTAAGAAAATAACATTTTGGTAAAATTAAAGGAGTTCAACCGACAAAAAAAAAACTTGAGATATGATGTCAAAC